>JAVSCE010000219.1:0-293207 GCA_032199065.1 Smutsia gigantea | reverse complement strand
GTATTATTGATATACACTCTTATGAAGGTTTCACATGAAAAAACAATGTGGTTACTACATTTACCCATATTATCAAGTCCACACCCACACCCCCAATGCAGTCAGTGTCCATCAGTGTAGTAAGATGCCACAGATTCACTATTTGCCTTCTCTGGGCTACACTGTTTTCCCCGTGATCTCCCCACACCATGTGTACTAAACATAATACCCCTCAATCCCCTTCTCCCACCCTCCCCACCCACCATCCCACACCCCTTCCCTTTGGTAACCACTAGTTCCTTCTTGGGGTCTCTGAGTCTGCTCTATTTTGTTCCTTCAGTTTTGCTTCGTTATTATACTCCACAAATGAGGGAAATCATTTGGCACTTGTCTTCCTCTTCCTGGCTTATTTCACTGAGCATAATATCCTCCAGCTCCATCCATGTTGTTGCAAATGCTAGGATTTGTTTCTTTCTTATAGCTGAAATGTATTCCATTGTGTATATGTACCACATCTTCTTTATCCATTCATCTACTGATGGACACTTAGGTTGCTTCTATATCTTGGATATTGTAAATAATGCTGTGATAAACATAGGGGTGCATATGTCTTTTGAATCTGAGAATTTGTATTCTTTGGGTAAATTCCAAGGAGTGGGATTCCCGGGTCAAATGGTATTCCCATTTTTAGTTTTTTGAGGAACCTCCATATTGCTTTACACAGTGGTTGAACTAGCTTACATTCCCACCAGCAGTGTAGGAGGGTTCCCCTTTCTCCACATCCTTGCCAGTATTTGTTGTTCTAGTCTTTTTGATGCTGGCCATCCTTACTGGTGTGAAGTGATATCTCATTGTGGTTTTAATTTGTATTTCCCTGATGATTAATGATGTGGAGCATCTTCATGTGTCTGTTGGCTATCTGAATTTCTTCATTGGAGAAATGTCTCTTCATATCCTCTGCCCATTTTTTAATCGGATTATTTGCTTTTTGGGTGTAGAGGTGTGTGAGTTCTTTATATATTTTGGATGTTAACCCCTTGTCAGATATGTCATTTACAAATATATTCTCCCACACTGTAGGATGCCTTTTTGTTCTGTTGATTGTGTCCTTAGCCGTACAGAAACTTTTTAGTTTGATGTAGTCCCATGTGTTCATTTTTGCTTCTGTTTCCTTTGCTGGAGGAGATGCGTTCAGGAAGAAGTTGCTCATGCTTATATTCAGGAGATTTTTGCGTATGTTGTCTTCTAATAGTTTTATGGTTTCATGACTTACATTCAGGTCTTTGATCCATTTCGAGTTTACTTTTGTGTAAGGGGTTAAACAATAATCCAGTTTCATTCTCTTGCATGTATCTGTCCAGTTTTGCCAACACCAGTTGTTGAAGCAGCTGTCATTTCCCCATTGTATGCCCATAGCTCCTTTATCATGTATAATTGACCATATATGGTTGGGTTTATATCTAGGCTCTTTAGTTTGTTCCACTGGTCTAATGTTCTGTTGTTGTTCCAGTACCAAATTGTCTTGATGAATGTGGCTTTGTAGTAGAGTGTGAAGTCAGGGAGCATAATACCCCCACATTTATTCTTCCTTCTCAGGATTGCTTTGGCTATTCAGGGTCTTCTCTAGTTCCAAATTTTAGAATGATTTTCTCTAGTTCATTGAAGAATGCTGTTGGTAATTTGATAGGAATTGCATTGAATCTGTAGATTGCTTTGGCAGGATGGCCATTTTAACAATATTAATTCTTCCTGTCCATGAGCACAGGATATTTTTCCATTTACTGGTACCTTCTTTAATTTTTCCCATGAGTGTCTTGTAGTTGTCAGAGTATAGGTCTTTCACTTCCTTGGTTAGGTTTACTCCTAGGTATTTTATTCTTTTTGATGCAACTTTCAATGGAATTGTCTTCCTGATTTCTCTCTCTGCTAGGTCATTGTTAGTGTATAGGAATGCCATAGATTTATGCACATTAATTTTGTATCCCCCAACTTTGTTGAATTCAGATATTAGATCTAGTAGTTTTGGAGTACATTCCTTAGGTTTTTTTATGTATAATATCATGTCATCTGCAAACAGGGACAGTTTAACTTCTTCCCTGCCAATATGAATGCCTTTTATTTCTTTGTGTTGTCTGATTACCATGGCTAGGACCTCCAGTACTATGTTGAATAGAAGTGGGGAGAGTGGGCATCCTTGTCTTGTTCCTGATCTTAAAGGAAAAGCTTTCAGCTTCTCACTGTTAAGTATGATGTTGGCTTTGAGTTTGTCATATATAGCCTTTATTATGTTGAGGTACTTGCCCTCTATACCCATTTTGTTGAGAGTTTTTATCATGAATGGATGTTGAATTTTGTCAAATGCTTTTTCTGCATCTATGTAGATGATCATGTGGTTTTTGTCCTTCTTTTTATTGGTGTGGTGGATGATGTTGATGGATTTTTGAATGTTGAACCATCCTTGCATCCCTGGAATAAATCCTACTTGATCATGATGGATGATCCTTTTGATGTACTTTTGAATTCAGTTTGCTAAAATTTTGTTGCGTATTTTTGCATCTATGTTCATCAGGGATATTGGTCTGTAGTTTTCTTTTTTGTGGTGTCTTTGCCCGTTTTTTTGGTATTAGAGTGATGCTGGCCTCATAGAGTGAGTTTGGAAGTATTCACTCTTCTTCTACTCCTTGGAAAACTTTAAGGAGGATGGGTATTAGGTCTTCACTAAATGTTTGATAAAATTCAGTGGTGAAGCCATCTGGTCCAGGCATTTTTGTTCTTAGGTAGGCTTTTGATTACCAGTTCAATTTCATTGCTGATAATTGGTCTGTTCAGATTTTCTGTTTCTTTCTGGGTCTGCCTTGGAAGGTTGTATTTTTCTAGAAAGTTGTCCATTTCTTCTAGGTTATCCACTTTGTTAGCATATAATTTTTCATAGTATTCTCTAATAATTCTTTGTATTTCTGTGTTGTCCGTAGTGATTTTTCCTTTCTCATTTCTGATTCTGTTTATGTGTGTAGACTCTCTTTTTTTCTTGATAAGTTTGACTAGGGGTTTATTTTCTCAAAGAACCAGCTCTTGCTTTCACTGATTCTTTCTATTGTTTTATTCTTCTCAATTTTATTTATTTCTGCTGTAATCTTTATTATGTCCCTCCTTCTACTGACTTTGGGTCTCATTTGTTCTTCTTTTTCTAGTTTTGTTAATTGTGAGTTTAGACTGCTTATATGGGAATGTTCTTCTTTCCTGAGGTATGCCTGTATTGCAATATACTTTCCTCTTAGCATGGCCTTCGCTGCATCCCACAGATTTTGCGGTGTTGAATTATTGTTGTCATTTGTCTCCGTATATTGCTTGATCTCTGTTTTTATTTGGTCATTGATCCATTGATTATTTAGGAGCATGTTATTAAGCCTCCATGTGTTTGTGATATTTTTCATTTCCTTTGCATAATTCATTTCTAGTTTTATTCCTTTGTGGTCTGAGAACCTGGTTCTTACAATTTCAATCTTTTTTAATTTACCAAGGCCCTTTTTGTGGCCTAGTGTATGATCTATTCTTGAAAATGTTCCATGTGCACTTGGGAAGAATGTGTATTCTGCTGCTTTTGGGTGTAGAGTTCTGTAGATGTCTGTTAGGTCCATCTGTTCTAATGTGTTGTTCAGTGCCTCTGTCTCCTTACTTATTTTCTGTCTGGTTGATCTGTCCTTCAGAGTGAGTGGTGTGTTGAGGTCTCCTAGAATGAATGCATTGCATTCTATTTCCCCCCTTTTATTCTGTTAGTATTTGTTTCACATATGTAGGAGCTCCTGTGTTGGGCGCAAAAATATTTATAATGGTTATATCTTCTTGTTGGATTGACCCTTTTATCATTATGTAATGTCCTTCTTTGTCTCTTGTGACTTTCTTTGTTTTGAAGTCTATTTTGTCTGATATAAGTAGTGCAACTCCTGCTTTCTTCTCGCTGTTAGTTGCATGAAATGTCTTTCTCCATCCCTTCAGTTTTAGTCTGTGTATGTCTTTGGGTTTAAAGTGAGTCTCTTGAAGGCACCATATAGATGGGTCTTGTTTTTTTTATCTGTTCAGTGATTCTCTGTCTTTTGATTGGTGCATTCAGTCCATTTACATTTAGGGTAATTATGGATACATATGTACTTATTGGCATTGAAGGCTTCAGATTCATGGTTACCAAAGGGTCAAGGTTAACTTTCCTACTATCTAAGAGTCTAACAACTCACTTAATATGCTATTACAAACACAATCCAAAGGTTCTTTTTTGTTTGTTTTTTTCCCTCCTTCTTTTTCTTCCTTCTCCATTCTTTATATATTAGGTATCATATTCTGTACTATTTGTCTATCCCTTGATTGACTTTGGGGATAGTTAATTTAATTTGCATTTTATTTGTAATTAGCTGTTCTGTTTTCTTTACTGTGGTTTCATTACCTCTGATCCCAGCTATTAAACCATAGGAAGACTTCCAACTATAGCAGTCCCTCCAAAATACACTGTAGAGATTGTTTATGGGAGGTAAATTCTCTTAGCTTTTGCTTATCTGGGAATTGTTTAATCCCTCCTTCAAATTTAAATGATAATCTTGCCAGATAAAGTAATCTTGGTTCAAGGCCCTTCTGCTTCATTGCATTAAATACATCATGCCATTCCCTTCTGGCCTGTAATGTTTCTGCTGAGAAGTCTGATGATAGCATGATGGGTTTTCCTTTGTATGTGATATTATTTCTCTCTCTGGCTGCTTTTAATAGTCTGTTCTTATCCTTGATCTTTGCCATTTTAATTACTATATGTCTTGATGTTGTCTTCCTTGGTCCTGTCGCGTCCAGTCCAGCTGACCGCTAAGTCGAGCAAGGATCCCAAGCCGGGGGTGAGGGTGAATGGACACAACTATAGGTGCCTGGGAGGGTCGAAGCTCCAAACTGTCTTCGACCCAGAGTTTATTTTTACTGCTTATTTTATACATGAACAAGAAACTAGGGTGCGGATGGAAAAATCGCAACTCTGTAGAATAAAGATTAAACAGATATAGAAGGTATTTCTTTAACAAAGAGAAGTTGCTTAACAAGGCTCATGACTCAGCCAGCATGGTCCAAAGGGCATGTAGGCTCATGACTCGGCCAGCAAGTTCCAAAGGGCACATGCTACGTGACAAAGGTTAATAGTAAACTTGCACAACAACTAAGTCATCTGGCTGGAGCCCCAGGGCAAAGGGCACCTTCCCCACTCCATGTTCTCTAGGAGCTGAGGCTCTCCACATCTCCCCCTTCTCTATTATATTGAAAAAGCAGGTAAGGTGACGGCGCCTGTCTTAGGCTCCCTTTGGCTCCATGTAGACTTACCCGTCATGGGGATTGCTCGCAGCATAGGCGAACTCCCTGTCTTAGGTGGACTACATGTCATAAGAGAGTTCCCCGTCTTTGACTGTCCCGCCCCTTTATACCTGCAACCCCTTTTCTCGGGGGTGGTTATGTAGTTTATCCATATGGATGTCTGATGTTAAGGTAAGAAGGGCTCGAGCCCCCATCTTAAAAAGAAAAGGGAGGAAACAACAGTAAGCATAGTAATATGAGCCCCATGCCAAGGGTCAGTAGGAGATGGGTAAAGGCCCCGATTCCCCAGGGTGAAATATATCCAGCCAGACCATCTAAAAATTCCTTTGCAGATTTAACAGGATCAAAATCAAGCCGAGCATTGGCAAGTGCCAGTATATCTTTATGTAGTTGCAATAAATCAGTAGAATCATTATTTGTGAGCCAAATGCCTTGCAGGTGTTTTTTCACCTTTTCCCAGGTAATGGCACTTTTATTGTACTCTTTGCGAGTTACACATATCTCTCTATATAAGGCATGACATTCTAAGCTTCCCCTTAATTTCAATCCCTGAATTTCTTCTCCCAAATACATCACCATATCATATAAAGCATTAATCTTATGCTCAATTTTGTTGTCAATAATCTCCTGGGTACTAAAGGCTGTGGTGACATTATGAGTTAAACTATTAACATAAGTAGTGGTCTGTACTTCTTGAGTCAATGCTACTGCGGCTAAAGTGGTAGAAGTAATTAGGCCAATTAAAGCGGCTATACCTGCTATGATAAGGCCTATCACTCTTTTTGGCCATAGTAATAATTGCATTTCTTCCAATACTTGTAATCCCTTATCTGCATACCATGGTCCATGATGTAATACAGGAAGCATTACAAAGGGGGGGCTGCTTAAGAATGAGAACAGATGTAGTATCAGGGACATTATACATGCAGGAGCTCAAAAAGCAATTTGTACAGGGGGAACCAGAAAAGGTAATAAAAATAGACCCAATTATCATAGTATAAGGCGCAGGAACACAAGCTGCTACATATACACTTGTAGTGGTATAATTAAGTAAAGTTATAGGTCCCATAGCCACACCAATCTTCCACCATTGTGTTTGTGGAGCTCCTTCAGACGTATACCAAAGTCCCATGGACAGTTTTGGGAGCTGGTAGGTTTGTCCACCTGACCAGTCTATTACATAAGTGGATGAATTCTTAATATTATACCATAGCGATACATTTCCTTTACACTGCTCCCAGGGGATCACTGTCTTAGGATCTTCTGTAGATCTTTCACATGTTGGAAAATCTCCAGGGCCAGGTCCTTTAGTGGGATTTTTGTGACTCATTGGTTCTCCGAAAATGTCGTACGTGGTTGGCTTCCAAATAGTCACAAAGTGACTTTTTCCTCTTAAGACATATTGGGTGAGGTGGATACAACCAACAGTTTCTGTATCCTTGGTGAGGCACATGGGCATTCCCACCCCTTGTCCTGTGTAATTGAAAGGAGTCATATGTGGAATATCACCTGAAAAAGCCGTCGATCCTAAAGCATCAGAATCATTGACAAACACAGGAACTTTGGAGATTCCCAGGAAACAGGATGTAGAAACGGAGGGTCCGGTACGTAAGCCCAGTATGTCTCATTCTCGAGGCTGGGTTTGGGCAGTGGAAGGAGAAAGAGCAGAATCTGCATTGCGCACCAGCCATTCGGGTAACCAACGTGGTCCATCAGCATCCTGCGGAAAAACACAAACATGTCCTCGCCCCCATATGAGTACCGGGTCTGGGCCGGACCATATTCCTGTTAGGGGGTCCTTCCATTTAACCTTAGCATAAGTTGTTTGAGTAGAGGCATGCCAATATCTGTCCGCTGCATTTTTACCGTTTTGATCCAGAAGCAAAAAATTCAAAATAAATTGTACATGAGATAAATAATTCTGTGGCATTAGGGGGTATAACTCCCCCTTCTTTATTTTATGATAATATGCTTTCAATGTAGCATGGGCGCGTTCAACAATGCCCCGACCTTCGGGGTTATAAGGAATGCCAGTAATATGAGTAATATTAAATTGTGCACAAAAGGCAGCGAATCTACGGCTGGTATAGCCAGAGCCATTATCAGTTTTAAATTTAGAAGGAACTCCGACGTGGGCAAACATAAATAAGCAGTGCTTAATAACATGAGAGGTACTTTCACCTGTCTGAGGAGAAGCTACAATGGAACCTGAATAAGTATCAATACTAAGATGAACATACTTATATTGACCAAACTCAGAAATATGTGTGACATCCATCTGCCAGAGTTCGTTGGGTCGTATCCCTCGAGGATTAACTCCAAAATGAGGTACTGGCAGATGTTGTACGCAAGTAGTGCACTCCTTCACTATTTGTCTAGCCGATTCTCTAGGGATATTAAATTGTAATCTAAGGCTATGTGCATTTTGGTGGTGTAGTTCATGAGAATGCTTAGCTTCCTGAAGTTTAGTTAGGCCAATACATTGAGTTCGAGCATCAGCAAAAGCATTTCCCCTAACTAAAGGGCCAGGCAAATTAGAATGAGCCCTAATATGGCCAATATAACAAGGATGGCAGTGGTTACGGAGTTCAGTTTGTATGGCAGTGAAGAGGCATGTTACTGATGAGTTAGCAGTTTTAATATAGGGGACAGTTTCTAGATGTTGCAATGCTTCCACTATATATCGGCTATCAGAATAAAGATTAAAAGGTCTAGCTGAAAAATCCTGAAAAACAAGAAAAGCGGCATGAAGTTCCACAATTTGTGCAGACCCTGGCGGGACTTGCCATGTTTTGGATTGATGTTCTGAAACATACACAGAAAGTCCATTACTGGAGCCGTCAGTAAATACAGTAGGGGCTCCATGTATAGGATTTTGTATAACAATCTTGGGAAATACAAATTCATGTCATAAAGCCAATTGTAACAATTTATCCGGGGGATAATGATTATCCACAATGCCTGTGAAATCTGATAAAGCAATGGCAAAATTATCAGAAAAGGAATAAAGCCCCATCAACTGGTCTTGAGTAAGTGGTAAAATAATGACATGTGGATCCAAACCAAAATACCGACGAGCTTCCAAGTGGCATTCTTGTATCAGGCTGGCTAGAAGATCATGATAAGGAGTCAAACTCCGCTTGGGAGAGACTGGGAGATGTATCCATTTTAAAGGGCCCTTTTGCCACAGTACAGCAGTAGGAGTGTGCTTAGTGGCTAGAACGATGGCAGAAAAAGGCTGTTGATAATCAATAAAGCGTAACTGCTGAGCTTGTATAGCCTTTTCAATATTAGTGAGGCACGTCCTAGCTGCAGGTGTAAGATCTCTACGAGAAGCGGGATCGGGGTCGCCATTCAAAATATCAAATAAATCTTTCAATTCTCCTGTTGTAATATTTAAAGAGGGGCGCAACCAATTCAAATCTCCCAGCAGTTTCTGAAAAATCATTCAAGGTATGTAAGTGATCTTTTCTAAGCTCAATTTTCTGAGGTTTTATATGAAGGTCAAATAACCTATAACCTAAATATGCATATGGAACAGCACGTTGAACCTTTTCAGGAGCTATTACTAAGCCGGCTTTGGTAAGTTCTATTTGAAGTGATGCATAACATTTCAATAAAACATCTTCAGTTATGCTGGCCAATAAAATATCATCCATATAATGTATTATATAGACATTAGGAAAATTTTGTCTCACTTTGCTCAAAGCTGAGCTTACAAACTTCTGACACAAGGTGGGGCTATTGGCCATACCTTGGGGAAGAACCAACCAGTGATAACGTCTCATGGGTTCTTTAAAATTAACACTAGGAACACTAAATGCAAATCTTTTACAATCTTTAGGATGTAAAGGGATAGTATAAAAACAATCTTTAAGATCAAGTACTATTTTATAAGTATTCATAGGAATAGCTGAAGGAAGAGGGAGCCCAGGCTGCAGAGCTCCCATGAGTTCCATTGTTTCATTGACCTTTCTAAGATCTTGAAGTAAACGCCATTTCCTGGATTTTTTCTTAATTATAAAGAGAGGAGAATTCCAGGGAGACGTAGATTCCTCAATTTGCCCATTCTTCAATTGTTCCTGTACTAACGAGTGGGCAGCCAATATTTTTTCAGTTGTTAAGGGCCATTGATCTACCCAGACAGGATCATCAGATTTCCAAGTTATAGGATCTGCAGTTCGTCCTGTCTGGAGTACAGGGAAGTTCAAGGCCCCTTGTGAAAATGTTTTTGTGTAGGCGTTCGATTAGTAGTCAGACGAACTCCCATTTCTTGCATAATATCTCGTCCCCACAAATTTACTGGCAAACCTGTTACTATATAGGGTTGAAAAGTGCCAGTATGTCCTTCCTGATCTCGCCAAATCAATTTATCACTACTCTGAGCTAGGGCCTGTGTTTGCCCTATACCTTGCAATTCAGTCGTTGTACTCTGAGAAGGCCATGCAGAAGGCCAATGTTGACCAGCTATACAAGATACGTCAGCACCAGTATCTAAGATCCCTGTAAACCATTTTCCGTTGATGGTAAGCTGTAATATAGGTCGTTGTGTAGTAACCTCTTTCACCCAATAAATGTCAGAAGATCCAAATCCCTGATTTCCTCTTTCAGTTTTAGTCATAATGCTCCCTTTAGATGTTCGGGGTAGCAGTATAAGTTGAGCTATTCTAATTCCTGAATGAATGGTTGAAATTGTATTAGGTGACTGTAGCATAATCTTTATTTCTCCTGTATAATCCTCATCTATTATTCCTGGGGATACTAGTATTCCTTTCATAGTAGTGCTGCTTCTCCCTAAAAGTAATCCTACAGTTCTTGCAGGGAGGGGTCCCCATACCCCCATGGGCAAAGCTTGCATGCCCATTTCTGGAGTTAAAACTGTGTAGATTGTTGAGCTGAAGTCCAGCCCGGCACTTCCTGAGGTTGCTCGGAACAATTGTTGAATGGATTTCCTACCGGGCTGTCCTCCTGGGTCCTTTCAGTGCCCCATAACATTGTTTTGGGGCCTGAGGCTGGCCCCTCATCCCGTTTCCCGGCAGGGGATTACCATCCCTATCTGTTTTAGATTTACATTCATTTGCCCAATGCTTTCCTTTTTTACATCGAGGACAAGTACCTGGAATATCTCTCTGTCTCTTATTGGGGCAATTGTGAGCCCGGTGGCCAATTTTTCCACAGGAAAAACAGGCTCCAGGGGAAAAACCTGTGTTCATCTTTGCCTGTTGGTACATCACCTCTTTTATAGACTTTCCTTGCGCTACAGCAGCTTGTACTAAGCCTTGGGTATAAGCCGGGCCAATATCAGCACACAGGCGTATGTAATCGGAAAGTCCTCCCTTCCTTCTAAAAGGACGTATTACTGCTTGGCAAGCTGAATTGGCATTCTCATATGCCAACTGGGTAACTAATGCTTGAGTGGCATCAGAATCTCCAAAGGTTTTTCCCGCGGCGTCTAATAAGCGAGAAACAAATTCTTGAAATGGCTCATCTGGTCCTTGTCTAACTTTAGACAGATGTTCAGTCTTTTTTGAACTTTCTGGTAAACCTCTCCAGGCTCTCTTGGCTGCAGCCGCGACTTGAGCATAAGCTCCCATAGGGTAAGCAATTTGGTTCACCAAATCAGCATTTTGTCCTTCCCCAACTAACATATCATAGGTTATCGGGATTTGTTGCTGCATGTTCATCCTTGCGGTATTTTTAGCCAATTCATAATATTCTTATTTCCATAATAAATAGTCCCCCCCAGTGAGACACGCATGGGCTAAACTTTTCCAATCCTCAGGGGGCAGCACCTCAGTGGCCATAGACTCTAAAATAGTTACAGTAAAAGGAGCCGTAGGGCCATAGCGAGAACAAGCCTCTTTTAATTCTTTCAACTGCTTAAAGGGGAAAGGGTGCCAGTCTCTTACCATATTTCCTTGATTATCTGGTCTTTCTAACACAGGGTACGTAAAGAACCCAGTTGTGTCCTCATTGTTATTTTTTGCTTCCTGCAGGATAGTTTGTAAAGGTGAATATGGCTTGCTGAAAGCGAGAGGACAAACAGGAGGAGAATCCGGCATAGGGAGTGCTGAGGGGATATAAGGCGGCTCCCATTTCGGTGGGGGAGGATCTAACCCAGCCACCTGTACAGGGGTTAAGGTTCTGGTCTTACCTAATGAGTGCTGACGGTCAGAAGATTTGGTGGTTTGCACTTGTCTAATCAATCCCTGAAGCTGCTTAAATTGATCAGTTAGGGAATTCAACAAAGGATTAAAATCATATCTAAGGGGGTTTTCTCCTAAAGCTATGAGAGGGAGGTCCTGATCCTTCTCATATTGGGCGGCTGCTACTTCTAACTCTGCCTGTGAGGTAGGGTCGAGCCAGTCCTCATCACTGTCAGTAGAAGGAGTATTATTTTTATTTACGGCCAAATTACTCTCTGTCGGAGATTTAACTTCCCCTTCCACTTGGGGTTCCGCCATCTTCGGCGAATCAAGCAGTTTCTGCTTTAAGGCCTCCAGTTTTATCCCTTCATGCCATGAGTCTAAACAATCTCTGATTAAAGACCAAATGACAAAAGTTTCTACTGGCATTTTCTGAGGTCCATGTTCAGAATAAAAGCCTTGCAATCGCTCCCCTATCTTATTCCACGTCTCTATACTCACAGTACCTTCCTCGGGAAACCAAGGGCATACTGTCTTCACAAATGCCAAAAATTTTTCTAATTGCTCCTTACCAACCTTAGCCCCTCGGGCGGCAAGCATGCATTTTAAACCATGAACGTATACTTCTCTACTCTCTGCTTGCCCCATGATAAACTCCCTACTGATTCACCGCGTACCTTTGCTGCCTTCGTCTCAGGCCGGGCCCTTACATACAGCGGTGTCCTTCACCGTGTCCCGTGTCTCAGGTCCCTGTTCGGGCGCCAAATGTCGCGTCCAGTCCAGCTGACCGCGAAGTCGAGCAAGGATCCCAAGCCGGGGGTGAGGATGAATGGACACAACAATAGGTGCCTGGGAGGGTCGAAGCTCCAAGCTGTCTTCGACCCCGAGTTTATTTTTACTGCTTATTTTATACATGAACAAGAAACTAGGGTGTGGATGGAAAAATCACAACTATGTAGAATAAAGATTAAACAGATAATAGAAGGTATTTCTATAACAAAGAGAAGTTGCTTAACAAGGCTCATGACTCGGCCAGCATGGTCCAAAGGGCACGTAGGCTCATGACTCGGCCAGCAAGTTCCAAAGGGCACATGCTACGTGACAAAGGTTAATAGTAAACTTGTACAACAACTAAGTCATCTGGCTGGAGCCCCAGGGCAAAGGGCACCTTCCCCACTCCACGTTCTCTAGGAGCTGAGGCTCTCCACAGGTCCCTTGTATTGGGATATCTGCACACCTCCATTGTCTGAGAGACTATCTCCTTCCCCAGACTGGGGAAGTTTTCAGCAATCACCTCCTCAAAGACACTTTGTATCCTTTTTTCTCTCTCTTCTTTTTCTAGTACCCATATAATAATAATATTCTTCCATTTGGATTGGTCACACAGTTCTCTCAATATTCTTTCTTTCTTAGAGATCCTTTTTTCTCTCTGTGCCTCAGCTTCTTTGTATTCCTCTTCTCTAATTTCTGTTTCATTTATTGTCTCTGCCACCATATCTAATCTGCTCTTAAAACCTTCCATTTTATGTTTCATTTCTGATACTGTGTTCCGTAATGATTGGATCGCCAACTGGAATTCATTCCTGAGTTCCTGAATATTTTTCTGTACCTCCATAAGCATGTTTATGATTTTTTTTTTGAAATCTCTTTCAGGCAGATTCATGAGGTCGATTTCATTTGACTTTCTCTGATCTATTTATAATTTTGCTTTCAACCAGGTTCCTTTGACATTTCCTATTTGTATGTGGTGCCCTCCAGTGCCTAGAATCTCTACTCTCTGGAGCTACTCAGCCCCTGGAACAATGTCAGGGGTCACAGGGCAGCAGTGTTGGTGCTTGGGGAAGGACAGAGCTGTTTCCTGCTTTCCGGCTGCTATGCCTGTGTCCACTGGCAGAACCAGTGGGCTGAGCACACAGGTATAAGCCTCAATGCTTTGTGTTTGTAGCTGCTGTAGGTGGTGTTTCCCTCTGGCTGGCCTAACACTAAGGCAGGGTCTGTTGGTTTGCTAGCCCAGTGCAGGTTCTCTGGGAGGAAGGTGTAACAGACTGCGTATCACGGAGGGGTCCTTGGAGCTGTGTAGCCAGCCAGAGGACTGGAGCGCCTGAAGATTGTGAAAGTTCCCAATCTCCTGGGCAGAGTGCACCCAGACAATTTTGTCTACCTGCTTTTTCTCCTGAGCAGTAAGCTGTTTGCAATCCTTACTGCTTTACCAGCCCTCTCGCTGTTAGGTAGTCTCTCAGACTGCCTGCCTTTCTTTTGCCCAGAGCAGCTGGATATGGATCCCTGTTTTCCACAAGTGGATGGAATCTCAGTGTCTCCAGGTATTCTGCCTGTTTTAGCTTTCCAACCCCCCTAATCATGAGAGCATCATGTAATGTAGGTTTTTCCTCCCAGAGCAGATATCTAGAGCTAGGTGTTCAGCTGTCGCAGGCCTCCACTCACTCCCCGCTTTGTTTCTCTTCCTCCCACCAGTGAGCTGGGTTGGGGGAAATGCTTAGGTCCTGCAGGCCATGGCTTTTGTATGTTATCCGGTTCCATGATGTTTATTCTTTTCTCCAGATGTATGCAGTCTGGTGCAGCCCTCTTTCCTGTTGCTCTTTCAGGATTAATTGTATTATATTTTCATATTATATGTGTTTTTATGAGGAACCCTCTGTCTCACCTCTCACACCATCTTAAATCCCCTCCTTTTTTTTATGCAGGTATTTCTGAGGAAATGACTTGTCTATTACCTTATACAAAATGTATTTTACAGATCATCAGCTTAATAATCCAGGTTTCTTGAATGACACATATATTATGTGTGTGTGGGGATGTTGGGGTTTCTATGGCCAGGATCCTCACAGAACTTAAACCACCTGATGATGTAACTGGTCTGCTGCTGGGCCACCACTTTCACACCTTTAAGCAATAAGCTATTATTGTGCTGTATAGAGAGCTCGGCCCAGTGCGCTGGGCAGAGGCAGAGATGCTACTGCTCGACCTACTGCCTGGAGAACAAGCCAGGTAATAAACCCTTTCACCCCAAAGAACGTTTTGCTGTCAATTTCTTTGGTCACATTGAATCCACAGTGAACTTGCTCAGGGCTGAAACCCATTGGCAAGACAATTCGTGAAGAAAGCTGCCCTTATGGGAGGGGTGCTTCAGCGGACTGCCCCTGTGAATGGGGAGACAGTGGATTGTCCCCCAGTGGCTATGTGGTTTGAGGTGGTTTGCCTCCTAGAGGACTGGGCCCCACCCCAGGACTGGAGGCAAGTGGAGGTGATTCTTGAGGCAGTAGGGTGGCCCTTGGTATAGTAAGTAGGTCTCTTGAGAGAGACAGAGTGCCTGTGAGGCTGCAGGGACTGTGGGTTGGCTGTTTTTCACAGTATTAAAAAAGTGTACAGAATAAAAGGACATGCTCCTGAAAAAGACCCATGAAATGGCAGCATAAGAAAGTGAGCTGCAAACTTCTGTGGATTCCCTGAAGAAAGAAATGGCATTGATGCGAAAGGAGGCAGCAGAATGCTGGCAGCAAGGTGCCATTGAAGAGGTAAAATATTCCTTACAGAATGAGATGGCAGTGCTGTCAGGTATGCGGAAGGAGGAAAAGGCATTCAAGGAAAAAGACGAACTCCTGAGGGAAGCACATGCAGAGAGGCATGAGAACTCCAGCTGCGAAGCATTGAGGTGAAGGTAAGAGATCTGCTGAAGACTGAGCTAACATAGCTATGAGGCACAGTAGAAAAGGTAAAGGTTGTAGCCAAGGAGGCACTCAGGGGAGGGAAGAAAGGTGCCATCAGCCCCTGAAATGGAGGAGCTGGGGACAGATGAAGGGGTGATGCCAGAGGCACTGACACCTCCTGTACTGAAAGCACACCAAGTTGGTTGTAAAGAATATAAAGACCAAGCAGCTGAAAGTTCTCCAAGGAGAGGAGCAGCCCCCTCCCCAGTACATGGAGCACTCTATGCTCCTCCCCTATACTCAGGCTGAGCTGGTGAATTTGGGCTCCTGTTTAGGCAGAAGCCCTCGGAGTCAATACCAGGTTGGCTCCTGCATCTCAAGGACTTACGGGTGGATGGAATTGTTCTGTTGGGATCAGAGATGGGAAAGCTGGCTTCCCTGACAGGGCAGCCGGCCTTGAGGCAGCGATTACAAAATGCACATCAGACCTTAGGGAGTCACTCCCTCCTCGATTGGCTTATGGCTGCACTTCGTGCTGTGTGGCCCAATCTGGGTGATCTACCCTTCTCTCCTGTTAGATGGCAGATGTATGCTGAGCTCCAACAGGTGTTCCTGTGACTGAACACAGTTATGGCTGGGGTTCTGGCAGCAGCTTGAATGAACTCACCAACTTATTGGATTCTGGTCACAACTCTGGAAAGGTGCAGAAGTACGATACACTTTGATAGAAAAACAACTGGCTGCTATGTAACACACTTTGCTGGCTACAGAAGCCATCACTGGAATGGCCCCAAGAAAGGTAATAACCACCTATCCCATCTTGGCATGGGTACGAGACTGGACCCAAAATCCAAGGAGTGGTGTGGCACAAATGCCTATACTGGCTAAGTGGGGTGCTTACCTACAGCAGCATAGTGCCCTCTCTAGCAGCCCCTTGAGTGAAGAACTCCAATGCTTATTGGGGCCAGTGACATATACTAATGAAAAGCAGGCAGAACTTGCTTTTGAACCATTAGTTGTAGAGGGTCCCTATCGGGAGGTAAGAGCCTCTATACCTGAAGATGCATGGTACACAGATGTCTCCAGCTGTGGGCAGCCCCAAAAATGGAGGGCTATAACTTTCCATCCTAAGACTGAGACAATATGAATGGAAGATGGTCAGGGAAAGAGCAGCCAGTGGGCAGAATTGCAGGCCGTGTGGCTCGTGATCAGCCAGAAGCTTTCCCCTATAGTTGTCTACACTGACAGCTGGGCTGTCTATCGGGGCTTGACCCTGTGGCTACCAACCTGGTACCATGCCAACTGGCTTGTTGGTCACTGACCCCTTTTGGGGCAAGAATTGTGGGCCTGTGATTAGACTAAAATAATTAGAGTATACCATGTGACAGGTCATTTGCCACTTGCATCCCCAGGATGATAAAGCAGATAAATTGGCCCAGATACGTTGGTTAGAAGGAAAGTCTGCCTCTGATGTAGCCCAATGGTTACATCAGCATTTGTTGCATGTGGGGCAAAAGACACTGTGGGCTGTAGCCTGTCAGTGGGGCTTGCCTTTGACCTTTGAAGAAGTTAGCAGAGCCTGGCAGGAGTGTGTTGTGTGCTCCACAAGGGACATACCCCGAGTTCCACAGCAACATGGGACAATAGCTAAGTGGCCTATACCCCTCATCAGGTGGCAGATAGACTATATTGGGCCTCTACCTGTGTCATAAGGATATCGTTCTGCCATGACTTGTGTGTACACAGCTACTGGTCTTCTGGTTGCTACCTGTTGTGCAGACCAGCAGACAACCAAAAGAGGCCTGGAGCATCTCTTTGCTGCCTATGGCCAACCGCAGGTAATTGAAAGTGATCAGGGCACCCATTTTACTGGACATACACTGCAAGAATGGGTGTGACAGCTGGGAATCAAATGGAAATTTCATGTGCCTTACAATCCTATTGCAGCCGGCATGATAGAGAGACACAGTGGCTTGTTAAAATCCAGACTAAAATCAGATACCAGTAGTCTGCGGGGATGGTCATTCCACTTATGGACCATGCTACGGCGTTTGAATGAGAGAACCTGAAAGGGAGACCTGAGCCCCATAGACATGTTAACACTTATGGCTGCCCCACTATACAACTGCAAGTACAAACCAGGGAAGAATCACTGAAGCCGAGGTTCAGCCACCACAGTAATATCTTGCTGCCAGCACCAACTGTACTGAACCCGGGGGATTCCATTGAGTGGACGTGGCCTTGGAACTTTCGACACGTGGAACAACAATGGCTGTCTCTCCTGGCACCTTGTGGACAAGGCCTGGAAGCTGGCCTCCTATGTATTCCTGGAATAATAGCAGAGTGGCGGCCAAAAGTCACAGTAGTGTATCCTGAACTGCCAGAAGGTAGGAGCATCTTACTGGGGAGTTTGGTTTTATCATTATGGCCAGTGCATGTACTTCCAATAGCACTACATATAGACCCTTCAGTAACCCCCACGGGTAAAGGAGTAAAAGTGTGGTATACTAGACTCCCCTTCATGTTACAGTGCTATCACGGGACCACTCTCTTGCATGCATCCTACCTGATGGACAAGATTTGCCTGTGTTGGTGTCATTAAAACATATGTCTTATCACCCCTAAGGTCTTTGTGGACTGGGAACTTCCTCTGTCTTGAGGATTATTATAATTTTTGTTTTTAGGAACCTCCTCTGACTTGAGGATTATTATAATTTTTGTTACCTCTAACAAAATCTTATATCTTAATTTTTGTAATTATCTCTAAGTTTTTATCCACTGTTGTTGTTGAGGAATCTGGTTACAGCACTCCAGCTTTCTTGCACAGGGACCATTGCAGAAGATTGAAAGTGTGTGGATTGTAGAGCAAGAATCCTGGAGGGGTGGAGTGTGGGGAAGTTGGAGTTCCTATAGCTAGAATCCTCACTGAACTTAAACCACCTGATGATGTGACTGGCCTGTTGCTAGGCTACCACTTCCACACCTTTAAGCAATAAGGTATTATTGCACTATATAGAGAGCTTGGCCCAGGGCTATAGGCAGAGGCAGAGACACTATTGTTTGACCGCTGCCAAGTAGAACAAGCTAGGTAATAAACCCTTTCACCCCAAAGAACTTTTTGCTGTCAATTCTTTGGTCACATTGAATCCTTAGTGAACTTGCCTGGGGCTGAAACCCATTGACAAGACAGTGTGACATATGTCATTGCTTTTGTCTCAAAGAGGTACTTTTAATTGAAAAGTGTTTCAAAACTTTGCTGAAGTTACCATGTCACTTATCCCCTTTGCAATGGAAGAGCAAGCAATATACCGTTTAAAAAAATGCTTTGAATAATCATCAAAATTCCCTATGTCAAAGATTTTCAACTCACTGATGGGCATTAGTATCCATTAATTAATGGCTTTCCAGGCAGGAATCTACCATTTCCCTTTTTTAAATTTTTCTATGGGAAACAGTGAACCTGTGAGAAGAGGGTGGAACAGTAATTTATGTGACTTGTTTACAACTCCATACTGTTATCCTTTAGCTTTGCATTTTGAATTAGAATTTCCCTTGTGCCTTCCATCTTAATTTCATTTAATCCATTGCCAAGCTATTCATTTAGCAAATGAAGGAATGGGCCCCCAAAAAACCAAATGGGCCTACCAAAAAATTAAGTGGCTTGAATGGAGTCATACAGTGAAACACGAAACACTAGAAGAGCAGTAATAGAGGGTGGGTAGTGAACTTGGTTTAGACTAGTTGAAATTGAGGGAATTGTGGGATATCCTGATAAAGTAATCTATAGACAGCTGGATATATGGGTCGAGCTCAAAAGAGAGAGCCAGGATACAGATGCAAAATTGAGTCCTATGAACATGTTTTAGCATGCAACTTGAAGTTTAAATTCTTCTCCCAGAAGTAATACCAAAGATTTTTGCATTGTGTTTAGTTACATTTACAACCATTTGTCATCTACCTACAACATGCAAAGTATTGTAGACATGTGAGGGAGAGTATTAAAAATGATAGGTGCCCTTCTAGAGGCTTATACCAGGAAGGAGACCTACATCATAATTTAAAGCACATGTGGTAAATCCTGGATGAGAAGTACAGCTAAAGTGATGGGATTGCAAGGAGGAAGGCTAGAATCAAATTGATTGAACATATATGGGAAAGGATATATGTGGTGCGTTTTGAGTTGATTTCTCAAAGGTTTGATAGAACTTCATTGGGTAGATGTAGGTAGAAGGGCATTCTAGACAGTAAATAACCTTGAGCAAAGGCTTGGAAATGAAGAAATGTAGTATTTACATTGGGAACAGAAACCCAACAATCATATGTTCTTGGGGCATGGATTTGAGAAGGAATACAGTTTGAAAGAGTAGGTAGGGCTCAGTTAATGATACTTTGCAAATTCTTTGTATCAGAGTATTTAGAATTCAGGAATCCTCCCTTTCAAACATGACCTGTTGCCCACTTGGATATGCTGTGATGTGAATTGTATTTCTTAAAAATTTAATTGATAAATACATAAAAACTTATAACCTACTCAGTCTATAAAAGGAGCCTTCCTCCAATGTGATAGTTAAAAAAGAATGTACTACAGTCACAATTATATAGACTGTGTAATCAGTAGGTTAGAAAATCCCTCATATGACTAACAGGTGATTTCAGTTTCATATTAGTATTCAGTCTTAAAGGTTTACACGTCCTTTAATTATACTTCCTTTCAGTGAAGAAGAAATAAAAGATTCCCAGGATGGAGATTTTCCAGAAGGGACTTTGAGTCAAAGAAGGCTTTTTATATTTGACAAGTAAGTCTATATTTTATGTTTGTTAAATTTGTTGACAAATGAAAACTTCAAATGTCTGTAAAGAGATCATGTACAGTGGGCAAAGGTTATGTATTTTGGCTGGCAGCCAGGTAGCCACAATGCTGGGTTGACCTCTGAGCAGATTGGATTGAAACTGTCCTATTAGGTAGGTGGCACAAATTCTCTATGAAACCAAATTTTGTAGGCATCATTGTTTCTCCTAAGGTGGATAATGGAACAGTGATCGGCTCTAGGATAGAGGTAAACTATCCTTCACAGAAGTTTTACAACTACGTGGTTACTGAAAGCGGCCTTCTTTATGAGAACGGCTGTATTTATTACCTTGCTGTGTAGTTTTCTTTCTAGTTGGCATTGTGTTCTGCCTGATTAAATTATGAATACAATTGACATATCGGATTACTGTACTGAGCCTGATGTTCTACCAATAATGCAGTTTCTGAGTTTCTTAGAAATTGTTTTTCTTATCTTGTAAAACCCTACCCAAAACTGATACTGTTTTCCTTATCCACTCCAGGTAAAGGAGGCTCTCTTTGTGAGGTGAGCAATTAAGAAATATACACATGGAGTGTCGTTAGATATTACAGTCTGTAATTTTAAGGAAATTATATACATTAATATCAACTTTCTCACTAGAGATACCTTACCAAATAGCCAACATCTCTAAGCTTCAGTTTTCTGATATGTAAATTTGGCCAGTAATACCCTTCTCATAGGGATCTGTGAGGATTTAATGAAATAATGTATGTAAAACACTTGACACATAATAAACACAATAGCAGCTATTACTACTATAAATTCTTCCAGTATATATGCAGTTTTTTCTCCCTAGATATTAAAGCTTAAGAAACTACATTTTTTAGAATGATGTTAGAACAGGACCTGGATATACATTAAACACATCCAATATAATCATGCTAAGAATCTCCCAATATTTGTGAAACTTTTGTTTCTGGAGAACATACTTAAAACAGTACATTAGACTTTCAAACTAGCTATTCATTCCATCTGGAAAGCTTTTTGATAGGATATCCACATGGCTAATTTCATACTTAAATGCCACCTTTGTAGGCCTGCCCTGACTGTTTAATTAAAATTGCAGCCCATGATGTGCCTGCCTCTCTACTCCAAATCCTCATCTCCCTTAATGTGCCTTGTTTTTCCCACAACACTATCACCTTCTAATAGCAAGTTAATTTACTTATTATTTTTATTGTTAATTGACTGTCTCTGCTCGGATGTTCCACAAGGATAGGGATTTTTGTCTCTTTTATCATTTAATATATCCCAAGAGCCTAAAACTGCAGATGGTAGGTTCTAAATAAATATTTAATTAGTTCAACTGAACAGAACCTTCTGATTAAATCTCATCCTCTTTAACTCCATGCTTATGTTGTACATGATAACTTTCATTTTAAGATAAGAAGCTTACTGCAGGGAAATTCATGGCCTGTTAGATTGGAAATTTTAATTTAAAATTATTTTTTCAATCATGTTGCCTGCAGCATTCTTGTCAGGAAAAGTATTTATAATGAATTTTTTTTCTCCTTTTGTTTGTTTTTTTTAAAGAGTAAAATGCCTTTTAATATTCTGAAGTGTTTTAAACAAAATAGTGTAAGTGGTAAAATGATAAGAACACTAGAAGTATTTGTGTGTGTTTTTAGTAACACTTTCCCCTCATGTTTTTTAAAGTAATAGATTCCTTTAAAAGTTCCTTATAGAACATATAGGGTGTTAGTCTACTGGGGTCACCATAACAGAATACCACAGACTGGGTAGCTTGAACAACATAAGTCCATTTTCTCACAGTTCTGGAGATAGGAAGTCCCATATCAAGGTGCCAACAGGGTTGGTTTCTGGTGAGTCATCTCTTTGGGTTGCAGATGGCTGCTTTCTCACTGTATCCTCACATAGACTTTCCTCTGTGTGTGGGGGGATTGGGTGTCGGGGAGATAGATCTCTGGTGTCTCTTCCTCTCATAAGGACACCAGTCCTATGGGATTAGGGCCCATCCTTATGACTTCTTTGGCCTTAATTGCCTCCTAAAAGGCCTATCTCTAAATACAGTTACATTATGAGTAAGTACTTTAACATTTGAATTTGGGGTTGGGGAACAATTCAGTCCATACATATAGAAAAGAATGAAGAAGAAAAATAATTCATTTGTAATGCTATTAATTCCCCATATGAAGTCACTATTAAAATTTTTGTATTTCTCCAGTCACATTTCCTTTGCATTTTCGAAGCATTAAGATCATACTATGGTATTTTTTCACTTAACATTCTTTAAAGAGAAGTCAAAGATTGCAAACTCAGATGCTTACAGGGGTCAGGCAGGCAGGCAACTTTAAATAATGATAACTAATATTTATTGAGCCCAGTGTGCCAAGTACTTTATTTTAGAGGTTTATATATATTACATATATTATCTTTCTGACCTTCATGGCAACCTTATGAGGTATATATATTTCCATTATTACCTCCATGTTTCAGGTGAATACAATAAGTCATAGGTGGGTAAAAGAACATATTTAAGGATGTCTTGCCAATGGGTTTCAGCCCTGGGCAAGTTTGCTATGGATTCAATGTGACCAAAGAAATTGACAGCAAAACATTCTTTGGGGTGAAAGGGTTTATTACCCAGCTTGTTCTTCCAGTGGTAGGTCAAGCACTAGCATTTCTGCCTCCACCCAGAGAACTGGGCCGAGCTCTCTATATAGTGCAATTATAGCTTATTACCTAAAGGTGTGGAAGCAGTAGCCTAGCAACAGGCCAGTCACATCATCAGGTGGTTTAAGTTCAGTGAGGATCCTGGCCATAGGAACCCCAACTTCCCCACACTCCACCCCTCCAGGATTCTCGCTTTACAATCTACACACTTCCAATCTTATGCGAGAGCGCTGGAGCACTGTAACCAGGTTCTACAATAGCAACAGAGGATAAAAACAACTTAGAGATAATAACAAAAATTAAGATACAACAAGATTTTGATACAGGAAACAAAAATTATAATAATCCTCAAGCCGGAGAAAGTTCCCAATCCACAAAGACTTTAGGGGCGATAAGATACATGTTTTAATGACACCAACATAGACAAATCTTGTCCATCAGGTAGGATGTATGCAAGAGAGTGGTCCTGTGATAGGACTGTAGCAGGAAGGGGGTCCCTTCCAGGTCCAGAATACCACACTTTTATTCCTTTCCCTGTGGGGATTATTGAAGGGTCCATATATAGTGCTATTGGAGGTGCATGCACTGGCCATAATGATAAAACAAAACTCCCTGGTAAGATGCTCCTACCTTCTGGCCGTTCAGGATATACTACTGTGACCTTTGGCCGCCACTCTGCTATTATTCCAGGAATACATAGGAGGCCAGCTTCCAGGCCTTGTCCACAAGGTGCCAGGAGAGACAGCCATTGTTGCTCCATGTGTCGAAAGTTCCAAGGCCACGTCCACTCAGTGGAAACCTTGGGGTTCAGTGCAGTTGTGCTGGCAGCAAGATATTATTGTGGTGGCCAAACTTCGGCTTCAGTGATTCTTCCTTGGTTTGTACTTGCAGTTGTATGGGGGCAGACATATGTGTTAACATGTCTATGGGGCTCAGGGCTCCCTTTCAGGGTCTCTCATTAAATCGCCGTAGCACGGTCCATAAGCAGACTGACCATCCCTGCAGACTACTGGTATCTGATTTTAGTCTGGATTTTAACAAGCCATTGTGCCTCTCTAACATGCCTGCTCTGGTAGGATTGTAAGGCACATGAAATTTCCATTTGATTTCCAGCTGTCACACCCATTCTTGCAGTGTATGTCCAGTAAAATGGGTGCCCTGATCACTCTCAATCACCTGTAGTTGGCCATAGACAGCAAGGAGATGCTCCAGGCCTCTTTTGGTCATCTGCTGGTCTGCACAATGGGTAGGAAAAGCAACCAGAAGTCCAGTAGCTGTGTCCACACAGGTCATAGCATACCGATATCCTTCTGACACATGTAGAGGCCCAATATAGTCTATCTGGCACCTGACGTGGGGTATAGTCTCCTTAGCTATTGTGCCATGTTGCTGTGGAACTCAGTGTAAGTCCCTTTTGGAGCACATGACACACTCCTGCCAGGCTCTACTAACTTCTTCAAAGGTCAAAGGCAAGCCCCACCTACAGGCAACAGCTCACATTGTCTTTTCCCCCGCATGCAACAAACGCTGATGTAACCATTGGGCTATATCAGAGGCAGGCTTTCCTTCTAACCAACATATATGTGGGTCAATTTATCTGCTTCATCATTTCCTGGTGATGCCAGTGGCAAATGACCTGTCACATGGTATACTGTAATTATTTTAGTCTGACCACAGGCCCATAAGTCTTGCCACAATTCTTGCCCCAAAAGTGGTCAGTAACCAACCAGCCAGTTGGCATGGTAGCAGGTCGGTAGCCACAGGGTCAAGCCCCGATAGACAGCCCAGCTGTCAGTGCAGACAACTATAGGGGAGGGCTCCTGGCTGATGACAAGCCACATGGCCAGTAACTCTGCCCATTGGCTACTCTTCCCCTCACCATCCTCTATCCATATTGTCTCAGTCTTAGGATGGAAAGCTATGGCCCTCCATTTCAGGGACTGCCCACAGCTGGAGCCATCTATGGACCATGCATCTTCGGGTATAGGGGCTCTTCCCTCCCGATAGGGACTCTCTGTTACTGATGGTTCAAAAGCAAGTTCTGCCTGCTGTTCACTAGTATATATCTCTGGCTCCAATAAGCGTTGGAGTTCTACACTCAAGGGGCTGCTAGAGAGGGCATTATGCTGCTGTAGGTAAGCACCCCACTTGACTAGTGTGGGCATTTGTGCCACACCACTTCTTGGCTTTTGGGTCCATCTTGTACCCACACCAAAATGAGATAGGTGGTTATTACTTTTATCAGGGCCATTCCAGTAATGGCTTCTGTAGTCAGCAAAACATGATATACAGCAGCCAGTTGTTTTTCTATCAAAGTGTATTGTACCTGTGACCCTTTCCAGAGTTGTGACCAGAATCCAGTAGGTTGGTGAGTTCATTCAAGCTGCTGTCAGAGACCCCAGCCATAACTGTCTTTAGTCACATGAATATCCTGCTCACAGGGCCTTGATGGGTCTATCACACTCAAGGCCTGCACGGCCTTGACTGCCCATTTTGTTGTAGTAAAGGCAGATACCCATGTCTCATCCCAGTCTCACCTGACGCCCTTTCGTACCAACCGGTATAAGGGCTTCAGAATTTGTGCCAAGTGTGGGATAAACACTCTCCAGTAGCCTAGAGGACCCAGAAACTCCAGGCAAGTTTGCTATGGATTCAATGTGACCAAAGAAATTGACAGCAAAACTTTCTTTGGGGTGAAAGGGTATATTACCTGGCTTGTTCTTCCGGGGTAGGTCAAGCACTAGTGTCTCTGCCTCCTCTCAGAGCACTGGGCCAAGCTCTCTATACAGTGCAATAATAGCTTGTTGCCTAAAGGTGTGAAAGCGGTAGCCTTGCAACGGGACAGTTACATTATCAGGTGGTTTAAGTTCAGTGAGGATCCTGGCCATAGGAACCCCAACTTCCCCACAAAGGACATGCAGCTACTAGGTATCTGCATTTACACTGAGATCCTTCTGTTGAAATGACTGCAGTAGGGTGGCTGGCTACTGTGGTAAACCTGAGAAATCATGTCCCATCCAGAGGGCAATAGCTTCTCATGAAGGAATGATAGTTAATTGTAGCAGATCTTTCAGTTTTTTGATAACAGTGAAATATCTGGATTTTTATATGAAATGTTGGCAATTAGGAAAATTTTTTTTTAACTGTTGAATCAGACAAATCTTGTCTGAATATTGCATTCAGCCACATTTATAAAATAGGGATGATAATAGTATATTATGTAAGTTTGATGTAAAAATTAAATGGGAGCCTTTTATATACAACATGTAGTTCAATGTCTGGCATGTAGTGTTAAGTAAATGCCAGCTATCATTAGTAGCATAACCTTTTTTTTCCAGTCATTTCAAATTCTCTGTAAGTATGATTTACTATTTTATTTATTTATTTATTTTTCATTTTGGTATTATCATTAATATACAATCACATGAGCAACATTGTGGTTACTAGATTCCCCCCATTATAAAGTCCCCACCACATACCCCATTACAGTCACTGTTCATCCATGTAGGATTTACTATTATTTTTATTTCAAAAAATTATGTATTGAATGAGTACAGGTCTGATATAAAAATAACATAAAAGAATGTTTAATTAAAGTATTGAAGTTGCATTTGCCTCTTACTATCAACCCCCTTCCCTTCTCCATATATAATCCTTCTAGCACTTGCCTTTTTCACTTAACATGTCTTGGAGATGTTCCAAAGTCAGTTTATACAAAGTTACACCATTCTTTTTAAAAGTTGCATGATGTATTCTTTAGTATTGATGTACCATAATTTATTGAACTAGGCCTCTTAATTGTCATTTAGGTAGTTTTCAGTTTTTTTCTATTATAAGAAAGGTTCTGCAAAGAGCATATATCTTTTTGTATATGTGTATTTGTGAATATTGCCTTAGGCTTGATTCTTAGATGGAATTACTGAATCAAAAGCATACTAAGAATTTTCACAGCTATTACACCTTTTTAAAATATATTTTTTGTATCTTTGTAACATTCCATTTTATGAATCTATCATTATTTGCCAATTATATATATTGACACCTCTAGATTGTTTCCATTTTTTTGCCATTATAAATGGTCCTGTAGTAAATATCTTTCTGAGTAGCTTGTATTTTTTAAGAGGTACAAAATAGTCTGAGAGGACATTGTCAACAGTAAATCTATTTCTGAGACTTTATTTTCTTAAAGCTATTATAAGAACTATATTTAGTGGTAATATATTATTTTTAGAAAAAATGGGGCTTTGGTAAAGTCATTATAAAAAATTATAATATAATTTTTTAATATTATACTCAAGATTTTTAGAATCCTTTATGTATGTTTCATTTTAGGTGTTGTCATCTCTAATGAAGATCATTGTGAAGTAGAAGATTGAATAAAGCCTTTTAACATGGGGCCAGGATTAGACATTTAGAAAAGGAAGTTAAAATTAGTTACTTAGGTTTCAGTGTTCCATTTTTCTAATATTATTCTTTATCAAAATAAATTTAGGGAGTAGAAATTAAAATTCAGTGCTATACTAAAGGATACACTAATATTTGTCCTAGTGACTTTTTTCTTCTTGGAGGAGAGAAGGTAGAGAACCAAAAGCTATAGTGATTCATAATGAAATATACTAAGTTGAATTTTATGATGTCAGTTCTTGGCATTATAATCTATATAACTGATTTAATTGTGGACATCTGGGTATCTGTCAGATTTTTCCATGAAGGACAGTATGTTTTTGGTGTTTTAACAGTAAGCTCTATGCTCTTTGGAACACTTGTGGTCCAGTGTTTTAGTTATTCTTGGTTTAAGGCTGATTTAAAGAAAGCAGGCCAAGAAAGTCAGCATTGTTTCCTTCTACTTCATTGCTTGCAAGGAGGAGTTTTTACCAGGTGAGCATACATTTTTGATCATTAACACTCTTTTTCTTTAATCTAAACAGAAAGTTCCTTTCTGAATCTGGGTAGTGAAATGTACAAAGGTCCTCTTTTTTTCATAAAGAGCAAAGGTTACTCTCCTCTCACTATCAGTGCTTACATAAGTCATTGCTGTACTGTCAGAATTTTCTAGGCTTTTTAATAGAATGCTTTAATTTACCAAATTAAGTTACTTTTCCTGATATGTACTCTTTGTGGGTGGAAAAAGACTCACTTCTTTGTCTTGTGACTCTTGTTTCCTATTTTATAATTGAAGCCTGATTATGTAAATATAGTCCATCACTTGCATCATAGCCCTTGTTTTTTTTTAAGTTACTTATATTACTTATTTAATGGTATTTATAATCAAATTTATAAATTTGTAAATAAAATAATTTATAAATCAAATTTTTGCTGTAGTAATGCAGTAGCCATGTGGTTGCTAAGTACAGAACTAAAAACAACCTTAAGAATCATGCTGTTTAAAACCTTATTTTATACTTAAAAGAACTAGGATCTACATAGGCCCTGAAAATTCTATGATTCTCCATATACCTAATTTCATATGATCTTTTCATTATTACCTTAAGTGATTTAATTCTATGAAAAACTGTATATATATTAGAAGTAAAGAGAAAAGTTAAAGACAAATATTAAGAGGGTAACATACCATTTTGTTAGATTTTGAATTTGGGCTCCTTCAGCAGCCATCTTTCTTGAGAGATATTTTAATGGCCATAGAATTTTAGATGAGTAGTTATTTTGTCTCTGCATATTACATTCTTTTATCTTTTCGTTTCCACTGATGCTCTTGAGGAGCTAGATGCCAGTTTTACTGCTCTTCTAAAGGTATTTTGTCTTTTTTCCTTCTTGTGGCTCTTACGGTTTTTCTCCTTATCTTTGGGTTTCTATAGTTTGTAATGTATCTAGGTGTAGATTTATTTTTATTTCTCTTGCTTGGGGTTTGCTGGTCCTCTTAATTCTGTGATTATCTTCCAAAAGTTCTGCACAATTCTCAGCCATTCTCTTTTCTAACATTTTCTTTACCCCATTTCTGGGACTCCAAGCAAATGTAAGTTAGACCTTCTCACTGTATCTAGCATGAATGATAATGTGTTAGATATTTGAAGTTTTTATTTTTTGACTCTCCGTGGTACATTTGAAGTAATTTTTCACAAGTCCTTATTTCACTAGTACTTTCTTTTGCTGTGGCCAAAGTGTTATTACATTCAACCACTGAGTTTTAAAATTTTTGACTATTAAATGTTTTATTTTTAGAAGCTCTGTTTGGTTCTTTTCATGTCTGCTATGTCACTTTTTACAGTTTCTTGTTTACTGCAGGTAGCTTCAAATTGCCATTTATATCTTTAATCACAGTAAGCATAGTTGTCTTGTTTGTAATTCTAATATCTGAATCCTTTTCAGGTTTATTCTAACTGGCTATGCTTCTCCTATTGAGTACTCATGTGCTTTGTTTTCCTGTTTGCCTGGTACCAGTGATTATGTTCTGGTCATTGCCCTTGAGAAATTATTTGTGGGAACTTCACCAAGCCCTTTCTAGAGACTTTCTTTTATTCCTAGATGATGTATAGAGGTTCTTTCAGGTGGAGTCTATACTTAAATTCATGGCTTGAGGTTACCTGGACTACATAGGTTATGCATATCTGGGATGCAACTCTGTTCAAGAAAAGTCTGTGTCAACAATATACCAATTTTCAATCAACTTAGACATACAATTTTACATAAAATAAAATGCACATATTTTAAGTATACCATTCTAAATGGCATCTTGACAATTTTGAGTCACTGAGTCTTTCAATTCATGAACAGGTTTTTCTATTTATTTAGACTTTCTTTAATTTCCTTCAGCAATGTTTTGTAGTTTTTAATGTGTGTGTATTTTTAATTTCAATTTCTGATTTTTCATATCTGGTATATAGAATTATAGTTGGTTTTTCTTTTATCCTATGACTTTACTAGACTCATTTATTCTAGGAGCTTTTTTTGTAGACTCCTTAGGGTTCTTTACATAGATAATTATGTCATTTGCAGATAAAGAAACCATACTGTCTGTAGTACGGAGAAGACAATTAATGACTCTGTAGCATCTTACTGTGCTGATAGACAGTGACCACAATAGAGAGGGTAAGGAATTGACAATATGGGTGAGTGTTGAAACCACTGTGTTGTTTATGTGAAACCATCAGAGGATTGTATATCAATGATACTTTAATTAAAAAAAGGAAAGAAACCATACTGTCTTGATTACTATAGTTTTATAATACTTCTTGAAGTCAAGTATGTTTTCCCCATTCAATGTAAATTTCATTTTTAGAGCAGTTCCAGTTTTACAGCAAAATTGAGCATTAAGTACAGAGCTCCCCATATCGCCAAGTCCCTATCCCCACACCCTGCCCTACTCGTACTTTCCTAATCTGAATGGTGCATTTATGAGAGTAGATTAACTTATATTGGCACATTATCATCACCCAAAGTCCATAGTTTACATTAGAGTTAACTCTAGGTGGTGTACATTCTGTGAGTTTTGACAAATGTTTCATGACATGTATCCACCATACAGTGTCATATAGAATAGTTTCACTGCCCTAAAAATCCTACTTAACTCCTGGCAACCACTAATCTTTTTGCTATTTCCATAGTCTAGCCTTTCCCAGAATGTTGTATAGTTGGAATCATAGAGTATATAGCCTTTTCAGATGGACTTCTTTCACATAGTAATATACATTTAAGCTTGTTCTATATGTTTTCATGGTATGATAATTTCTTTTAGCACTAAATAATATTCCATTGTCTGGATGTGCTACAGGTTATTTATACTTTTACCTACTGAAAGACATCTTGATAGTGTCCAAGTTTTGGCAGTTATGAATAAAGCCACTGTAAATATCCATGTGTAGATTTTTGTGTAGACATAAGTCTTCACTCATTTGCGTAAATAACAAAAAGTGTATTGTTTGGATCATATGGTAAGACTATGTTTAATTTGTAAGAAAATGCCAAACTGTTTTCCAAAGTTGCCGTACCATTTTGCGCTCTCACCAGCAGTGATTGAGGGTTCCTCTTTCTCTGCATTCCTGTCACAATTTGAATGTCAGTATTCTGGATTTTGGTCATTCTACTAGGTGCATAGTAGTATCTTTGTTTTAATTTGCATTTCCCTAATGACATATAATGTGAAGCATCTTTTCATATGCTTGCTTGTTAATCTATATATCTTCTTTGGTGAGGTGTTTATCAGGTGTTTTGCCCATTTTTCATTGGATTGTTAATTTTTTTATTATTGAATTTTAAGAGTTCTTATATATTTTGAATAACAGTATCAGATATATCTTTTACAAGTATTTTCTCCCAATCTGTAGCTTGTCTTCTCATTATGTTGACATATCTTTACTTTTAATCTCTATGTGTCTTTATATTTAAACTGGATTTCTCCTAGACAATATATAGTTGGGTCTTATTTTTTTAATTGAAATGTAGTTGATATACAATATTATATTGGTTTCAGGTTTACAACATAGCAATTCAACAATTATGCACATTACCAAACACTCAGCACAGTAAGTGTAGTCACCATCTATCAACAGAGATGTTACAGTATTATTGACTATATTCCCTATGCTGCACTTTCATCCCTGTGATTTATTTTATAATTGAAAATTTGTACCTCTTTATCCCCTTCACCTACTTTGCCCATCCCCCTGCCACCTCCCCTATGGCAACTACTAATTTGTTCTCTGTGGTTATGAGTCTATTTTGCTTGTTTTATTTCTTAGATTCCACATATAAGTGAAATCATACATTTTTTGTCTTTCTCTGTCTGACTTATTTCACTTAGCGTAAAGCCATGTAGGTCCATCCATGTTGCTGCAAATGGCAAGATTTCATTCTTTCTTATAGCTGAGTAATATACCATTGTGTATATGTTCCACATTTTCTTTAACCATTCATTTACCTATAGACACTAGGTTGCTTCCATATTTTGACTATAGTAAATAATGCTATGATAGCATGGGAGTGCATATATTTTTGAATTAGTGATTTTGTTTTCTTCAGGTAAATTCCCAGAAGTTGAATTATTGGGTTGTATGGTATTTCTATTTTTAATTTATTGAAAACTTCCATACTGCTTTCCATGGTGACTGCACCAATTTACATTCCCACCAACAGCATACGAGGGTTCCCTTTTCTACACACCCTAAGTAACAGTTGTTATTTCCTGGGTTGTTTTTTGTTTTGTTTTGTTTTATTTTGTTTTTTTTGATATTAGCCCTTCTGACTGGTGTGACCTGATTATGGCATTGTGGTTTTGATTTACATTTCCCTGAATATTAGTGATGTTGAGCATCTTTTCATATGTGTATTTGCCAGCTGTCTATTTGCTTTGGAGAATGTCTATTCAAGTCCTCTGCCCATTTTTAATCAGATTGTTTTTTTGATGTTGAGTTATGAGTTTTTTGTATGTTTTGTATGTTAGCCCTTTGTTGGTATATATCATTTGCATATATCTTCTTTTGTTCAGCAGGTTGCCTTTTTGTTTTGCTGATGGTTCCCTTTGCTGTGTAGAAGCTTTTTAGTTTGATGTTGTCCCACTTGTTTATTTTTGCTTTTTTTCCCCTTGTGCCAGAAGACATATCCAGAGAAAGATTGTTAATACTGATGTTCAAGAGTTTACTGCTTTTGTTTTCTTGTAAGAGTTTTATGGTTTCAGGTCCTATATTTAGGTCTTAAATCCATTTTAAATTTATTTTTGTGTATGGTGTAAGATAGCGATCTAGTTTCATTCTTTTGCATGTAGCTGTCCAGTTTTCCCAGCACCATTTATTGAAGAGACTGTCTTTTCTCCATTGTATATTCTTGCCTTATTTGTTATATATTAACTGACCATATAACCTTTTTTTTCTGGGCTCTCTATTCTGTTCCATTGAGTTATGTGTGGATTTTTGTACCAGTACCATACTGTTTTAATTATTGTATCTTTGTACTATACTTTGAAGTCACAGACAATGATAACTCCAGCTTTGTTCTTCTTTCTCAAGATTGCTTTGGTTATTTGAGTCTTTATTTGTTCCATACAGATTTTATCATTATTTGCTCTAATTCTGTAAGAAATGCCATTGGTATTTAAATAGAGATTGCAGATTTATTTGGGTAGTTGGCCATTTTAACAATATTAATTCTTATTCATGAGCATGGAATATCTTTCCATTTATTTGTGTCATCAGTTTCTTTCATCAGTGTCATAGTTTTCAGAGTACAGGTCTTCTACCTCTTTGGTTAGACATTTTATAATATTTGGTGCAATTATAAAAATATTTTTTCTTAATTTCTTTTTCTGCTAGCTTGTTATTTGTATATAGAAAAACAGATTTCTGTATATTGATTTTGTATCCTGTGACTTTACTGAATTTATTTATTCTAATAGCTTTTTGGTGAAGTCTTTAGGGTTTCCTATATGTAGTATCATGTCTGTAAATTGTGACAATTTTACTTCTTCCTTACTGTTTTGGATGCCTTTTATGTATTTTTTCTTGTCTGATTGCTGTGGCTAGGACTTCTAGTACTATGTTGAATAAAAATGGTGAGAATGGGAACCCTTGTTTTGTTCCTGATCTTACAGGAAAAGCTTTTAGATTTTCAGCATTGAGTATGGGAACTATGGGTTTGTCATATATGGCCTTTGTTATATTTAGATCTGTTCCCTCTTTGTCCACTTTTTGAGAGTTTTTATCATGACTGAATGTTGATTCTTGTCAAATGCTTTTTCAGCATCTATTGAGGTGACTATATAGTGTTAAATCCTCCCTTTTGTTAATGTGGTGTATTACATTGATTAATTTGTGTATATTGAACCATTGTTGCATTCCTGGAATATATCCAATTTGGTGTGGTTAATGATCCAGTTTCCTAATATTTTGTTGAAGATTTTTGCATCTGTGTTCATTAGGCATATTGGTATGTAATTTTGCTTTTTTTTTGTAACATCTTTGTCTGGTTTTGATGTCTAGGTGATGCGGCCTCATAGAATGAATTTGGAAGCTTCTCTACCTCTTCAATTTTTTAGAATAGTTTGAGAAAGCTATGTCTTAACTCTTCTGTAAATGTTTGATAGAATTCACCTGTGAAGCCATCAGGTCATGGGGTTTTGTTTGCTGGAAGCTTTTGATTACTGATTCAACTCTTTTAGTAGTAATTGCACTCTTCAGATTTACTATTTTTTTGGTGTTACTTTCAGAAGATTGCATGTTTATAAGATTTTATCCATTTCTTCTAGATTGTCCAATTTGTTGGCAGATAATTTTTCATAGAATCTCTTATAATTGTATTTCTGTGATGTCAGTTGTAACTTCTTTCATTTCTGATCTTGAGTCTCTTTTTATTGATGAGTATAGCTAAAGGTTTATCAATTTTGTTTATCTTTTCAAAGAACCAGCTCTTAGTTTCATTAATCTTTTGGATCGTTTTTTTAGTCTCTATTTAATTTATTTCCACTCTGATCTTTATTATTTCCTTCCATGTACTAACTTTGGGCTTTGTATGTTCTTTTTCTAGTTCCTTTAGGTATAGGGTTAGATTTTCTCATTGAGATTTTCCTCACTTCTTGAGGTAGGTCTGTATGCCTGTAAATTTCACTCTTAGAACTGTTTTTGCTGCATTCCAACTATTGTGTGTGTTTCTATTTTATTATTCTCCAAGTATTTTTTGATTTCTTCTTTGACCCACTGGTTGTTTAGTAGCATGCTGTTTAGCCTCCATGTGTTTGTGTTTTTTCCAGTTTTTTTCTTTTAACTGATTTCAGTTTCATTCTGTAGTGGTCAGATAAGATGCTTGGTATGATTTAAATCTTCTTAAATTCATGGAAGCTTAACATGTGATCTATCCTGTAGAATGTTCCATGTGAACTTGAAAGGGATGTGTAATGTGCTGGTTTTGGGTGGAATTTTCTATATATGTCTATTAAGGCTGTTTGGTTTAATGTGTTCTTCAAAGTCATAGTTTCCTTATTGATTTTCTGTCTGGATGATGTATGTAAGACCCCTAGTATTATTGTGTTATTGTTAATATCTCCCTTTTTGTCTGTTAATACTTGCTCAATTAGATGCTCCTTTGTTAGGCACATAAATATTTACAATTGTTGTATCTTCTTGTTGGGCTGACCCTTAAATCATTGTATAATGTCTTCCTTGATCTCTTGTTACAGTCTTTGTTTGAAAAGTCTGTTTCATCTGATATAAGTACTGCTATTCCAGCTTTTTTCATTTCTATTTGCATGGAATATCTTTTTCCATTCCTTCAGCTTCAGTCTGTGTGTCTTTATGTCTGAAGTGAGACTTTATAGGCACCATATAGGTGTGTCTTGTTTTTTTCATCCATTCAGTCATCATACATCTTTTGATTGAAGCATTTAGTCCATTTGCATTTAAATAATTTTAATAGGTATGTACTTATTGCCATTTTATAAAATATCTTCTGTTTGTTTTTGTCATTCTTCTCTGATCCTTTATTTTTCTCTTGCTCTCTTCCCTTGTGCATGATGTCTTTTCTTTAGTGTTATAGTTAGATTTCTTTCTCTTTTTGTGTGTATCTCTTATAGGGTTTTGGTTTGTGGTTACCATGGTGTTCATGTATGATATCTTCCATATATAGCAGTCTGTGTTAAGTTGATGGTCACTTAAGTTTGAACACATTCCAACAATACTATATATTTTACTCCCTCAAGTCCATGCTTTATGTATAGAATGTCCTCATTTTTAAAATTATAGTTGATATAAAATCTTATATTGGTTTCAAGTATACAACGCAGTGTTTCAACAGTCACCCATATTATTAAATCCTCACCCCTATTAGTGCAATTACTATCTGTCAACATAGAAAGGTGTTACAGAATCATTGGTCATAATCTCCATGCTGTACTCCTGTCCCCATGACCAATTTATATTATGATTGAGAATTTTTGTGCCCTTTTATCCCCTTCATCCTTCACCCATCTAAGCACTCCCCCATAGTAATCACCAGTCATTTCTCAGTGTCTATGAGTCTACAGCTATTTTGTTCATTTTGTTCTGTTTTGTTTTTGTGTTCCACAAATAAGTGAAATGGTGGTATTTGTCTTTCTCTGCCTGGCTTATTTCAGTTACCATAATACCCTGTAGGTCCATCATGTTGCAAATGGCAGGATTTCTTTCTTTTTTTATGGCTGAATAATATGCCATTGTGTATATGTACCACATTTTCTTCATCCATTCATCTATTGATGGATACTTTGGTTGCTTCCATATCCTGGCTATTGTAAATAATGCAGTAATAAACATAGGGGTGCATCAATCTTTTTAAATCAGGGCTTTTGTTTTCTTAAGATAAATTCCTAGGAGTGGTATTACTGGATTGAATCCTGTTTATATTTTTAGATTTTTTGAGGCACCTTCTTACTGCTTTCTATAGTGGCTGCACCAATTGACATTCCCACCAACAGTGTAGGAGAGTTCCATTTTCTCCACATCCTCATCAACACTTGTTTTTTCTTGTCTTTTGGTTAGTGGCCATTCTGACTGGTATGAAGTAATATCTCATAGTGGTTTTGATTTACATTTCCCTGATGATTAGTGATGTGGAGCATCTTTTCATGTGCCTGTTGACAATCTGTATGTCTTTGGAAAACTGTTCTGTTCCTCCACCCATTTTTTAATTGGGTTATTATTATTATTTTTTTTGGTGTTGAGGCATATGAGTTCTTTATATATTTTGGATGTTAGCCCCTTATCAGATGAATCGGTTATGAATATATTGTCCCATATTTAGGTTGCATTTTGTTCTGCTCATGGTATCCTTTGCTGTTCAGAAGATTTTTGTTAGATGTAGTCCCATTTGTTCACTGTTTATTTTGTTACCCTTACCTGAGGAGATGTGTCCACAAAAAAATTGCTCATACTTATGTTTAAGAGATCTTTGCCTGTGTTTTCTTCTAAAATTTTGATGGTTTCATGACTTAAATTCAGGTCTTTGATCCATTTTGAGTTTACTTTTGTGTATGGAGTTAGACAGTAGTCCAGTTTCATTCTCTTACATGTAGCTGTCCAGTTTTGCCAACATCAGCTATTAAAGAGGCTGTTTCCTCATTGTATATCCATGGCTCCTTTATTGTATATTAATTGGCCATATATGTGTGGGTTTCTATTTGGACTCTCTATTCTGCACCATTGATCTATGGATGTGCTCTTGTGGCAGTACCAAATTGTTTTGATTACTGTGGCTTTGTAGTAAAGCTTGAAGTTAGGGAGTGCAATACCCTTAGCTTTGTTCTTCTTTCTCAGGATTGCTTTCTCAGAAAAGATTCTGGGTCTTTTTTTGTTCCATATGAATTTTAGAACTGTTTGTTCTAGTTTGTTGAAAAGTGCCATTGGCTAATCCAGGGATAGGGATTGCATTGAATCTGTAAATTTCTTTGGACTGTATAGCAATTTTGACAATATTAATTCTTCCTATCCATGAACATGGAATAGATTTCTATTTATTTGTATCTTCTTTAACTTCTCTCCTGAGCATCTTACAGTTTCAGAGTACAGGTCATTCAATTGCTTAGTTACATTTATTCCTATATATTTTATTCTTTTTGATGCAATTATAAATGTAATTGTTTTTCTGATTTCATCTGCTAGCTCATTGTTAGTATATAGGAATGCCACAGATTTCTGTGTATTAATTTTGTATCCTGCAACTTTGTTGAATCCAGTTATTAGTTCTAATAATTTTTTGGTGGAATCTTTAGGGTTTTCTATGTATAATATCATGTCATCTGCAAATAGTGGGAGTTTAACTTCTTCCTTACTAATTTGGATGCCATTTATATCTGTGTTGTCTGATTGCTGTGGCTAGGACTTCCAGTATTATGTTGAGTAAAAGTGGTGAGAGTGGACATCCTTGTCTTGTTCCTAATCTTAGAGGAAAAATTTTCAGCTTCTTGCCATTAAGTATTATGTCAGTATATGGGTTTGTCATAAATGGCCTTTATTACGTTGGGGTACCTACCCTCTATACCAATTTTGTTGAGAGTTTTTATCATGAATGGATGTTGAATTTTGTCAAATGCTTTTTCAGTATCTATTGAGATAATCATGTGGTTTTTATTCTTCTTTTTGTTAATGTGGTGTTTCACATTGATTAATGAATATTGTACTATCTTTGTGTCCCTAGAATAAATTCCACTTGGTCATGATAGATGATCCTTTGATGTAGTTTTAAATTCAGTTTGCTAATGTTTTGTTGATGATTTTTGCATCTATGTTCATCAGGGATATTGGTCTAAAATTTTCTTTTTTTGTGGTGTCTTTGTCTTGTTTTGGTATTAGAGTGATGCTGGCCTCATAGAATGAGTTAGGAAATATTCCTTCCTCTCTTACTTTATGTAATATTTTAAGAAGGATAGGTATTAGCACTTTAAATGTTTGGTAGAATTCAACTGTAAAGCCATTTGGTTATGGATGTTTGTTTGGGAGTTTTTGGTTACCAGTTTAATTTCATTGTTGGTAATTGGTCTGTTCAGATTTTCTTCTTCTTGGGTCAATCTTGGACGTTTGTACTTTTATTGGAATTTGTCTATTTCTTCTAGGTTGTCCAATTTATTGACACAGAATGTTTCGTATGATTCTCTAATAATTCTTTGCATTTCTGTGGTGTCAATTGTGACCATTCCTTTTTCATTTCTGATATTATATGTATACTTTCTTTTTTTTCTTTTAAGTTTGTTATGGGTTTTTCTATTTTATTTATCTTCTCACAAAACCAGGTCTTGTTTTCATTGATTTTTTTCCTATTGTTTTATTCTTGTCTATTTTATTTATTTCTGTTTTGATCTCCATTATTTCAACCTTCTACTAACTGTGTGTTTAATTTGTTCTTCTTTTTCTATTTTCTTTAGTTGTGAGTTTAGACTGTTTATTTGAAATTGTTCTTGTTTCTTGAGGTAGGCCTGTATTGGTGTGTGCTTCCCTCCTAGAACTGCTTTTGTGGTATCCCACAGATTCTAAACTGTTGTATTTTTATTTTCATTTGTCTCCATGTATTGCTTGATTTCTACTCTGATTTGTTCATCAATCCATTGATTATTTAGAAACATGTTTGGTTTCCATGTGTTTGTGTTTTCTTTTTCATGTATATTACTTTTAGTTTCATGCCATTGTGGTCTGAGAAATTGCTTATTACAATTTCAGTCTTTCAAATTTATTGAGCCTCTTTTTGTGTCCTAATATGTGATCTCTTCTGGAGAACATTCCATGTGCGTTTGAGATAATTTTTATCCTGCTGCTTTTAGGTGGAATGTTCTGTAAATATCTGTTAAGTCCATCTAATCTAAGGTGTTGTTTAGTGCCTCTGTTTCCTTATTTATTTTCTGTCTGCTTGATCTGTTCATTCATGTAGGTGGTGTGTTAAAGTCCCTTAATATGATTTTACTTGCAGCATATTTCTCCCTTTAGTTCTGTTACTATTTGTTTTACATATTTAGATGCTCCTATGTTGGGTGCATAGATGTTTATAATTGTTATATCCTCTTGTTGTACTGATCCCTTTATCATGTAATGCCCTTCTTTGTCTGTTGTTACTTTCTTTGTTTTGAAGTCTATTTGATGAGTAGTAACTGCTACTCCTGCTTTTCTGTCCCTATTATTTGCATTAAGTATCTTTTTTCATCCCTTCACTTTCCATCTATGTATGTTTTTAGGTCTGAAATGAGTCTCTTGTAGGTGGCATATAGATGCGACTTGTTTTTTTATCCATTCTGCTACCCTGTCTTTTGATTGGTACATTTAGTACATTTAATTTAAGGTAGTTATTGATAGGTATGTACTTTTGTATTTCCATTTATTAATTGGTTGTTTTTATATTTACTCTCTGTTCCTTTTTGCCTCTCTCATAGTCTTTTGTTATTTGATGGTTTTCTTTAGTGTTGTGGTTGGATTTCTTTTTAAAATGTTTGTTTGTCTATTATAGGCTTTAGATTTGTGGTTACCATAAGGTTCATAGTTTCCTAAATATGTAATAGTCTATATTACATTGATGGTTGCTCTATTTCAAGCACAATCTAAAAGTGCTTCTCTTTTATTCCTCCTCCACATTTTATATCATGATCTGCATTTTTTTATTATGATATCATAATCTGCATCTTTTATTCTTCCTCTTCCATACTTTATGCTATCATAATCTGCATTTTTTATTATGCTATCATAATCTGTATTTTTTTGTGGATCCCTTGACTGATTTTATGTATAGTTGGTTTTATTACTTTTATCTTCATACATGCTTAGTAAATAACTGGCCTACTACCTTTACTGTCAGTTTATTTTCACTGCTGAAAACTATTTAGGCTTCAGAACATTTCCATCTACAGAAATCCCTTTATTATGTCCCGTAAGGCCCATTTAGTGGTGGTGAATTCCCCAGCTTTCATTTATCTTGGAAATTTTAAATCTCTCCTCAATTTTGAATGATAACATTGCTGGGTAGAAGATTCTTGCTTGAAGGTCCTTTTGTTTTAATACATTAAATATTCAGTGCCACCCCCTTCTGTCCTGTAAAGTTTTGCTGAGAAGTCTGCTAATGGCCTGATGGGGTTTCCCTTATAAGAAATTTTTAGCATCTCTCTAGATGCTTTCAATACCCTCTCTTTATCCCTAGTATTATCATTTCAATTATTATATGTCTTGGTGCTGTCTTCCTGGGTTTCCTCTTGTTAGGGACTCTCTTGTCAGGGCCACTAGGACCTGAGTGTTTATTTCCTTCTCTGTATTGGGGAATTTTTCAGCAATTATTTCTTCAAAGAGACTTTCTACTCCTTTGCCTCTCTCTTCTCCTCTGGTACCCCTGTTAGGTGAATATTGTTTAGTTTGGAGTCATTGCACAGGTCTTTTAGCATCCTCCTGTTTTTAGAGGTTCTTTTTTCTCTCTGTCCCCTAGCTTCATTGTTTTCCTGTTCTCTAATATCCATTTCATTGATTGTCTCCTCTACTTGCAGCAATCTATTATTCATTCCTCGTGTTGTATTTTTCATTTCAGATACTATATTCCTCAGCTCTGAGTGGCTCTGTTTCAACTCTTCTGTCTCTGTTGAAGTCCTTCCTAAGATCGTCAGTACTTTTCTGCAGGTCAGTTAGCATATTTATGACTGTTACTTTGAAATCTTTTATCAAGAAGATTGGTGATCCCATTTCATTTAGTGCTCTTTCTGGTGTTTTTCCTGTCCTTTTGTTTGGAACATATTCCTCTGCCTCCTCATTTTCTCAGGGTTCCTGTGTTTCTTCCTTTGTATTAGATAATTCTGCTATGCCTCCTGATCTAGAGGACATGAAGACATGTCTATGAAGACATCTGTGGTTCCCTGAAGCTCAAGACTTTACTCACCAGTGCCTGGTTCTCCTTTGGGGTGGAGCTTCGGTTGCTCTTGGTGGGCTATGGGCAGGGCTGCCTTTCTGTCTGTCTGCCAGAGTGGCTGATCTTTGTCAGCAGAGGGTGGCATCTCTCCTCAGCCAGCCTTTTGTGAGCCAACAGTGGTGCTTGTTCTGGGATGTTGTTGTAGGGGCTGCCCTCTGTCTGCTCTGCAGTGATGGTGTTGCTGGGCTGTCTGGATGGGCAGGGTGGTGCCAAGGGAGCATCTTAAGGCTGGCCCACCAATGAGGAAGAAGGAAATCTCTGAGCTAGCTCCCACAGCTGCCTCCCTAGTTGGGCTGAAAGAGGGCTGAGAAAGCTGGGAAAGTCTCCTTCTACCTGCCAGGCAATAAAATCTGACTGGTGCTGGGCCTATCAGGCCAAAGTGGGGCAGGCATGTAGGTGAGTGTGCAGGGAATTGCCTTGGGGCTGTGCAGACAGTGAGGGGGATGGAGTGTTTGAGGCTCCCACGAGCTCCCAAACAGTTGGCTTTAGGGAGGACTGGAGAAGTGTCCACTTGCCCTTTCTCCTGCAGAGTGAGCTCTAACTCTTGCCCCTCTGTCACCCTTCCCACTACTGGTAAATCTTTTAAATTGCGTCCTCTGTGTTAGGTCTCAGAGGGGCCAAAGGAGCATGCCTGTCCTCCACTAGTGACAGGAGTCTTGGCCTCCCAGAGTGCTCTGACTCTCCCTAGTGTCCAGGCCTGTTAATCACCAAAGCCCAATGCAGTGTGGACTCATGTCCTCAGAGCAGATCTCCAGAGCCAGGTGTGCAGAGTTCCTGAGTAGAGTTCCCTCCCTGACCCATTCCTCTCCCTCCTGCTTATGGGCTGGGATAGGGGAAGGGTTTGGGTCCCAATTGATAGTGGCTCTGCCACTTCACCATTTCCTGTATGATCTCTTCTTCTTCATGTGTATGTGGTCTGTTCTGCAGTCTTCAGGTCCTTTTCAGGGTTAGTTGTATTTGCTGTAGTTGCTTCCTTGCTGTATGTGTAAGAGGAGGTTTCTACCTTGCCTTTCTACTCCATCATCTTTTTTCTCCCTCAACTCTAATGTTTCTGTTCACTGATTTTCCTCTTTACTCTGTTATATTTTCCTGTTTATTTGCTTGTCAAATAATTTTTTATTACCTATTGAACATTATGACTGCTATCTTGTAGAGACTCTGGATTCTGTTATCTTCCACTGAAGAGAAAGCAGACAGGTAAATTATTGGTTAATTACCTTGATGTGTTACAGACGGTTGTTTTAGGCTTTGTTGATAAAGGTCTATTTTGCTTTTGTCCTTAGTCCTAAAGTATAGCCCTTTTGGGGATTCAGTGGTATGCCTGAAGTATTTACAAAGACCCTCCAGTTTGGTGTAACTCAAACTCCAAACTCTTCCCTGTAATAGACAGCTGCTGAATTCTCTGCTGTTTCCTTCTAGCTATTTCTCCTCTGTTCCTTGGCATGTCACCTAACATATGTAATAAGTGAAGGGTCAGTTATAGATTTGAAGAGAGTATTTGCAGATTTTGGAGTTCTCTACTCTGTGGTTTCCTCTTTTCTGGGGTCCCTCTAACTTATAACCATTCTGGCAGATTTAAACTCAGTCCTCTTGATTCTCTGGGCCAGTAATATTTTGACTGTCTGCTTGAGCTGTATCTGGTTTGTGCCATTTAGATTGTGGGATGCCTTCAGAGGAAAATCCAGATAAATGTTCATCTCATGCAGTATGGTTCCTTTCCTTCAAGAGTTAAATGCCTTTACTGCTTTTGGTTGCTCTTCTGTTCCTTACTTTCTTCTATATTTTGTGTAGAATTTATCATTGTCAGGAGGGTTAGTCTGATATAAGATAATCTATCAGTACTGGAAGCTGGTACCTTTGATCTCCAATGAAAAATGTTGTAATGAAATATGCTAAGGAACATCTCTCTGTTTCTTTTTCTTTGACTTCATCATTAGTCCCATAGAACTTAATTAATACCCTATTGATTAAAAAATTATGTTCATACCCCTCTTTCCCACGCAGCTATCCTTACATAAACAGACCTTTGTAGAGATTTTTCCATTGCTACAGAATTGGAAAATATTTCTCCAAAAGTCATTGGAAATGTTCATGTACATATCTGTAAACAGCCCTGTTTTTTTGTTTGTTTAACAGGCACCTTTGCAGCACTTAACATGTGCCACGTGCTGGCCTGAGCATTTTACATGTATTAACTGCTTTAATCCTCACTTCACCCCAGTGACGTAGGTATGATAATTACCCCCATTTTTTAGGTGAGGGAACTGAGGCACAAAAAGATTAAGCTAGGCAGTGGTGGAGCCAGGATCTGAACCCAGGCATTAGGGCTTTATTAGAATCCATATTGTTAACCACAGTGCTCTGCCACCTCTCCCACTCTGTGCTGTCTGTACTAATTATGCTCTGGGTATGTGCTTGTAAATATTTGTCAATATTTAAAGGTTTTTAATTACTGGTTTTTCAATTAGTGGTATCTATTGTATTTTTTTTTCATTTTGCTATTATTAACATACAATTACATGAGCAACATTATGGTTACTAGACTCCCCTATTATCAAGTCCCCACCACATACTCCCATTGCAGTCACTGTCCATCAGTGTAGTAGGATGTTATAGAATCACTACTTGTGTTCTCTGTGTTATACAGCCTTCCCCATATCCCCCTACCCCATCCCCACCCCCGCTACATTATGTGTGCTAATTGTAATAGCACTTTTCCCCCCTTTTTCCTCCCTTCCCACCCATCTTCCCCAGTCCCTTTCCCTTTGGTAACTGTTAGTCCATTCTTGGGGTCTGTGAATCTGCTGCTGTTTTCTTCCTTCAGTTTTTTCTTTGTTCTTATACTCAACAGATGAGTGAAATAATTTGGTACTTGTCTTTCTCCACCTGGCTTATTTCACTGAGCATAATACCCTCTAGCTCCATCCATGTTGTTGGAAAATGGTAGAATTTGTTTTCTTCTTATGGCTGAATAATATTCCATTGTGTATATATACCACATCTTCTTTATCCATTCATCTACAAATGGACACTTAGGTTGCTTCCATTTCTTGGCTATTGTAAATAGTGCTGCGATAAACATAGGGAAGCATATATCTTTTTCAAACTGGGCTCCTGCATTCTTAGGGTAAATTCCTAGTAGTGGAATTCCTGGGTCAAATGGTATTTCTATTTTGAGTTTTTTGAGGAACCTCCATACTGCTTTCCACAATGGTTGTACTAATTTACATTCCCAACAGCAGTGTAGGAGGGTGTCCCTTTCTCCACATCCTCACCAACATTTGTTGTTGTTTATCTTTTGGATGTTGGCCATCTTTACTGGTGTGAGGTGATAACTCATTGTGGTTTTAATTTGCATTTCTCTGATGACTAGTGATGTGGAGCATCTTTTCATGTGCCTGTTGGCCATCTGAATTTCTTCTTTGGAGAAGCGTCTGTTTAGCTCCTCTGTCAATTTTTTAATTGGCTTATTTGCTTTTTGTTTATTGAGGTGCGTGAGCTCTTTATATAATTTGGATGTCAACCCCTTATCAGATATATCATTTATGAATATATTCTCCCATACTATAGGGTGTCTTTTTGTTCTATTGATGGTGTCCTTTGCTGTACAGAAGCTTTTTAGTTTGATATAGTCCCATTCGTTCATTTTTTCTTTTGTTTCCCCTGCCTGGGGAGACATGTTCATGAAGAAGTTGCTCATGTTTATGTCCAAGAGATTTTTGCCTATGTTTTTTTCTAAGAGTTTTATGGTTTCATGACTTACATTCAGGTCTTTGATCCGTTTTGAGTTTACTTTTGTGTATGGGGTTAGACAGTAATCCAGTTTCATTCTCTTACATGTAGCTGTCCAGTTTCGCCAACACCAGCTGTTGAAGAGGCTGTCATTTCCCCATTGTATATCCATGGCTCCTTTATCATATATTAATTGACCATATATGCTTGGGTTTATATCTGGGCTCTCTATTCTGTTCCACTGGTCTGTGGTTCTGTTCTTGTGCCAGTACCAAATTGTCTTGATTATGGTAGCTTTGTAGTAGAGCTTGAAGTCAGGGAGTGTAATCTCCCCTGCTTTATTCTTCCTTCTCAGGATAGCTTTGGCTATTCCGGGTCTTTTGTGGTTCCATATGAATTTTAGAACTATTTGCTCTAGTTCATTAAAGAATGCTGTTGGTATTTTGATAGGGATTGCATTGAATCTGTAGATTGCTTTAGGCAGGATGGACATTTTGACAATATTAATTCCTCCTACCCAAGAGCATGGGATGAATTTCCATTTATTAGTGTCCTCTTTAATTTCTCTTAAGAGTGTCTTGTAGTTTTCAGGGTATAGGTCTTTCACTTCCTTGGTTAGGTTTATTCCTTGGTATTTTTTTTTTTTTGATGTGATTGTGAATGGAATTGTTTTCCTGATTTCTTTTTCTGTTAGTTCATCTTTAGTGTATGGGAATGCAACAGATTTCTGTGTATTAATTTTTTATCGTGCAACTTTGCTGAATTCAGATATTAGATCTAGTAGTTTTGGAGTGGATTCTTTAGGGTTTTTTATGTACAATATCATATCATCTGCAGACAAGGACAGTTTGAGTTCTTCCTTGTCTATCTGGATGCCTTTTATTTCTTTGTGTTGTCTGTTTGCTGTGGCTAGGACCTCCAGTACTATGTTGAATAGAATTGGAGAGAGGGCATCCTTGTCTTGTTCCCAATCTTAAAGGAAAAGCTTTCAGCTTCTCGCTGTTAACTATAATGTTGGCTGTGGGTTTGTCATATATGGCCTTTATTATGTTGAGGTACTTGCCTTCTGTACCCATTTTGTTGAGAGTTTTTTTCTGAATGGATGTTGAATTTTGTCGAATGCTTTTTCAGCATCTATGGAAATGATCATGTGGTTTTTGTCCTTTTTGTTGATGTAGTGGATGATGTTGATGGATTTTCTAATGTTGTACCATCCTTTCATCCCTGGGATGAATCCCACTTGATCATGATGGATGATCTTTTTGATGTATTTTTGAATTTGGTTTGCTAATATTTTGTTGAGTATTTTTGCATCTATGTTCATCACGGATATTGGTCTGTAATTTTCTTTTTTTGTGGTGTCTTTTCCTGGCTTTAGTATTAGAGTGATGTTGGCCTCATAGAATGAATTTGGGAGTATTCCCTCCTCTTCTACTTTTTGGAAAACTTTAATGAGGATGGGTATTAGGTCTTCACTGAATGTTTGATAAAATTGAGCAGTGAAACCATCTGGCCAGGGGTTTTGTTCTTAGGTAGTTTTTTGATTACCAATTCAATTTCTTTGCTGGTAATTGGTCTATTCAGATTTTCTGTTTCTTCCTGGGTCAGCCTTGGAAAGTTATACTTTTCTAGAAAGTTGTCCATTTCTTCTAGGTTATCCAGTTTGTTAGCATATAATTTTTCATAGTATTCTCTCATAATTGGTTGTATTTCTGTGGTATCCATAGTGATTTTTCCTTTTTCATTTCTGATTCTGTGTATGTGTGTAGACTCTGTTTTTTTCTTGATAAGTCTGACTTGCGGTTTATCTATTTTGTTTATTTTCTCAAAGAACTGGCTCCTGGTTTCATTGATTATTTTTATATTTTATTCTTCTCACTTTTATTTGTTTCTGCTTTAATCTTTATTATGTCCCTCCTTTTACTGACATTTGGCCTCATTTGTTCTTCCTTTTCTAGTTTCATTAATTGTGAGTTTAGACTCTTCTTTTGGGATTGTTCTTCTTTCCTGTGTATCTATTGTATTTTAAGAAGAGGAATCTATTTTAAGAACAGGAACCACATACTGTATTATATAATAGCATTATATGATATACATACAGAAAGCCGTACTGTGCCATACAGAAAAGACTCAAATACAGCTTCCCTTATAAATCTCACCTATAAGTCTAGGGATTGTTAATCACATTATTTCTTCTGTAATTTCACAACAGAATGTTGTGGTTATCAGTTTCTATTGAGTGCTTATTTATTCAGCCTCGTATTGCAGCTAGAAGGCTTGGCTTTCTTGTTAGGTTATAAGGTCACTGAAAGTAGAGATCATGCCTTCATCATTTTTGTAGACATTCTCTCCTGGCATCTAGTGCTCATTGAATATGATGGAATATGTTATTCTAAAACTGTGATGGTAAAAATGTAATTCTATTTGCCAGTGTGGAATCTTTGCATATCCATGTTGTTTTACATCTTCTTTATAATAGGAATATTTTATACTTGTGTTTTGCTTTGAACTTTTCAAAGTCCTTTCATAAAAACTACTTTTTTTTAAAGGTTCTTTCATTCTTTTTTTTTTTGGTATCAGTATACAATTACATGAGCAACATTGTGGTTACTAGATTCCCCCCATTATCAAGTCCCCACCACATAACCCATTACAGTCACTGTCCATCAGCATAGTAAGATGCTATAGAATCACTATTTTCAACTACTTCTTTATGGAAAAAAAATGAGCATTGATTTGTTCAGTAAATATATTTTGAGAACCTACTCTGTGCCAGGTACTATAATAGTTGCTTAGGATATAGAAATGAACAAAACTGAATCCCTGCTTTCAGGGATTATAAATAATGTTTTAAGTGGTGATAAAGAAAAATAACATAGGATAAAGAGATAAAACATTATGGAACATACCACTATAGATGGTGAGATCTGGAAAGAGTTGTATGAGGAAGTAGCATTTGAGTAGAGACCTGAATAAAGTTAAGGAGTAAACTTGTAACATTTTGGCGGTTAGAAGAGTTCTGATCAGAGGGAGTAGCACAGAGAGAGGCTTTTAAATTGGGAAAAACAGCAAGAATGTTATTCTGGAAGTGTGGGAGAAATGAGGTGGAAAGGCAGTGGTGGTAGTGCGTGCAGGAGGCAGATTATGGAGGGCCTTGTAATCTATGATAAAAATTTGGGGTTATATTCTAAGTTTGATGGAGATCACTAGAACATTTTGACCAGAGGCATGACATCTATCTGTATTATATTCAGTAAGTTCAGTCTAGTTGCTGTGTAGACCATAGGATGTAGAGGGAGCAGGAGTAGAATTAAAGACTAATTATGAGGCTGTTGAAATAATCCAGGCAAGAAATGTTTGTCTAAACTAGGCTGGAGGCAGTGGAAGTGATAAGATGTATTTATATTTGAATGTATTTGCAGTCAGAACCCAGAACCAAGAGAACCTGATGAGAAATTTTTATAGGATATGAGAAAAAGAAAGGAGTTGAAAATTATTCCCACATTTTTGGTCTGAGCAACATGGTGAATGCCAGTACCATTTACTGAAATGGGAAATTTGATAGAAGGAACATGTTGAAACAAGATATGTATCATTACCTTTATTTTCTTTTTGAGGAAACTTAGGTATATATAAAAAGTTTTGATAAACTTTGGAGTAGAATCCTGGTTGCCTTACTGCTAACCTCATATTTCTTCTAAATAAATGTCTCAATACTTTTTGTTTCTTGTCTTTAATTTTACTTGCATGATGATTACTTCACTTTATTCCTTCAAAAGAAGAGCCTGACTAAGGATGTTTTAAGAGTATTTGAAATTTTATGTATTTTCTAGGATTGTAATTGTCAAAGAGCCTAGTGCCTTGTAGGTATTGAGCAATTGTTTGCTAGATTAAATTGAAAAAAGATTTAGTCTCATCTTCAACCTTGACATTATTATAAGGGCATGTATCTGTCTCATAGTTAAGATAGATTGCATGAATTGAAAATTGCAGTTTGTCTTTCAGAAAGTAGTGGTTAAGAGTAGGAATCATAAGATCTAGGTTTGGCATCTAAGACTGCCCATTACTGAGTGTAACTTTCAACAAATCACTCTATTGTTCTCAGCCTTAGTTTTCCCATCTGTGAAATTGAAATAATAGCAACTTATCACACATAGTTATTGTGAAGATGAAATGAGATCATGTATGCTTAATACTACTAGCACACAATTGGCATATCAAACATAGAATAAGAGTTTACGCGGATGAATCTCAATAAAGCCACCATGAGATGTTTACAGGGTTGAAAGAAATTTGTCATAGAGATAGTTTGTGGGAAAATTCTGTACTTAAACATATGTTGCTTTTTTTTTCAAAATTAATATATACATTAACATACATATTATAAGGAACATATTATTGAAGAATAATGTTCATGCTTACTTTACAGGTATTGGTATGCCTTGAAAAATGGTTATCATGTGGCTTTCAAATATAACAGCAAAACTGATAACTTCATGGAGAAACAAATTGATCCACATAAAGAAGTTATAGATAGAGTGACCGATTTGAGCATGCTCAGGCTATTTGAGACCTACCTGGAAGGCTGTCCACAACTTGTTCTTCAGCTCTACATCCTTCTGGAACATAGTCAAGCAAATTTCAGCCAGTGTAAGTCTTTCTTAATACCCTGTGGTAGGTTGATGCCACTGAGATCTTATGTCAACTACATAATTCTTTTTGGCAGGTTTTAGAATTTCTCTTAATCATTTTTCTTTTTAGAATTATTTTCTTTAAAAGAAGTACATCATACAAATGTTAAAAAATATATAAAGGTATATTGTCTCTCTCCTTCTCCTCCTTATTTCTTCCTTCATCTGCCCAGAAATGAAACTTTTATTGTCAATTTTTGATGATTCTTTCAGGAAAATAATTGAAAAGCCTATATTCTTTTTTTTACCCCTCTTTTTTCTTTCTTTTCAGCTATGGTAACACAAAAATTGTCTTTGCCTTTTTTTTTTTTTACTTAGCAGTACATCCTGGAGATCTATCCACATCACTACAGAAAGAGCACCCTAATTCATTTTTATTATCTTCATAGCATTATAAATTATGGATGTACCATGATAAATAACAAACCCCCATTCATGTTAATTTAGGTTGTTTCAAATATTTTACTACTTAAAAAAAGGCTACAGTGAAAAGTCTTAGTTATGTATCATTTTGCATTTCTGAAATATAAACATAGGGTAAATTCCTAAAATTCGAATAATTGTGTGAAAGTACAAATGCTACAAAACTAACAAAAGTTTTGCAAGCTGGCCAATGTGTGGCTTTGATAGCAGATTTTCTCATGAGGGTAAAATATTTATTTTTAAAGGACAGTTTGGTATTTCCATTAAAAATTCTTTTAATAGGTATTTAATTTGAGATGTTAAAAACCTATTTCCTAAATAATGGTCCCAGTTTTCATTAATGACTAGGGTTTCATGCAGACTTGGATTCATCTCAGAGAAGCAGATTGTCATTTTCCCTCCAGTTCCTCTATGCTAGATTCACCTGTAAGATTAGTTCATTCCCTCAAATACTTTTCCTATTCCCAATTTCCCATAAACCTCTAGTCTGTAGCTCCTTCTAATAGTCTTACCTTTACTTTAATTGTTAGTAAGACACTGAAATGAACTGAATGTGTATGAGACCTCTTTTTTCTTCTGATGCAAAGGATTTGTGGGTTGGGATTTTAAATTTCTGTATCATAGTTCCTGAAACTAGTTCAGAATATTGTGGTAGATTTGCTATGATGCCAAGCAGTACATAGTGTCTGGGCCAGCAATGAAATCCAGTGACAGCTATCTTTGTTATAGTTCTGTTCTCATTCTTGAAGTAAGAAGTCGAGGTGTTAAATTAAAAATAGCAAAAAGTAAGAAATAATCTAATTGTCTAACAATAGAAGAATTGGTAAATAAGTTATTTTAGACAGTATAAAAAATGGAGCCATTAGAGATATTGTTTACAGATAACATTTAATGACAGAGAAAACTGATTCTGAACTAAAATTTAGGCAAAAAAGAGTTTATAAAATTTTCTGTCAGCATACTCTTAAGGATACAAAGAAATGATTGTATGGAAAAATTCTGTAATAAAATATACAAAAATGTTAACTGTGGCTGCTTCAAGGTAGTAGGATTATGAATGATTTTGTTTCATCTTTATACTTTTCTGAATTTCCAAATTTTTCACAGTAATCATGTATTTTTTTTGACCATAAGGCTCAAAATGTTTAAAAAAATCAGGTTATTTATAGAAGTGCTTCTGAAGATTGAACATATTATCTTTGCTCCTTCCTGAAATCACAGTAAAAAGGAGAGTGAAGGAGTAAAAGCAATACAAACCCATAAAGGCAAAGAGAATGCAGAGTAGAATAGCAGATTTAAAATATCAACAAATGTTTAGAATATGAAAGCAGATGGAAAACTTAAGTTATCAGGTCAACTCTGCCATTGAAAGTCTAAATTATTTGACTCAACCCTCTCTCTGAAAATCTCTGAAACAACTGGATAAATATTTTTAGAAGTTTTCATAAAAGTATAAAACAATCTGATGCAACAGGCCAAAATATGCATGAAAGTGGGAACATAGCTCTGTTAAGAGGGACTCTGAAGGCATTTATTACCAAAACTTATAACAGCAGATTCAGTTTTGATGGCTTCCCAGAATGTGGAAGACTGAGGACAAAACTCAGGGTTCTTACAAGGGAAAGACATCTAAGCAGAAAATCCATAAGGCCAATACTCCAGAAAGCACCCTCCTCAGGGTAAAAGTGATGTTACTTACCTCATTCTTTACTTCCACGAGACTGCAAGGAATAGTGCTTTGCTGCTAAGTAGAGCAGGCAAACACATCCTTGAGAAGTTATAACAATATGATTTGCAACCAAAATTCACATCTTTGGCTAGTCCAAAAGAAAAAAAATCCCAAAACAAACTAATGGAAACCAAGTTATGAATATAGTTAAAATGGTTTCAGACTAATTGTCCCCCTAAGTGTCTGGCAGAAACAAGTATTATTCCTCCCTGGAGGAAAGGCCTCAAATAACTTTCACAATAGTTTTTCAGAAAAATGAATAGTTTGCAGTAGTTTATAGAACCAAAAGAAATAAGGTACCATGAGTAAGATTCAGCAGAAATAAAAAAACTCATTAAGACTTCATATGTTAGAAATCACCAGATGCAAAGTATAAAATATTCATCCTATTATATGAAAGAAGTAAATGATCAACTTGAAAATATGAAATTATAAAAAAATGAGTTGTATACTTGAAAAAGAAAAAAACTTAAATTTATGAGAATTGAAAAATTTAAGAATTGAAATTAAAAACTAAGAAGCTTAGACACAATTAAGTGGACAATTAGTGAGTTGATGTTATTTCAGAAGAAATTAACCAGATTATAGCAAAAAGGATATGGAAAATGTGAAAGAGATATTAAGAGACATGGAAGATGGAATGAGAAAGTCTAATATACATCTGAGCAGAATCCCAGAGGAGAGGAGAGAAACAGTGGAGAAGAGGCAATATTTGAAAAGTTAATGGCTGAAAAAATATCAGAATTGATGAGAATCATCTACCCATCTCACAAGCAACTAAGTAGACAGAATTCTGTACCACAGCATGTCATTAGTAAAGGAAATTCCAAAGAATGTACATCAGACAGACATGTTCTGAGATGCAAGAAGGAATAAGTAGTAAATATGTGGATAAATATAGATGAAAATTAGTGTATATAAAATAAAAATAATATGTGTGGTTAAGAAAAACATAGAATGAAAGTACAAGAGAGTAATAACATGTAAGGTAGAACATAAATGGAGTTTAAGTGTTTTAAACTTCTTGTATAGTTCAGAAGAAAGGTAGATCAGGTGGAACTGATTTTTTTGAGGTGAAAATTAAAATATTTAGCGAAAACCTATTTAAGAAAAATAATATAATATTGATAAAGCAAAATTGGATATTGTGTTAGTCTGCTTGGGCTGCCATAACAGAATACCATAGACTGGGCAGTTTAACCAACAGAATTATATTTTCTTACAGTTCTGGAGATTGCCATTTCCAGATCAGGGGTACAGCAGGGTTGGTTTCTGGTGAGGATCTTTTTGGGTTGCAGATGCCTCTTTTCTCTGTGTGGAGAGAGATTTCTGGTGTCTCTTCCTCTTCTTGTAAGGACACCAATCCTGTCAGATTTGGACCCCACCTTTATGACCTCATTTAACCTTAATTACCTCCATAAAGGCCTTACCTCAGAATACAATCACATTAGGTGTTATGGCTTCAACATAGGAATTTTGGAGGAACACAATTCAGTTCATAAAAGGTATGAAAGTAGGCATTTTTTAAAATAAGAAAATATATCAAATTACAAGAAAGCTGATAAATACCACAAATTTCACAAGAGGAAAAAATATATTCTTAGTATTTTAATATTCTTTTCTTTAAAAATTTTTTTGCTACTTACTCTGATTGGTTTTGATTTGATAGTTTTATAATATAATTTATATAGAGTAGAAAAATTCATTCTGTTTTCTAGCAACTAGCACTGATTGAAACTTTAAAAAATTATTTTTAATTAAGAAAAGTTTCAGTTTCAAAGATTACTGATAATATGTATAATTTTTAGGTTGTCATATTTGGGAAAAACTCTACCAATCTTTTCAATAATGTGCTATAAGAGCAGAGCATTTCAAGATCTTTTTTTGATGGAGTAACTAATTTTTTTTGATGAATTGATAATACTAATTTATTGTTGACATCTTACATACTGAATATTGGGAGTCTTATGTTACCTTCTTTGATGTCAGTAATGTCAAATCAAAGAATTTAATAATAGTGAGGATAGACCATCATGCCTTAACAGAAAGGAATCAAAGGCCTCTTCATGGCAATATAGTGTGGTGTTAAGATCAGGCAAACTTCCTGAGAATTCTAGCTCTGTCACTTACTAATCAATTATTCAAGCAAATCTTGTAAATATATCCTGCTAAGCATAAACTACATGTATTCTCAACTCAGTTTCCCTTTAGTCAGGTCCCCAAAATGACCACAGTTGCTTCAATACACCAGGAAAAAATGTGAGAGAGTAAGTAGAACTAGAGACAGGGAATTTATCAAGTACAATTTAAATGTCTTATTTTTCCAAATTTTATAAAAATATATCACAAAATGAACACATTGCTAGGGCTTTTCCTGGCTTGGAAGGATCCCAGGCTAGTGTGGGTCCCTGAAATTTAAGCTTCCTTCAAATTTATCATTACCTTTCTGATAAATCTATCTCTGAGATAACTATTGATTCACGGTACAACTGTTGATACACAGTACAACTTTTCTCAGGAATGTCTGGAGAACACTTGATCAAAACATGAGAGTAAAGCTAGAAAGAAATATGAAGATAGGAAACAGGGAGTCAACACTGAAGAAAGGTGAAGGGAAGTTCTGGGGAGAGGAAGCAAACCTTGGGAAGGATCATATTCTTAAAAAAAAGAACTAATAGATAAATATAGGGGAGTTTATTAATTTGAAGAATTTGCTAACAAATACTGGTAGGATCAGAAAAACCAAGTAAGGAAACCCTGAAAAGCTTTAAAAGAAAAGAAATATAATAAGAATGTAGTACTTGGCTAGCTGTAAAAAAAGAAAAGGCTATACTTACATAGTTATAATGAGGTAAACACTGAATATTGATTTTATGAAAAATTGTGATGTTATTCTTTTGAGTGTCTGGAGAGGAAAATGCAAGGAGGGAGGGTACATATGTATTTGTGTACATACTAAATTTTCCTCTTCCCAAAAAGGAAATAAAAAAGCAGTGTCTAAAGCAGATGAATTAAGAAATAGAACAATTTGTGTTTTATTTAGTAATAAATGTCAGAAGAACAGCTAGAAGAGTTGATAGTGATTTATTCTGGGCTTTGTGACTGAGAAGTGAAGATGAGTTGAGCATGGTACTGCTGTTTTCCTTGTAAGTTCTGCTATACTTACTGACTTTTAAAAGCTATATATATGTGTGTTTGGTAGAAATTAAGACATTATAGAAAAGATGTAACAGGGCAATTTAGGGGAAAGCAGTGAACAAACTAAAATATTTTTGAATTAAATAAGAAAGGAAAATAAATCAACTAATTGTGGCATATGCTAAAACCAGGAGAGTGGATAAATGCTTCTATAATCCTCAAAATCCTCTTCTATAGAAAAATCTGTTTTAAGTCTGCTTTTCTATCCTAGTCTTTCTATCCTGCCTTTCTATACAGACCTCCAATGAGGCTAAATGAGAATCACTAGCATTCTGTATTATGCTTTAAATTATTTTTCTAATTCTCTAATATATTTTTGCTTTCAGTTTTATAAAAGTCCCCAGATTTTATAGTGGGCCTAATGACCTGCCTGTCCAAAATAGTAATGAAGTTACTTTTGTGCTTTATGCTGGTAAAAAATGGGTTGGGGGAGTAAAGATGTTAAACCTATAGAAATGCGTATTTAGAGTTATTTGTACATTTGATCCATCATCTTAAAGATAGGGGAAATTGAGTTTGTTGATACTGCATACTTATGTTAAATTTTCTTTTTAATCTCTCTTCCCTCTCCTTCTCTTCCTGCCCCACCCTCTATGATGCTGTCTCTCAATGAATTAGGTATATACCCAAGATGAAAGCCAAAATGACTGGAAAAGCTAGTACTATGACTGTAGTCTCTAAGAGGAATTTCAGAGCACAGTTTCCACTACACCAGTTGCTCAGTATAATTTGTCCAGTAAATTTATTCAAAATCTTATAAAGTAGTCTACTGTAGTGGTTAAGTATACCAACTTTGGAATCAGGCAGATTGAGGTTCAGATCTCAGCTTTCTGCAACTTGTGAGCTTTGTGTCTTGGGTCAAGTAACATATATATTCCCCAAGCACCAGTTACCTCATATGTAATATGGAAATATTAATATCCATTTCAGAGGATTAGATGAAATGGTATATAAAGTGCCTGGCATGTGTTTGTGGGTGTGTACATACAGATAAAGCATGAACATACAGATAAATCATGTATGATGTATAGTAATTTAATTCTATTATTATTATTCCTATAACATTGTATCTTTTTATTTTTTATTTTGTAGATGCAGCCATCATGATCTCTTGCTGTGCTATTTCTTGGTCAACTGTTGATTATCAAATAGCTTTAAGAAAATCCTTGCCTGATAAAAAAGTCCTTAATGGACCCTGTCCCAAACTCACATATCTCTTTTACAAGTTGTTTACATTATTGTCTTGGATGCTGAGTGTTGTACTTCTTTTATTCTTAAGTGTTAATATTGCTTTATTTCTGTTGTTATTTCTTTGGTTTTTAGGTATACTGTGGGCATTTAAAAAGCAAACTCAGTTTTGTGCTTCCATAAGTATGGAATTCTTATACAGAATTGTTGTTGGATTCATTCTTATCTTTACATTTTTTAATATTAAGGGACAGAATACCAAAAATCCAATGTCTTGTTACTATATTGCAAGGGTATTGGCCACAGTTGGGATACTGATTGTGTTCTGGGTTTGCCCACTCTCTGTTTTTAGTTCAGACTATTTTATACCTATCAGTATCACTATAGCTCTTACCCTTCTCCTTGGAATTATTTTCCTTATTGTTTATTATGGGACTTTACACCCAAACAGAAGTAAAGATATAGTGCCTGATGAAATCGATGGAAAACCAGTTCAAAGAGACTGTAGAATGAAGTATTTTCTAATGCAATAAGCTATTCATTTACAAGATGTTTTCTTTTTTTTTGTTTCATTGGTTAGTAAAGAAAATGTGTTTATGTGTCTGTGTTGTTTCTTATTTTTACCTTCTTTAATTTGAGATCAGTTCTGGTACATTAATTAGGAATGTGAGAAAGCATAACAACATTTTTGTTATTTAAATTAATTTCTTATATGGTTTTGAAAATCTTGGGTCCTCAGATATATTTGACTGTTGCCTGGTAGAGTTGCCATCTTGAGTCTGAATGGGAAGAAATAGTCTGATTGCCATAATTGAAAGGCTGGAATCGAGCTTCCCTCTAACTTCTGTTCTTTCCCTCTCCCTTCTTGCTCCTGAAGTATAATTGATTTTTGTTGTGGAGAACTGCAAGGGGAGGAGAAAAGCAGAACTCTTATTCTCCTTTCCTTATTTTTGATTTAGTGCATATATTTTGCCTTGGGGATAGACTGAGTAGAGGAAAAGGAAAAAGAGAGAAAGAGGAAAAAAAAACAACATAAAATTTACCATATTAAGAATTTTTAAGTGCATAGTTCACTAATGTTAAGTATATTCACTTCATTTTGCATCTCTATAACTTTTCATATTGCAACACTGAGAGTCCATTCCCACTGAACAATTCCCCATTTCCCTCTCCAACCTGTGGCAACTACAATTCTATTTTCTATTTCTATGAAATTTGACTCATACAAGTGGAATCATATAGTAGTTGTCTTTTTGTGACTGGCTTATTTCACTTAGTATAATGTCCTTAGGTTCATCCATGTTAGCATGTGACAGGATTTACTTTTTTTAAGACTGAATAATATCCATTGTGAGTGTGTGTATATATAAATGCCACATTATCTCTATTTTTCCATCATTGGGTTGCCTCTACCTCTTGGCTATTGTGAATAATGCTGTAATGAACATGGGTTTGTAAATATCTGTCCACGATCCTACTTTCAACTCTTTTTGGATATAGGACCAAAAGTGGAATTGCTGGATCATATGATAATTCTGTTTTTCATCTTTTGAGGAACCTTCATAATGGATATAGTGGATGCACCATTTTACAATATTACCAACAGGGCACAAGGGTTCCAATGTCTTCACATCCTTACCAGCACTTGCTATTTTCTGTTTCTTTTTTGATAGTGACTATCCTAATGTGAGGATATGAAGTGATATCTCATTGTAGTTTTGATTTGCATTTCTTTAATTATCAGTGATATTGAGCATCTTTTCATATACATGTTAGCAATTTGTGTATCTTTGGGAAAATGCCTATATCTGATAAAGGGTTAATACCCAGAATATAGAAAGAACTACAACTCAACAATAAGAATACCCAAATAACCTAATAAAAAATAGGAAAAGGACTTGAAGTAACAAAATCATATTTTAATAGTTTTCTGCATATTCCTTCTAGTAAGAAGTAAATTTTGGTTACCTCTTGTGATAGGGAGGACAATTAGATTAGGCTAAACTCCTGGAAATAATGAAGCTTTTTCCATCAAACTCCCTTTCTTAGGTCCTTATGTGGGAAAAACTGAAGTTTCTATGGCCAAGATCCTCACCTGAACCTAAACTACTTGATGATGTAGTTGGCCTACTGCTAGGCTGCTGCTTCCACACCCATAGGCAATGAGCAATTATTGACTGAGTCACTATATAAAGAGCTCTGCCTGGTGCTCTGGGCAGTAGCAGAGAGGAAGGAGGATTATAGACTGTTGGATGCAGACGTGATTCTAGTGTTCGACCTGCCGCTGAGAGAATAAAGCCGTGTAATAAACCCTTTTATCCCAATAATGTTCCATCATCATTTCTCAGTCTCACTGAATCCATAGTGAACTTGCTGGAGGCCAAAACCTTCAGGCAAGACACCTTTCTTTTCCTTGGGTCAGGTCTTGATGAATAAGTCCTCAAACAATAGCCTTTTCTATTATCAAGAGAAAAAAATTGCCATTTCCACATTTAATATTATAACAATATAAAACTGCTATGTAGTTTTTGGAAAGAAAGGTGAACTTATTGGATACAACACATTTCAACTATCAAAGCTGTTTGAAAACAATGAGTGTTAAGTGCTAACTGTGCTCAGCAGTCTGTTAGTACTATTGTAGGCACAAAAAACAAGTGAAAAATAGAATTCTGTTGCTTGAAAAGGTTACATACTGAAGCATTTACATAAACTGACAAGTTGTGTTTCACAATGTGGTATATTTATATTCTTACACAGAGTATACAAAACTCAGTAAGATGTCCCCTGTGCCATTCTTTGAGAAAGATGGTGTAGAAGAATGATTTATTCTTGCAGGAGCTGGGGTATCTACAGTTTACTTTGGGTATATGATCCTTGTACATATGAACCACACTTATTGCATGTCTCCCTATCTCTGTATGTTTGATGTGTTATTTAGACATGTATGTTTGAGAGAATGAGGTGGGAAAAGAAGTTAGAAACACTTAAGTCAGAATTTTTGAGTCATAAAGGCCTGTCTTGCTAATGGGTTCAGCCCCTGGCAAGTTCACTATGGATTCAATGAGACCAAAGAATGACAATGGAACATTCTTGGGGTGAAAGGTTTGTACCCAGCTTTATTTCCACGGTGGCTAGAATCCTGTCCACTCAGAGTGAGTCTGCATGCAGCAATCCAGTCTCTGCCTCTGGGCCTCTCCACTCCCACAGCCATCTCAGTGTCTGTCCTCGGTGTTGCCACCACTCCAGCCTCTGCTCTCCTGCAGCTATGCCACCATGTTGCACAGAGCACTGGGTGGAGTTCTTATATAGAGTCAATAACAATGTATTGCCCACATGTGTTTAGTAAGCTTGCCTGCCAGGGCCAGGAGAGAATCCTGGCCATAGGAACCTTCACTATATCCACAAGGATCAAAAAACTTTTAGTCATAAAATGGAAGTGCTCTTCATTCCTTCCTGAATATTAAGATTCCCATGTGTTATTTCTCTTCAGCCTGAAGAACTTCTCTTAGTGTTTTCTGCAGTTTAAATTTGTTGATGATAGATTATTTTTCTCCCTCTTTATCAGAACATGTATTTATTTCTCCTTCACTTTTACAGGATATTTTTGCTGGATATAGAGTTCTGTGTTGACACTTTTTTTCCTTTAAGCATTTTAAAGATTATCCCGCTAATTTCTGGCCTCCATTGTTTCTGATGAGAAGTTGTTGATCTCCCTTTTTTTCCTTATATGAAATTTGTTTTTCTCAAGCTGTTTTGACATTTTACCTTTCATTTTTGGTTTGCAGAAGTTTGACTAGTATGTTCAATGTTGTAATTTTTCTTTGTATTTATCCTCCTTGGGGTTTTCTGAGCTTCATGAACATGCAAATTTTAATCTTTCACTACATGTAGAAAGTTTCTGGCCATTATTTTTCATATATTCTTTTTATTGCTTTATCTCTCAGACTCCACTAACACATATGTTAGAACTATTGATATCATCACACTGAGGCTCTGTTCATTCTTTTTCCAATTTGTTTTCTCTGCCCTTCATATTGGATTTGTCTTCAAGTTCATTGTCTTTTTCATTCATCTTCAATCTGCTGTTAAGCTCATCCAATGTTTTCAGATACTGCATTTTTATGTTGTGGACTTTTCATTTGTTTATTTTTTTATGGTTTCATTCTGTCTGCTAAGATTTCATACCTTTTATTCATTTTGAGCATATTTTCCTTCATATCCTTGGTAATTAGAATAATGTTTTAAAATCCTTGTCTGCTAATTCTGGTATCTGGGTCATCTCAGATTTGGTCTCCATTGATTGCCTTTTCTCATAAATATGGGTCACACTTTCCTGTTTCCTCATAGGTCTGCTAATTTTGAATTATGTCCTGGATGTTATTAATGATGCATTTTAAACCAACTTGGTACTATTTGTTCTTCAGAGAAATATATATTTTTTCTTTTAGCATTTCAAGTTAACTTGAACTTACTTTAAACTCTTAACTCTAAACAATCTTTATTTGTTTAGCTTTCACTGTGCTGCCTGGAGTCTGTGCCTTGTATGTATAATTCAGGGTCAGTCAGAGATTTGGGAAGAGTTATATATGGAGTGAGGCTTACTCTCCGTTGATTGTTCTTTCTAGGATTTTCATTTAAAATTTTCAGCTGCTGTGGTCATTCCATACTCTGTTCTCTGGACCTTAAACACTAAGGTTATAGGTTTTCAATCTGTATTTATGTATTCAGTGCGCTGACTGGGGTCTATCCTCACTCAGTGCCATTCCTTCTCCCAGATGTTTATCCCTCTACAAGGTTGGCCTGCTTTTTTGCTCTCAGTGCTTTCAGGTGGTTGTTTTTTTATATTTTGTCCAGAGCTTATAGTGGTTGGTTGTGAGAGGGTTTGTGCAAGTAGGAGCTACACCCCTCTTTTTATTATAACATTTTCAATAATCTTTTTGTAATATTTGCCATTCCTTCTGATATTTACCTAAATACAATGTGTAAAAAATTTTTATTTAACATTTAATCTTCTCATCCTTACTTGTTTGATTCTCACAACAATGAACAACATAGCTATTATTACCATCATTACACTTTTGCTAGGAAAACAAAATCTCCTAGAGTTTAAGAAACCTGCCAATATTCATATAGATCAAATCTCATACTTTTTGACTTCAAGTTTAGTTTACTTTCTGTGGAACCATGTTGTATTTCTCTGATGAATAGATTAAGTAACCATCAGCAGTCCAGAACTGGCACTAAGTTATACATGATTTTAAAATCATTACATTTTATTTGCACACAATACAATTTTAAAAATCTGGCACAAGTTTTTTTTGTCTTTAGTTCAGATTGGGGCTGAGATTGTGTCACTGATAGTTTGAGTAATTCAATGAACAACGTATGTAAAGGCAAGTAGCAATTTATGTACTGGAAAAAATGGGTAGAAAATAATATAAATCTACTAAAGAGCTTAAACATTAATAAATGCCTGTCTTGCCAAAGGGGTTTCACCCCCAGGCAAGTTCACTATGGATTCAATCTGACCAAAGAAATTGATAGCAAAACGTTCTTTGGGGTGAAAGGGTTTATTACCTGGCTTGTTCTCCCAGCTGTAGGTTGAGCACTAGTGTCTCTGCCTCCTGCCAGAGCACTGGGCCGAGCTCTCTATATAGCACAGTAATAGCTTATTGCCTAAAGGTGTGGAAGCAGTAGCCTAGCAACAGGCCAGTTACATCATCAGGTGGTTTAAGTTCAGTGACGATCCTAGCCGTAAGAACCCCAACTTCCCACAATGCCTTTCTCAAACCTGGACTGAATATTCATTTTATTCAACAAACATTTTCCTATTGATTTTATAGACAAGGAACAAATGGGTAGATCCTGGTCAGATGTTTTTGCTAGTTAGGAAGATCCTAAAATGAACTTTAATGCAATGAATTTATGTTTTTTTCATTTTATCTTATTGCTTTCTATATCATTCAGTCATGGGTTTATAGCACTTTTAAATCCCCCCAGCTAAGTGTATGCTTTTTCTACATTATTCTGTACATATAAAAGGCCTTTGTAGAAAAAGCATAGGAATAATTATGAACAATAATTTCATAAAAACACTCATATGTACTGTACTAATCAGGTTCTCCAGGGAAACAGAACCAATGGATATATATAGAATAATGTATACTTATAAGAAGAGATGTATTATAGAAATTGGTGTACATGGTCATGGAGGCTGATAAGTCTGACAGTCTGCTGTCTGCAAGCTGGAGGACCGTGAAAGCCAGTAAATTAGTGTATGTTAGTCCAAGTCTGAAGGTCTGGAAATTTTGGGTCTAGTTGAATAAGTACTGATCTGAGTCTGAAAGCTTGGGAACCAGGAATGCTTGTGTTGATGGCAGGACAAGATGTATGTCTTAGCTCAAGCATAGAGCTCTGATTTGCCCTTCCTCTGCCTTTTTGGTCTATTTAGGCCCTCAACAGATTGGATGATACCCACCTACTTTGGGGAGGGCATTTGCTTTACTCAGTTTTCCAATTCAAATGTTAATCCTAGCAAGAAACACTCTTTCAGACATACCCAGAAATAATGTTTTACCAGCTCTCTGGGCCATAGTGGTTCTTAAGTGTTACTGTGCATAAGAATTACCTGGAGGGTCCATAGAAGCAAATTTCTGGGCACCATCTGCCTTTTCTTTTTGGTAGATCTTAGGTGGGGTTTGAAATTTGTAAGTCTAAGAAGTTCCTAGCTTTTGCTGATGCTACTGGTCTGCCCATCCTGCTTTGAAAATCCTTTCTGACTCTTGAAGGTTAATTATCACTGTTAATAATTAGTTCCAAAACAGCCACTAGAGGGCAGTGGAACCACAGACAAATTGAATGTACTGCTTAATAGGTTCCCTGGTTCATGCTATCAACTAAAGTATTGCTGTAAGCCATAAGATTACCAAGGCCAAACGTTAATTTCCTGTATAATATCTTTAGGCTCATTCTCAATTGGAGTATAAATCAAAGCTTGTCATTATGATTGTGAGGGTCAGAGATATATAATGCAGCTCTAATTGGCTGAAGCTCGTTTTGTGATCAAAATACATTAAAAGTTGGACTTTTCTAAGCATTTGCACATATACCTAGTAGTCTTTGGGTTAACAGGAACCATTTTGGCTTCCCAAGAGACTACATTTTGATAATAGCTTTAGTTTGTTATGGAGATAATTCTACTTTCAAGTGGTATTTATTGTTTTAAGACATGCACCTTTTATTTTGTGAAAGCGAGACGTACTTTTTTTTCTTACAGGGTTTTTATTTTTTATTTTATCTTTTATTTATATATTTTTTAATTTCTATTAAGGTATTATTGATATACACTCTTATGAAGGTTTCACATGAAAAACAATGTGGTTACTACATTTACACATATTATCAAGTCCCCACCCATATCCCAGTGCAGTCACTGTCCATCAGTGTACTAAGATGCCACAGATTCACTGTTTGCTTTCTCTGTGCTACACTGTTTCCCTGTAACCCCAGACCATGTGTCCTAAACATAATACCCCTCAATCCCCAACTCCGTCCCTCCCGACCCGCCCTCCCATACCCCTCCCCTGTGGTAACCACTAGTTCCTTCTTGGAGTCTGTGAGTCTTTGTTGTTATACTCCACAAATGAGGGAAATCATTTTTCACTTGTCTTTCTCCACCTGGCTTATTTCACTGAGCATAATAACCTCCAGTTCCATCCATGTTGTTGCAAATGGTAGGATTTGTGTCTTTCTTATGGCTGAATAATATTCCATTGTGTAAATGTACCACATCTTTATCCATTCATCTACTGATGGACACTTAGGTTACTTCCGTATCTTGGCTATTGTAAATAGTGCTGCAATAAACATAGTGGAGGCATATGTCTTTTTGAGTCTGAGAAGTTATATTTTTGGTGTAAATTCCAAGGAGTGGGATTCCTGGGTCAAATGGTATTTCTATTTTTATTTTTTTGAGGAACCTCCATATTGCTTCCACAATGGTTGAACTAGCTTACTATACCACCAGCAGTGTAGGAGGGTTCCCCTTTCTTCGCATCCTCAACAGCATTTGTTGTTCTTAGTCTTTTGGATGGTGGCCATCCTTACTGGTGTGAGGTGATATCTCACTGTGGTTTTAATTTGCATTTTCCTGATGAGTAGTGATGTGTCATCTCTTCATGTGTCTGTTGGCCATCTGAAATTCTTCTTTGGAGAATTGTTTCTTCATATCCTCTGCCCATTTTTTAATCGGGTTATTTGCTTTTTGGGTGTTGAGGCATCTGAGTTCTTTATATATTTTGGATGTTAACCCCTTGATGGATATGTCGTTTACAAATATATTCTCCCATACTATAGGATGCCTTTTTGTTCTGTTGATGGTGTCCTTTGCTGTACAGAAACATTTTAGTTTGATGTAGTCCCATGTGCTCATTTTTGCTTTTGTTTCCTTTGCTCAAGGAGATGTGTTCAGGAAGAAAAGAAGTTGCTCATGCTTATATTCAGGAGATTTTTGCCTATGGTGTCTTCTAAGAGTTTTATGGTTTCGTGACTTAATTCAGGTCCTTGATCTATTTCAAGTTTACTTTTGTGTATGGGGTAAAACAATAATCCAGTTTTATTCTCTTGCATGTAGCTGTCCAGTTTTGACAACACCAGCTGTCGAAGAGGCTGTCATTTCCCCATTGTATGTCCATGGCTCCTTTATCATATATCAATTGACCATATATGCTTGTGTTTATATGAGGGCTCTCTAGTCTGTTCCATTGGTTATGGTTCTGCTCTTCTGCCAGTACCAAATTGTCTTGATTATTGTGGCATTGTAGTAGAGCTTGAAGTTGGGGAGCATAATCACCCCAGCTTTATTCTTCCTTATCAGGATTGCTTTGGCTATTCGGGGTCTTTTGTGGTTCCATATGTATTTTAGAAGGATTTGCTCTAGTTCATTGAGGAATGCTGTTGGTATTTTGATAGGAATTGCATTGAATCTGTAGATTGCTTTAGGCAGGATGGCAATTTGACAACATTAATTCTTCCTATCCATGAGCATGAGATGTGTTTCCATTTATTGGTATCTTCTTTAACTTCTCTCCTGAGCGTCTTGTAGTTTTCAGAGTATAGGTCTTTCACTTCCTTGGTTAGGTTTATTCCTAGGTATTTTATTCTTTTTGATGCAACTGTGAATGGAATTGTTTTCCTGATTTCTTCTTCTGCTAGTTCATTGTTAGTGTATAGGAATGCAACAGATTTCTGTGTATTAATTTTGTATCCACAACTTTTCTGAATTCAGATATTAGATCTAGTAGTTTTGGAGTGGATTCTTTAGGGTTTTTTATGTACAATATCATGTCATCTGCAAACAGGGGCAGTTTGACTTCTTCCTTGCCAGTCTGGATGCCTTTTATTTCTTTGTGTTGTCTGATTGCCGTGGCTAGGACCTCCAGTACTGTGTTGAATAAAAGTGGGGAGAGTGGGCATCCTTGTCTTGTTCCTGATCTTAAGGGAAAAGTTTTCAACTTCTCGCTGATAAGTATAATGTTGGCTGTTGGTTTGTCATATATGGCCTTTACTATGTTGAGGTACTTGCCCTCTATACCAATTTTGTTGAGTTTTTTATCATGAGTGGATGTTGAATTTTGTCCAGTGCTTTTTCAGCATCTATGGAGATGATCATGTGGTTTCCCTCCTTTTTGTTGATGTGGTGGATGATGTTGATGGATTTTCACATGTTTTACCATCCTTGAATCCCTGGAATAAATCTTACTTGATCAGGATGTATGGTCTTTTTGATGTATTTTTTAATTCGGTTTGCTGATATTTTGCTGAGTATTTTTGCATCTATGTTCATCAGGGATATTGATCTGTAATTTTCTTTTTTTGTGTTGTCTTTGCCTGGTTTTGGTATTAGAGTGATGATGGCCTCATAGAATGAGTTTGGAAGTATTCCCTCTTCTTCTACTCTTTGGAAACTTTAAGGAGGACGGGTATTAGGTCTTCACTAAATGTTTGATAAAATGCAGCAGTGAAGTCATCTGGTCCAGGAGTTTTGTTCTTAGGTAGGTTTTAGATTACCAATTCAATTTCGTTGCTGGTAATTGGTTTGTTCAGATTTTCTGTTTCTTTCTGGGTCAGCCCTTGAAGGTTGTATTTTTCTAGAAAGTTGTCCATTTCTTCTAGGTTATCCAGTTTGTTGGCCTATAATTTTTCATAGTATTCTCTAATAATTCTTTGTATTTCTGCAGTTTCTGTTGTGATTTTCCTTTCTCATTTCTGATTCTGTTTATGTGTGTGGACTATCTTTTTCTTGATAAGTCTGGCTAGGGGTTTATCTATTTTGTTCATTTTCATTGATTCTATTGTTTTATTCTTCTCTATTTTATATAGTTCTGCTCTAATCTTTATTATGTCCCTCCTTCTACTGACTCTGGGCCTCATTGTTGTTCTTTTTCTAGTTTCATTAATTATGAGTTTAGACTGTTCATATGGCATTGTTCTTCTTTCCTGAGGTATGCCTGTATTGTAATATATACTTTGCTCTTAACACAGCCTTCATTATGTCCCACAGATTTTGTGTTATTGAATTATTGTCATTTGTCTCCATATATTGCTTTGTGTCTGTTTTTATTTGGTCATTGATCCATTGATTATTTAGGAGCATGTTGTGATGCCGCCGTGTGTTTGTGGGAATTTTCATTTTCTTTGCATAATTTATTTCTAGTTTCATACCTTTGTGATCTGAGAAGATGGTTGGTACAATTTCAATCTTTTTTAATTTACTGGCTCTTTTTGTGGCCTAGTATATGATCTATTCTTGAAAGTGTTCCATGTGCACTTGAGAAGAATGTGTATCCAGTTGCTTTTGGATGGAGTGTTCTGTGGATGTCTGTTAGGTCCAAATGTTCTAATGAGTTGTTGAGTGCCTGGTATCAACCTCTATGCTTTGCGTTTGTATTTGCTGTAGGTGTGGCTTCCCTCTGGATGGCGTGATGCCAGGGCACATTTTGCTGGTTTGCCAGCCAGGTGCTGGTGACCAGAAGGAAGGCGCGGAGGCTGTGTATCATGGAGGGGGGCCTTGGAGCTGTGTAGCCAGCCAGGGGACTGGAGTGCCTGAACATCTTGAAAGTTCCCATCCTTCTGGCAGAGTGCACCTGGACAATTTTGCCTACCTGTCCTTTCTCCTGAGCTGTAAGCTCTGTGCAATCCTTGCCCCTTTAGCAGTCCTCCCTGTTAGGAAGTCTCTTAGACTGCCCGTCTTTCTTTTGTCCCAGAGCAGACAGATATGGATCCCTGTTTTCCACAAGTGGCTGGAACTCAGTGTCTTCAGGTATTCTGCCTGTCTTAGCTTTCCAACCCCCCTAATCACCAGAACACCATGTAATGTAGATTTGTGCTCCCAGATCAGATTTCTGGAGTTAGGTATTCAGCAGTCCCAGGCCTCCACTCACTCCCCGCTCCATTTCTCTTCCTCCTGCTGGTGCGCTGGCGTGGGGTAAGGGCTTGGGTCCAGCCGGGCCGCGGCTTTCATTTGTTAACCTTTTCCGTGAGATCTATTTTTTTCTCCAGGTGTAAGCAGTCTGACCCAGCCCTCTTTCCTATTATTCATTCAGGATTAGTTGTATTAATTACATTTTCATATTATATGCAGTTTTAGGAGGAGACCTATGTCTCACCTCTCATGCCGCCATCTTTAATCTCTCCTGTTTGGTGTCATATTCTGTACTGTTTGTGTATCCCTTGAATGACTTTGTGGGTAGATCATTTAATTTTGCATTTGGTTATTATTTAGGTCTACTTCATTGTTGTGACTTTATTTTCTCTGGTGACAGCTATTTAGTCTTAGGCACACTTCTGTCTAGAGCAGTCCCTTTAAAATACACTGTAGAGGTGGTTTGTGGGAGGTATATTCCCTCAACGTTTGCTTATCTGGGAATTGTTTAATCCTTCATTCAAATTTATATGGTAATCTTCCTGGGTAGAGTATTCTTGGTTCTAGGCCCGTCTGTTTCATTGCATTGAATATATCATGCCACTCCCTTCTGGTGTGTATGGTTTCTGCTTAGAAGTCTGATGATAGCCTGATGGTTTTCCTTTGTAGATGATATTTTTTCTCTCTCTGACTGCTTTTAATACTCTCTCCTTGTCCTTGATATTTGCCATTTTAATTATTATATGTCTTGGTGTTGTCCTCCTTAGGTCCCTTGTATTGGGAGATCTGTGAACTTCCATGGTCTGATAGAATATTTCCTTCCCCAGATTTTGGAAGTTTTCAGCAATTATTTCTTCAAAGACATATTTCTATCCCTTTTTCTCTCTTCTTCTAGTACCCATATAATGCAAATATTGTTCCCTTTGGATTGGTCACAGTTCTCTTAATATTCTTTCATTCCTAGATATCCTTTTTTCTCTCTCTGCCTCAGCTTCTCTGTATTCCTGTTTTCTGATTTCTATTCCATTCCCTGCCTCCTCTACCTCACCTAATCTGCTTTTAAATCCCTCCATTGTATGTTTCATTTCAGTTATCTCCCTCCTGAATCCATCCTTTAGCTCTTGAATATTTTTCTGTATCTCCATTATCATGTTTATGACGTTTATTTTGAATTATTTTTCAGGAAGATTGGTGATTTCAGTCTCACCATGCCCTCTTTCTGGTGATTGAGGGATTTTGGTTTGAACAAGGTTCTTCTGACTTTTCATAGTCCTGGAGCAATGGGAGTGGTCGCTGTTGAGTGGTACGGGTGTCAGCTGGAAGGACAAATTCCCTTCCTACTTGCCAGTCGCCATGCCTCTCTCTGCTGTGTGTGCACGTTAACTGTGCACAGGACATTGCCTCGGGTTCATCCCCTAAACTGCCATGGGTGGGGTGGCCCTCATGGTGGCCTAGTGTGATGGCAGGGGTCACAGGTCATTGGCATGGGTTCTGCCATGATAACAAAGTCCCTTTGTGACTCCTGGTCTCAGCTCCTGTCTCTGTTTTCTGTGCCAGTCAACCACGCAGAGGGAGCATCCTCTAGGGCCGAGCTGGTTAGTCGTGCGCAGGGAGAAGCCTGTGCATTAAGCTGTGTATTTGCTGTAGGCAGGTGTGCCCTCAGCTGGTCTACAGCAATGGTGGGGTATACAGGCTGCGCATAGATGCCAGTGGGGTGGAGGGAGCAGCAGGCTGGTTATTGGAGTGGGGAGCCTTGGGGCTGTGTTGCCAACCAGGGGGATAGGGCACCTGAAGCTCCTGAAAGTTCCCCCCCACTAGACTGAGTGTACCATGACAATTTTGTCCACCTGTTCCTTCTCCCAAGCCCTTGCCCGCCTAGCAGCCCTCCAACTGTTGAGAGGTCCCTTAAAGTGCCTGCTTTTCTTTTGGCCCAGGGCAGGCATTTGTGGGAACCTGTTATCAGTCTTAGTCTCAGACGCTGCTTTTCAGCCCCTCCAATTTCCAGAGTACCATGCAATGTGGGTCTGTGCTCCAGGGGTAGAGTTCCAGGACTGTGTATTTCGCAGTCCTATGCTTCCACTCCCCGCTCTGATTCTTTTCCCCTCCCGGGTGAGCTGGGGTGGGGTAGGCGCTCAGGTACCACTGGGTCACAGCTTTTTTTTTTTGCAATTAATTGTAATTTATTTTGGTATCATTAATCTACAATTACACATGCAACATTATGGTTATTAAACTACCCACTTCATCAAGTCCGCCCCACCAACCACACTATAGTAACTTTTCATAAGCGTAATGAGATGCTATATAATCACTACTTGTCTTCTCTGAGTTGTACCACCCTCCCCATGCCCCCTCAACATTAATGCCCCTTTTACCCCTTTGTCCCCCACTTCCCACCCATCCTGCCCTTTCCCTTTGGTAACTGTTAGTCCATTCTTGGGTTCTGTGAGTCTGCTGCTGTTTTTCTCTTTCAGTTTTTTTTTTCTTTACTCTTATGCTCCACATATGAGTGAAATCATTTGATACTTGTCTTTTTCTGCCTGGCTTATTTCACTGAGCATAATACCTTCTAGCTTCATCCATGTTGTTGCAAATGGTAGGATTTGTTTTCTTCTTATGGCTGAATAATATTCAATTGTGTACATATACCACATCTTCTTTACCCATTCATCTACTGATAGACACTTAGTTTGCTTCCATTTCTTGGCTATTGTAAATAGTGCTGCAGTAAACATAGGGGTGCAACTTTCTTTTTGAAACAGGGCTGCTGCATTCTTAGGGTAAATTCCAAGGAGTGGGATTCCTAGGTCAAATGGTATTTCTATTTTGAGTTTTTTAGGAACCTCCATACTGCTTTCCACAATGGTTGAGCAAATTTGCAGTCCCACCAGCAGTGTAGGAGGGTTCCCTTTTCTCCACATCCTCACCAACATTCGTTGTTCTTTATGTTTTGGATGTTGGCCATCCTTACTGGTGTGAGGTGATATCTCATTGTGGTTTTAATCTGCATTTCTCTGATGACCAGTGATGTCGAGCATCTTTTCATGTGCCTGTTGGCCATCTGAATTTCTTCTTTGGAGAAGTGTCTATTCATGTCCTCTGCCCATTTCTTAATTGGATTATTTGTTTTTTTGTTTGTTGAGAGGTACGTGAGTTCTTTACATATTTTGGATGTCAACCCCTTATCGGATATGTCATTTATGAATATATTCTCCCATATTGTAGGATGTCTTTTTGTTCTGCTGATGGTGTCCTTTGCTGTACAGAAGCTTTTCAGCTTGATATAGTCCCACTAGTTCATTTTTGCTTTTGTTTCCCTTGCCTGGGGAGATATGTTCATGAAGAAGTCATTCATGTTTATGTCCAAGAGATTTTTGCCTATGTTTTTTCCTAAGAGTTTTATGGTTTCATGACTTACATTCAGGTCTTTGATCCATTTTGAGTTTACTTTATGTATGGGGTTAGACAGTAGTCCAGTTTCATTCTCTTACATGTAGCTGTCCACTTTTTCCAACACCAGCGGCTGAAGAGGCAGTCATCTCCCCATTGTATATCCAAGGCTCCTTTATCAAATATTAACTGACTGTATGTGTTCAGGTTAATGTTTGGATTTTCTATTCTTTTCCACTGGTCTGTGGGTCTGTTTTTGTGCCAATACCAATTCTCTTGATTACTGTGGCTTTGTAGTAGAGCTTGAAGTCTTGGAGCATAATTCCCCCGGTTTATTCTTCCTTCTCAGGATTTCTTTGGCTATTCGGGGTCTTCTGTGGTTCCATATGAATTTTAGAACTATTTGTTCCAGTTCATTCAGGAATGCTGTTGGTATTTTGATAGGGATTGCATTGAATCTGTAGATTGCTTTAGGTAGTGTAGCCATTTTGACAATATTTATTCTTCCTAACCAAGAGCATGGGATGAATTTCCAGTTGTTAGTGTCCTCTTTAATTTGTCTTAGGAGTGTCTTGTAGTTTTCAGGGTATAAGTCTTTCACTTCCTTCTTTACATTTATTCCTAGGTATTTTATTCTTTTTGATGCAGGTGTGAATGGAATTGTTTTCCTGATTTCTCTTTCTGTTAGTTCATCATTAGTGTATAGGAAAGCAACAGATATCTGTGTGTTAATTTTGTATCCTGCAAATTTGCTGAATTCAGATATTCGTTCTAGTAGTTTTGGAGAGTCTTTAGGGTTTTTTATGTACAATATCATGTCATCTGCAAATAGTGACAATTTGACTTCTTCTTTACCAATCTGGTTGCCTTGTATGCCTTTGTTTTGTCTGATTGCCGTGGCTAGGACCTCCAATACTGTGTTGAATAACAGTGGAGAGAGTGGGCATCCCTGTCTTGTTCCCAATCTTAGATGAAAAGCTTTCAGCTTCTCACTGTTAAGTACAATTTTAGCTGTGGGTTTGTCATATATGGCCTTTATGATGTTGAGGTACTTGCCCTCTCTACCTATTTTGTTGAGAGTTTTTTTCATGAATGGATGTTGAATTTTGTCAAATGCTTTTTCAGTATCTATGGAGATGATCATGTGGTTTTTGTTCTTTTTCTTGATGTGGTGGATGATGTTGATGGATTTTCGAGTTTTGTACCATCCTTGCATCCCTGAGATGAATCCCACTTGATCATGGTGTATGATCCTCTTGGTGTATTTTTGAATTCTGTTTGCTAATATTTTGTTGAGTATTTTTGCATCTACCTTCATCAGGGAAAGTGGTCTGTAATTTTCTTTTCTGGTGAGGTGTTTTGTCAGGTTTTGGTATTAGAGTGATGCTGGCTTCATAGAATGAGTTTGGAAGTATTCCCTCCTCTTCTATTTTTTGGAAAACTTTAAGGAGAATGGGTGTTATTTCTTCTCTGTATGTATGGCAGAATTCAGAGGTGAATCCATCTGGTCCGAGGTTTTGTTCTTGGGTAGTTTTTTGATTACTGATTCAATTTCGTTGCTGGTGATTGGTGTTTAGGTTTTCTGTTTCTTGCTTGGTCAGTCTTGGAAGGTTGTATTTTTCTAAGGAGTTGTCCATTTCTTCTAGATTTTCCAGCTTGTTAGCATATAGATTTTCATAGTATTCTCTTATAATTCTTTGTATTTCTGTGGGGTCCGTCGTGAGTTTTCGTTTCTCATTTCTGATTCTGTTTATGTGTGTAGATTCTCTTTTTCTAGTAATAAGTCTAGCTAGGGGTTATCTATTTGTTTATTTTTTCAAAGAACTAGCTCTTGTTTTCATTGATTTTTTTCTATTGTTTTATTCTCAATTTTATTTATTTCTTCTCTGATCTTTATTACGCCCCTCCTTCTGGTGACTTTGGGCCTTATTTGTTCTTCTTTTTCCAATTTCAGTAATTGTTTCTTTAGACTATTCATTTGGGAATGTTTTTCCTTCTTTCAATAGGCCTGGATTCCAATATACTTTCCTTTTAGAACTGCCTTTGCTGCATCCTAAAGAAGTTGCGGCTTTGTGTTATTGTTGTCATTAGTCTCCATATATTGTTTGATGTCTTTTTTTATTAATCATTTATCCATTGATTATTTAGGAGCATGTTATTAAGCCTCCATGTCTTTGTGAGCCTTTTTGTTTTCTTTGTACAATTTATTTCTAGTTTTACACCTTTGTGATCTGAGAAATTGGTTGGTAGAATTTCAACATTTTTGAATTTACTGAGGTTCTTTTTGTGGCCTAGTATGTGGTCTATTCTGGAAAATGTTCCATGTGCACTTGAGAAGAATGTGTATCCTGGTCCATTTGGGTGTGAAGTTCTGTAGATGTCAGTTAGGTCCATCTGTTCTAGTGTGTTTTTCAGTGCCTCTGTGTCTTTACTTATTTTCTGTCTGGTTGATCTGTCCTTTGGAGAGAGTGTTGTGTTGAAGTCTCCTAAAATGAATGCATTGCTTTCTATTTCCTCCTTTAATTCTGTTAGTATTTGTTTCACATATGTCGGCGCTCCTGTGTTGGTGCATAAATATTTAAAATGGTTATATCCTCTTGTTTGACTGACCCCTTTATCATTATGTAATATCCTTCTTTATCTCTTGCTACTTTCTTCGTTTTGAAGTCTATTTTGTCTGATACAAGTACTGCAACAACTGCTTTTTTCTCCTTTTTGTTTGCGTGAAATACCTTTTTCATTCCCTTCACCTTTAGTCTGTGTATATCTTTGGGTTTGAGGTTAATCTCATATAAGCAGCATATAGATGGGTCTTTCTTTTTTATCCATTCTATTACTCTGTGTGTTTTGATTAGTGCGTTCAGTCCATTTACATTTAGGGTGATTATCGATAGATATGTACTTATTGCCATTGCTGGCTTTCGATTTGTGGTTACCAAATTTTCAAGGGTAGCTTCTTTACTATCTCGCAGTCTAAGTTAACTTCCTTGTTAAGTTATTGTAAGCGCCATCTGATGATTCCTTATTTCTCTCCCTTCTTATTCTTCCTCCTCCATTTTTTATATACTAGTTGTTTTATTCTTTGCCTTTAGTTAGTATTTGGATGGTCTGCTTTCTTTGCTATGATTTTATTTTCTCAGTTTACATCTTTTTAGCCTTAAGAGTCCTTCCATCTAGAGCAGTCCTTTATGATATCCTGTAGAGGTGGTTTATGGGAGGCAAACTCCCTCAGCTTTCTCTTGTCTGGGAATTGTTTAATCCGTGCCTCAAAGTTAAATGATAATCATGCTGGATACAGTATTCTTGTTTCGATGCCCTTCTGTTTCATTATGTTAAATATATCATGCCATTCTCTTCTGGCCTGTAAGGTTTCTGTTGAGAAGTCTGATGATAGTCTGATACGTTTTCCTTTGTAGGCCATCTTTTTTCTCTCTCTAGCTGCCTTTAATACTCTGTCCTTATCTTTGATCTTTGCCATTTTAATTATTATGTGTCTTGGTGTTGTCTTCCTTGGGTTCCTTGTGTTGGGAGATCTGTGGGCTTCCATGGTCTGAGAGACTATTTCCTTCTGCATCTTCGGGAAGTTTTCAGCAATTATTTCTTCAAAGATACTTTCTATCTCTTTCTCTCTCTTCTTTTTCTGGTACTCCTATAATGTGAATATTGTTCCGTTTGGATTGGTCACACAGTTCTCTTAATATTCTTTCTCTCCTAGAGATCCTTTTATCTCTCTCTGCCTCAGCTTCTCTGTATTCGTGTTCTCTGATTCCTATTCCATTAATAGTCTCTTGCATCTCCTCCAGTCTGCTGCTCAACCTGTCGATGGCTTGTCTCATTTCTGCATTGTCTTTCCTGACTTCCCTTGCTTCTTCCCTCTGCTCTTGCATATTTCTCTGTAGATCCATTAGTATGGTTATGACTTTTATTCTGAATTCTTTTTCAGGAAGATTGTGCATGTCCATACCATCAGGCTCCCTCTCTGGGTTTGTCTGGCTGATCTTAGTCTGGACCATATTCCTCTGTCTTTTCATGGTGATAAATGTGGTCGCTGGTAGGTGCCACATGTGTCAGCTGGGAGAACAAAGTCCCTTCCTGCTTGTTGTTCTCCTTACCCTTTTCCTGGGCCTGAGCTTTTTTCCTGCACACTGGGTGGCAGTCTCTGTGATAGTCCCCTGAACTGCGGTGTGTGCAGTGTCACCCTCATCCTAGCCTATAGCACTGCGGGGTTTTGCAGTTACTCTAGGTGCATTCTGGTCTCCTTGGTCCCTTCTGCACCTGGTTCTGGGGCTCTTCCCACTTAGCTGCACGCCCGCCAGGAGTAGATTCTTTGACGTTGCTGTGGGCGGATCCGCTCCTCTGCTGTTCTGCAGCAGTGGTGGCTCCGCCAGACCCTTTGTGGTGCAGGCTAGTGAGGGAATGATTGGCAGGCTGCTGATCTCTGTGGGAAGCCTCAGCGCGGCTGCATTGCCCGGCCGCCGGCCAAGGGGTTCGAAATTCCCCTAGACTCCCAGCCTGCTTTGCTGAGCGTGCTGGGACGATTTTGTTCCACTGTTGGGCCCTTGTCTCTTTAAGACTTTTAAGAAAGCACCCACTTTTCTTTTGTCCTGGGAGCCGGCTGGGGGGACCCGCTTGTCTCCATCTAGGATCCTGCCCTTCTGTTTCTCTAATCTCTGATACACCACGCGATATGTGTCTGTGCCCCTGGCGCAGATCACCAGGGCTGGTTTTAGTGGGCCTGTGCTTCCACTCCCTCCCTGCTCTGAATCTTTTCCTCCCGCCAGTGCACTGGGTGGTGGAGTGCTCGGGTCCCTCTGGTTTGCGGCTCTATCTTACCCGCTTCATGAGGCACTGAGTTCTCGCAGGTGTAGCTGTAGCCTGGTTGTTGTCCTGTATCTTCTGGTCTCTCTTTTAGGAATAGTTGTGTTTGTTGTATTTTCATAAATATATATGGTTTGGGAGGACATTTCCCCTGCCCTGCTCCCAGCGCCATCTTCCCAGAAGACTCTGAGTTATAGCTTTTTACCTCACCCTTTTCCAGGAGATGTTAACTTCTCCCAAATGCAGACTGGCTGGTGTACTGTTACTACTGGTCACTCTTTTAGGAATAGTTGTATTTGCTGTATTTTCAAAATATATATGGTTTTTGGAGGGGATTTCCACCACAGTACTCACACTGCCATCTTTTTCTATGATGTCCGTCCTCATGTTTTTATCATCAGCAATAGCCACGCCAGCAGGTTTGGTCAGCACAGCTATAGCATAGCAGCTGAGCTCTGCATATATGGCCTTACCGTGCTGACACTTCACATGGCGCTGCCTGGCTGGGGTAGAGGTAAATTTCTGATGTGTGCACCTGTGCTACTTGCAGCTGTGTGGGATGAATCATGCAGAGGGCTGTCCAGCAATCTGTGGCAGGCAGAGATTTTTCATTTACTACTACAAAATAGTGAAATGTCAACAAAAGGTCAAAGGCCCCTTTTGGCTGTATTGTACAGGAAAGCATAAAATTTCTATTTCCATCACAGAATATACTCAATATGTTAAATTATATGTATCATTTTCTCTCTAAAGGAAGAGATGCTTTGCCTACCTAGAAAGCAAAACTGAGTCAGTAAAGGACTTATAACAAGGAAAGATTCAAAATAGAGATAATGATAACAAATTTGGCAATATTGATGAGACAGAATTATTAGATTTTATTTTATGTAAAACGCTAACACTCAGATCTGATTTTTCTACATCCTTCAGTGGACTTAGACAAAATGTCAAGAGAATTTCCTATTCTTGATTATAATATGCAAACTCTTGCTTTTATTCAATATTTTATTCTCCTTCCTTTCATGTTTGGTACATTTGGGCTATATAAGCATTTCTAAAAGTCTACATAGAGTTAAATGTCTTTACAATTTTCAGTTGAAATGGGTTTGTTGTTTTGGCACAATTGCCTTGCCCATTTTTTCTTTTTGGTAATGAAGAATACAAGATTTTATCAAGGAATTTTTCATACAAATCAGGTCCATACAATATACAGCTGAATGTGCACTGGCCCAGGTACACTAGGCATAATGAATAGGACTCACTTACTCAGGAAATAACAACTATTTAAGAAAGGGAGTGGAGGGTAAGGAAGGGAAGCAATGGAAGCCAAAGTTCAATTATGGAATATATATGCAGATGAGTTTTTTCCTTTTAATTGTGAAGAATGTTTGACAATTACATTTGATGGATCATGTATCATTCTTGACGTTGTCATTTTAATCCACAAGTAAATAGAAAATGAATGTTATTTTTTTTCCTCTTAATATATGGTCTTGATATCTTGCAAATGCATTTTCAGTAAGCTAAATTAAAGATAATAATCTATTTCTTCATCTGTTTTGATTATTGTCATGTAGGAAAGGGACAGCATTCCATGGAGTTGTTTCAAGTCTTTATCAGTATGCAACATGACATCTGGTGGCATTGGTGAGCTCACCTGATGGACCACAAAGAACCCTGATTTATGAACTAGTAATTGGGTTTCCAATAAACATTTGTCAAAATAATGTATTAGTTCAAACCAAAGCCTTCTTTTTTTATTCACATAAAAGAGCACTTAACTTTAAACAAAGAGTTGCCTATCATCAAAAACACTCTATAAATGAATCAAATTTATGAAGACATGGTTCTAGAGGGTCACCGCTCAAAGACTATAGTTTATTTTAACTTTTTACAGGACTTACTATTCTAACTTGCTTATTTTCAACATATTCTTTCATAGTTTTACTTTCAAATAATGTACGTTTTAATATTCACTTGTTGAGGTACTTATTACAGAATGAATCTAGTGATTTTTAAAAATGTTTAATTATTAAACTAGCATATTATTTAAATATGAAACTAGCAGGTATCATTATATAGCTATTTCCAATTCTTTTATGACAGTGTATTTTTGTCCATTCTTATTCAGTTTACTTCTAGTGAGAACAAAACATGTATTGCCCTCAAACTAGTTTGTAAAATGGTAAGGCTTCTGATAAGGGTGTTATCATTGATCTTTATTTTAAACATTTCAGTTGTTTTAATTGTTTACTCATCAATGAATTAGTCTTTGTTTCTGGTTGAAGTTCACATCAATAACTAAAATGTATAATTCATATAGCATGTCTGTCTTGGAACCTTCACTTTGTAGAGTAGCATATTAAGCATTATTTTATTATTTTATTTTACTTTTTTACCAGCATTTGAATATATTCAAATTTTATTACTATTATCTATAGAAATTTAACTCTAGCATCTGAAGCATTATTTTAATATTTAAGAGCCACTATATTCTTTTTACTAAACATTTTTTTACTATTTTAACCATTTTTAAGTATACAGTTCACTGTATTAACCAATTTTAAGTATACAGTTCAGTGGCATTAAATACATTCACAATGTTGTATAACCATCACTACTATCCATTTCCAGAACTGACTCATCATCTCAGACAGAAACTCTGCACTCATTAAACAACAACTCTCCATTTTTCCTTTCCCCCAGGTCCTGGTAACCTCTGTTCTGGTTTCTTTATGAATTTGACTACTCTAAGTACATCATAGGTTTGAATTATATTATTTGGGTTTTTTTCTGGTTTATTTAATTTATAATGCTTTTAAGGTTCACCCATATTGTAGCAGATAATAGAATTTCATTCCTTTTTATAGCCAAATAATATTCCATTGTATGTATATGCCACATTTTGTTTATCGAATTATGTGTCCATATGGGATGCTTGGGTTGTTTCCATCTTTTGGTACTGTAAATAATGCTGCTAAGAATATTCATGTACAAATATCTGTTTGAATCCCTGCTTTCAGTTCTTTCCGTGTAATTGCTGGATTGTGTGATGATTCAATGTTTAACTTTTTGAGGACCCTGACTATCCCCTTTACAGATTTATTAGAAGTGTCATTCCTTCTGCTAAGTACTGGGGCATCCTATGTCATGGTATTTTCTGAAAATCTTAATATGTAAACAGGTTAAGTTAAGCTGTTTACATCGATAAATATTGAAAGAGCACTGACCTTGTTCCAAGTGTAAGGCTAGCCACTGAGGTCACAAAGATAAATAAAATAAAGTCCCTGATCTTAAGGGACTCTTATAGTCCCCAAGTCTTAGAAAAATTCATTCAATGGTAATATTCTCAAGTCTGCTGTAAAACTTGGTGAGCCTTATTTGAATTAAAAAGCAGAAATAAGTTTTTTATACTTTTGTTATCCTCTTAACAAAAAATATGAAACTATTAAAATTATGAACATTTTTGGTAAAGAAAGGCTGATCCTGAATAATCTTGTGATCAGATCCTGAATAACTTTGTGAGTGGAGGTTGTAAAAAGGGGTTTCATTATATAGTAATTCCTGTCTTTTACATGGTCTGAATAAGAAAAATCTCGGCCTAGGGTCTGTGAGAAAGAAGTTAGAGAAGGAAAATTGTGGGCTTTAAGGCAAACTGAGGGATTCCCACTGGTATATTTTCAGCCCAGAATCTGAATGAAAGCTTAATACAAGTCGGGGTGGAACAAGGTTCACTACTACTTCCGAAGAATAGTGATTAATTTTGAGAAGTGTCCTGAGGCAATGGTCTTGCTTACTTAGTGTACTTGTTCATGGGACATTCTGGGCCTTTGAAGGATAGAGGAAGGGTCATCCAGCTAAAGCTCCCTAAGATAACCTTTCAGTTTGGGTTCTGATGTTTTTTGGCATTTCTAGAGATTTGGGTTTGAGATAAGAAACCCCCTGTAGGCTTCACCTGAAATAGAATTTGAGAATTCATCATTCTCTGTTCTGGCCCTTGGGAGGTCTCAGTAATATTTTTCTACTTTTAATACATAATTTTAATGCATATATATTCAATCTATAGGTATGAACAATGCATATATTCATTTTATAGGTATTTCAACTTCTTAGCCTAAATGGCTAAGATTTAAAAAGCATATCTAGAGCTCATTTTTGAAGAAAAAAAGAAATTATTTTTCCCCTGTCATCTTAACAGTACATGTAAGGCTAGTGAGCTGTCCCCTATTTGAAACAAAAATGCAAACCGTGGGGTTATTCCTCTTTAGATTAATGTTCAAGTGTATTGGGGCCAGGGCGCTTATACCCTGGCCCTGTGCTGGGCCTTGAGTATATATACTGGCTGATATCTGGTGATCTGGACTGCATTTATTTGATCACATGCCCTCTTCCACTTTCCCCTATAAATAATTGTACTAGGCCTTGGGTTTATAATGTGGTTCTTTTACTTATCACAGTCTACCTTCAAGTAATATAAGGTAATTTCTTAGATAATATAAGAACCTTACAATAGTGTAATCCCATTTCTCCTCTCTCATCATTTGTGTTATTGTTGCCATTCATTTTATTTGTATATGATTATAAACTGTGCAATAAATTACTATTTTGGCTTTAAAAAATTATTTCTTAAAAACTTAAATAAGAAGAATTTTGTATTTACTCCACTATTTACCATTTCCAGTGGTCTTCTTTCTTTTCTGTTTATCTATGTTTTCATCTATTATCATTTTCCTTATGTTTGAAGACCTTCCCTTAACAAACCTTGGAGTGCAAGTCATTCTCATCTTTCTCTGTCACTTAAAAAAAACAGATTTATTGAGGTAAAATTGACATACAACAAACGACCCGTATTTGAACTGTATAATTTGATATATTTTGACATAGGTATTCACCTGTGAAACCATTATCAATAACGAGATAGTGAACATACCCATCCAAAACGTTTTCTTTGTGCCCTTATATAATCTGTCTTTCCAAACTCTCCCTACCTTCTGTTACAAGTAACTGGTGAGTTGTTGTAACTACAGATTACATGAAATTATATAATATGCACTCTTTTTTTTATTACATTCACACTTATTATCGAGTCTCCCCCTCCATACCCCATTGCAGCCACTGTCCATCAGTGTAGTAAGATGCTACAGAGTCCCTATTTGTCTTCTCTGAGCTATACTGTCTTTCCCATGACCCCCCCCATACCATGTGTAATAATCATAATACCCACAATCCCCTTCTCCCTCCCTTCCCACCTACCCTCCCACATCAGTCCCCGTTGGTAGCCACTAGTCCCTTCTTGGAGTCTGTGAGTCTCCTGCTGTTTTGTTCCTTCTGTTTTGCTTCGTTGTTATGCTCCACAAAGGATGGAAATCATTTGGTATTTGTCTTTCTCTGCCTAACTTATTTCACTGAGCATAATACCCTCTAGCTCCATCAACGTTGTTGCAAATGGTAGGATTTGTTCTCTTCTTATAATAATACTGAATAATACTCCATAGTGTATATGTATGACATCTTCTTTATCCATTCATCTACTGATGGACACTTAGGTTGTTTCGATTTCTTGGCTATTGTAAATAGTGCTGAGATAAACATGGGGGTGCATATGTCTTTTTCAAACTGCACTGCTGCATTCTTAGGGTAAATTCCTAGGAGTGCAATTCCTGGGTCAAATGGTATTTCTATTTTGAGTTTTTTGAGGAACCTCCATACTGCTGTCCACAATGGTTGAACTAATTTACATTCCCACCAGCAGTGTAGGAGGGTTCTCTTTTCTCCACATCCTTGCCAACATTTGCCTTGTTTGTCTTTTGGATGTTGGTCATTGTCCCTGGTGTGAGGTGATATCTCATTGTAGTTTTAATTTGCATTTCTCTGATGATTAGTGATACGGAGCATCTTTTCATGTGCCTGTTGGCCATCTGAATTTATTCTTTGGAGAAGGGTCTATTCCGATCCTCTGCCCATTTTTTAATTGGCTTATTTGCTTTTTGTTTGTTGAGGTGTATGAGCTCTTTATATATTTTGGATGTAAACCCCTTATCAGTTATGTCATTTATGAATATATTCTCCCATACTGTAGGATGTCTTTTTGTTCTACTGATGGTATCCTTTGCTGTACAGAAACTTTTTAGATTTATATTCCCACTTGTTCATTTTACTTTTGTTTCCCTTGCCTGGGGAGATATGTTCATGAAGAAGTTGCTTATGTTTATATCCAAGAGATTTTTGCCTATGTATTTTTCTAAGAGTTTTTTGGTTTCATGATTTACATTCAGGTCTTTGATCCATTTTGAGTTTACTTTTGTGTATGGGGTTAGACAGTAGTCCAGTTTCATTCTCTTACATGTAGCTGTCCAGTTTTTCCAACACCAGCTGTTGGAGAGGCTGTCGTTTCCCCATTGTATATCCATAGCTCCTTATCGTATATTAATTGACCATGTATGCTTGGGTTTATATCTGGGCTTTCTATTCTGTTCCACTGGTCTGTGGGTCTGTTCTTGTGCCAGTACCAAATTGTCTTGATTACTGTGGCTTTGTAGTAGAGCTTGAAGTCAAGGAGCATAACTTCCCCTGCTTTATTCTTCCTTCTCAGGATAGCTTTGGCTATTCAGGGTCTTTTGTAGTTCCATATGAATTTTAGAACTATTTGCTCTAGTTCATTGAAGAATGCTGTAGGTATTTTGATAGTGAATGCATTGAATTTGTAGATTGCTTAACACAGGATGGACATTATGACAATATTAATTCTTGTAGCCAAGAGCATGGGATGAATTTCCATTTATTAGTGTCGTCTTTAATTTCTCTTAACAGTGTCTTGTAGTTTTCCGTGTATAGGTCTTTCACTTCCTTGGTTATGTTTATTCCTAGGTATTTTTCTTTTTTGATACAACTGTGAATGGAATTGTTTTCCTGATTTCTCTTTCTGTGAGTTCACCATTAGTGTATAAGAATGCAACAGATTTTGTGTATTAATTTTTTATATGGCAAATATAGTGAGTTCAGATATTAGATCTAGTAGTGTTGAAGTGGATTCTTTAGGGATTTTTATGTACAATATCATGTCATCTGCAAACAGGGACAGTTTAACTTCTTTCTTGTCAATCTGGATGCTTTTTATTTCTTTGTGTTGTCTGATTGCCGTGGCTACGACCTCCAGTACTATGTTGAATAGAAGTGGGGAGAGTGGGCATCCTTGTCTTGTTCCCGATCTCAAAGGAAAAGCTTTCAGCTTCTCACTGTTAAGTATAATGTTGGCTGTGAGTTTGTCATATATGGCCTTTATGTTGTTGGGGTACTTGCCCTCTATACCCATTTTGTTGAGTTTTTTTTATCATGAATGGATGTTGAATTTTGTCGAATGCTTTTTCAGCATCTATGGAGATGATCATGTGGTTTTTGTCCTTTTTGTTGATGTAGTGGATGATGTTGATAGATTTTCGTATGTTCTACCTCCTTGCATCCCAGGGATGAATCCCAGTTGATCATGATGGATGATATTTTTGATGTATTTTTGAGTTCAGTTTACTAATATTTTGTTGAGTATTTTTACATCTATGTTCATCAGGGATATTGGTCTGTAATTTTCTTTTTTTGTGGTGACTTTGCCTGGTTTTGGTATTAGAGTGATGTTGGTCTCGTTGAATGAGTTTGGGAGTATTCCTCTTCTTCTACTTTTTGGAAAACTTGAAGGAGGATGGGTATTAGGTCTTCACTAAATGTTTGATAAAGTTCAGCAGTGAAACTATCTGGTCCAGGAATTTTGTTCTTAGGTAGTTTTTTGATTACCAATTCAATTTATCTGCTGGTTATTGGTCTATTCAGATTTTCTGTTTCTTCCTGGGTCAGCCTTGGAAGGTTGTATTTTTCTAGAAAGTTGTCCATTTCTTCTAGGTTACCCATTTTGTTACCATATAATTTTTCATAGTATTCTCTCATAATTTCTGTTTTCCTCTGGTGTCTGTAGTGATTTTTCCTTTTTCATTTCTGATTCTGTTTATGGGTGTAGACTCTTTTTTTCTTGATAAGTCTTGCTAGGCTTCATCTATTTTTTTAATTTTCTCGAAGAACCAGCTCCTGCTTTCATTGATTCTATTGTTTTATTCTTCTCAATTTTATTTATTTCTGCTTTAATCTTTATTATGTCCCTCCTTCTACTGACTTTGGGCCTCATTTGTTCTTCCTCTTCTAGTTTCATTAATTGTGAGTTTAGACTGTTCATTTTGGATTCTTCTTCTTTCCTGAGGTAGGCCTGTATTGTAATATATTTCCCTCTTACCACGGCCTTCGCTGCATCCACAGATTTTGTGGTGTTGAATTATTGTTGTCATTTGTCTCCATATATTGCTTGATCTCTGTTTTTATTTGGTCATTGATCCATTGATTATTTAGGAGCATGTTATTAAGCCTCCATGTGTTTGTGATATTTTTCATTTTCTTTGCATAATTCATTTCTAGTTTTATTCCTTTGTGGTCTGAGAACCTGGTTCTTACAATTTCAATCTTTTTGAATTTACTGATGTTCTTTTTGTGGCCTAGTATATGATCTATTCTTGAAAATGTTCCATGTGTACTTGAGAACAATGCGTATCCTGTTTCTTTTGGATGGAGTTGTCTGTAAATATCCATTAGTTCCATCTGTTCTAATATATTGTTCAGTGTCTCTGTCTCTTTAATTATTTTCTGTCTGGTTGATCTGTCCTTTGGAGTGAGTGGGCTGTTGTCTCCTAAAATGAATCCATTGCATTCTATTTCCCCCTTGAATTCTGTTAGTATTTGTTTCACCTATGTAGGTGATCCTGTGTTGAGTGCATAGATATTTATAACAGTTATATCCTCTTGTTGGACTGACCCTTTTATCATTATGTAATCTCCTTATTTGTCTCTTGTGACTTTCTTGTTTTGAAGTTTATTTTGTTTGATAGAAGTACTGTAACGACTGCTTTTTTCTCACTATTAGTTTCATGAAATATCTTTTTCCATCCCTTTATTTTCAGTCTGTGTATGTCTTTGGGCTTTAAGTGAGTCTCTTGTAGGCAGCATATAGATGGGTCTTGTTTTTTCATCCATTCAGCCGCACTATGTCTTTTTATTGGTGCATTCAGACCATTTACATTTAGGATGATGGTCGATAGGTTTGTACTTATTGTCATTGCAGGCTTTAGACTTATGGTTACCAAAGGTTCAAGGGTAATTTCCTTACTATCTAACAGTCTAATTTAACTCACTTTGTATGCTATTACAAACACAACCTAAAGGTTCTTTTTGTTTTTTCCTCCTTTTGGTTCCTCCTCCATTCTTTGTATGTTATGAATCATATTCTGTACTTTTGTCTGTCCCTTGCGTGACACCTATTTAGCCTTAGGAATACTTCCATCTATAGGAGTCCCTCCAAAATGCACTGTAGAGGTGGTTTTTTGGAGGTAAATTCTCTCAGCTTTTGCTTATCTGAAAATTGTTTAATCCCTCCTTCAAATTTAAATGATAACCTTGCTGAGTAGAGTATTCTTGGTTCAAGGCCCTTCTGCTTCATTGCATTAAATATATCATGCCACTCCCTTCTGGCCTGTAAAATTTCTGTTGAGAAGTCTGATTATATCCTGATGGGTTTTCCTTTGTATGTGATCTTTTTCTCTCTCTAACTGCTTTTAAAAGTCTGTTTTTATCCTTGATCTTTGCCATTTTAATTATTATATGTCTTGATGTTGTCTTCCTTGCGTCCCTTGTATTGGGAAATCTGTGCACCTCCGTGGCTTGAGAGACTATCTCCTTCCCCAGATTGGGGAAGTTTTCAGCAATTACCTGCTCAATGACACTTTCTATCCCTTTTTCTCTCTCTTCTTCTGGAACCCCTATAATGCTAATATTGCTGCATTTGGATTGGTCACACAGTTCTCTCAGTATTCTTTCATTCTTAGAGATTCTTTTTCTCTGCATGCCTCAGCTTCTTTGTATTCCTCTTCTAATTTCTATTCAATTTACCATCTCTTCTACTACATCTAACCTGCTTTTAAATCCCTCCATTGTATTTTTTTTTCAGATACGGAATTTCTTAATGATTGAATCTCTAACTTAAATTCCTTCCTTAGTTCTTGAATATTTTTCTGTACCTCCATAAGGATGTTTATGTTTTTTGTTTTGAACTCTCTTTTAGAAAGATTGGTGAGTTCAGTTTCTTTGGCCCTTTTTCTGGGGTTTGTGAGATTTTGGTGTGAACCATGTTCTTTTAATGTTTCATATTTCTGTTTGTTACCCAGTAGTGCACAGAAACTCCACTCTCTCAACTGCTGAGTCCCTAGTGTGAGATTGGGGGTCATAGGGGAGCAGAGCTGGTGCCTGGGGGGAGGGGAGATGTTTCCTGATTCCTGTCTGCGGTGCTTGTCTCCAGTGTCAGGGCCAGTGGGCCAAGCATACACGTGTAAGCCTCTGTGCTTTGTGTCTCTAGCTGTTGTAGGCGGGGCCTCCCTCTAGCTGGCCTGACACCAGCAGCGTGCCTGCCAGTTTGCGAACCTGTGCCCACAGGCTTGGAGAAAGGTGTAGCATTCTGTGTGTCACAGTGGGGGGCCTCAGAGCTGAGTAGGCAGCCAGGGAAATGGAGCACCTGAAGCTCCTCAAAGTTCCCAACCAGCTTGCAGAGCACACCCAGACAACCTTGTCCAGCTCTCTCTTCTCCCATGCAGCAAGCTCCATGAAAACCCCGCCCCTTCAGCAGCCCTCTCGCTGCTAGGAAGCCTCTCAGATTGCCCCTCCTCTGTCACAGTGCAGCTGGATGTGGTTCCCCCAAGCACTGGAATGTCATTCTCCCAAGCACTCCACTCGTCTGAGCTCCCCAATGTCCAGAGCACCACAAAGTATAGGCTTCCGCTCACAATGCATATCTCCAGGGCTAGGCGCTCAGCAGTCTGTAGCTTTCACCCCCTCTCTGGTCCTTCCCCCCAGTGAGCTCCAGTGGGGAAAGGGCCTGGGTCCCACCGGATTAAAGCTTTCCTACATTATCCTGTTTCATGAGGTCTGCTCTGTTCGTGCGGTCTGCGTGCAGTCTGGTTCAGCCTTCTTTCTTGTTGCTGTTTTAGGGTTAGTTGTATTAATTAACTATATTTTTGTACTATTTGTGGTTTTGGGAGGAGTTCTCTGTGTCACCTCTCACACTGCCATCTTGAATCTCCCCACTTCTCCCTTTTTTAAAGAATGTCTTGTTTTAAATGAGAAACTCCAAAAATAGAAACCATGTTTTGTGGGAAACACAGCTGTGGATATTGTTATTTATTTTCTGTTGTCAGTCATGGAACTCATGATCCTTATCACAATGGTGATGGACAGGATAATGCTGGATAAGACATTGCTGTGTTCCTTCATTGGTTTGCAAACTGTCCCCTGAACACGGAGGGCAAGGAGAGACTGAAGAGGCAGGCCACTCCAGTTTGCTATGCGGCAGGTTTAATAAGCAAAGGAACATACTTAAAGGGTTTCTCTGGAGCGGCCACGAGGCAAGTAGATCTCAATACCTACCAGCCACAATCTTACAAGTTTAGAGAGAGACCTTAAGAGGGTTTATTCACCTCTCATGGCTCTGTCCTTGAAGTGGCTTCTGCGATGGGAGAGCACAGAATCTGGGATTTCTTTCATAATTTATCTTTTGGATAATTCATTATTAGTGTATAGAAATGCCACAGATTTCTGTATGTTTACTTTGTATTCTTCTACTTTACTGAATTCATTTATTAGTTCTAAGAGTTTTTGGAGTCTTTTGGGTTTCCATTATAGAGTATTATGTCCTCTACAAATAATAATAGGTTCACTTTTTCCTTTCTCATCTGGATGCCTTTTATTTCTTTTTCTTGCCTCAGTGCTATAGCTAAGATTTATAATACTATGTTGAATAAAAATGGGAATAGTGAGCATCCTTGTCTTGTTCCTAATCTTAGAGAAAAAGCTTTTGTTCCCTCTATACACACATTGTTGAAAGTTTTTGTCATGAACAGATGTTGTATTTTACATAATGCTTTACCTGCATCTATTAAGATGATCATAAGTTTGTTAATGTGGTGGATTACATTTGTGGTGTGTGATCCTTTTAATGTATTTTTAAATTCAGGTTGGTAGTATTTTACTGAGAATTTTTGTATCCATCTTCATCAGTGATATTGGCCTGTACTTTTTTTTTTTTTTTTGGTGGTGGTCTTTTCTGGCTTTGGCATCAGGGTAATGCTTGAGTTTGGGAATATTCCCTCTTCAATTTTTTTGAGAGAGTTAGAGAAGTAAGATATTAAATCCTTGAGTGTTTGATAGAATTTACCAGTCAACTTGTCTGCTTCTGGAATTTGTTTTTTTTGGGTGGTTTTTGATTATTGGTTCAATCTCCTTCCTTGTAAATAATCTACCCAGACTTTCTCTTTCTTCATGATTCAGTCTTGGAAGATTGTATGTTTCTAGGAATTACTCATTTATTCTAGGTTGTTAAATTTGTTGGATTATAATTATTTGTAGTAGTCTCTTATGATTCTTTGTATTTCTATGGTGTCAGTTGTAACTTCTCTTAATTTCTGATTTTGTTTATTAGAGCCCTCTCTCTTTTTTTCTTTGTGTCTAGCTATGGGTTTGTCAATATTATCTTTTCAAAGAACCAGCTCTTAGTTTCTCAAAGAACCAGCTCTTAGTTTCATTGATCTTTTGTATTTTTTTTAGTTCCTATTTCATGTGTTTGTGCTCTGCTCTTTAATGTTTCCTTCCTTTTACTAACTTTGAGCTTTGTTCTTTTTATGGCTCCTTTAGGTGTCAAGTTAGATTGTTTATTTGATATTTTTCTTGTTTCTTGAGGTATTCTGTATTGCTGTGATCCCTCCTAGAACCACTTTAGCTGCATACCAAAGGTTTTGGTATGTCATATTCTGTTTTTATTTGTCTCTAGGTGTTTTATAATTTCTTCTTTGATTTCTTTGATGACTTATTGGCTGTTCAGTAGCTATTTAAACTCACATTTTTGTGTTTTTTCCAGGGTTTTTTTTGTACTTGATTTCTCGTTCTCCATTGTAGTTGGAGAAGATGCTTGATATGATTTCAATCTTCTTAAACTTACTGGGACTTATTTTGTGGCCAATGTGTGATCTATTTTGGAGAATGTTCCATGAGCCGTTGAGAAGAACATGTATTCTATCGCTTTGGAATGGAATGTTCTATACATATGTGTTAAGTTCATCTGGTCTAGTGTGTCATTTAAAGCTGATGTTTCCTTTTTAATTTTCTGTTTGGATGATTTATCCATTGATGTAAGTGGGGTGTTAAAATTTCCTACTATTATTGCATTACTGTCAACTTTCCCCTTATGTCTGTTAATATTTGCTGTATATATCTTGATTCTCCTATATTGGGTGCATATATATTTGTTATGTCTTTTTGGATAGACACCTTTATTATTATGAATTTTCCCCTTTGTCTATTGTTACAGTCCTTTTTTTTAAGTCCATTTTTTTTCTTTTATGAGTATAGCTACACCAGTTTTCTTTTCCATTTTTTTGGAATATCTTTCTCCATCACTTTATTAAGTCTGTGTGTCACCTTCTATCTGAAATTAGTCTCTTGTAGGCAGCAGAGAGGATTTTGCTTTTTAGTCCATTTGGCAACTCTATGCCTTTTGACTGGAGAGTTTAGTCCATTTACATTTAATTAAATTTTTGATAGGTTATGTACTTTTTACCATTTTGTTAATTGTTTTATGGCTTTTTTCTAGTTTTTCTTTATTCCTTTCTTCTCTTTCTTTTTCTTGTGGTTTGAAGGCATTTTTTGGTGATATCTTTAGATTCCTTTTTCATTTTCTTTTCTCATAGTTACTGCAAGTTTTTTGCTTTGTGGTTACATTGATGTTCACATATAACTTCCATTTATAATGGTCTGTTATGATTGATAGCAACTCAGTTCTGAACACACTCCAAAATGTTACATACCCCACCATGTTTTATATTTTTGATGTCACATTTGAAAATATTTCTATACATCCCTTAACTAATTAATGTAGTTTTCATTAATTTTATTATTTTTGTCTTTTAACCTTCATATTTGCTTTATATGTGCTTGATCCACTACTTTTCCTATGCCTTTACCTTTTCCAGTGATATTTTTACTTTTGTTTGTTTTCTTGTTATTAATTCATGTCATTTCTTTTCAGTTTAGAGAAGTCCTTTAACATTTATTGTAAGGCCAGGTTCGGGCTGATGAACTTTAGTTTTTGCTTATCTGGAAAACTCTTAGCCTTTCCTTCAATTCTGAGTGATAACCTTTCCACGTAGAAAATTCTTGGTTTGATTTTTCATACCACTCTCTTCTGGCTTGCACAATTTCTGCTAAAAAAAATCTGCTGATAGCTTTATGGGGCTTTCCTTGTTTGTAATATGTCATTTTTCTGTTGGCTGCTTTTTTAAGATTCTCTCTAACTTTTTACCATTTTAACTATAATGTGTCTTGAAATGTAGCTTTTCATGTTGATGTTGTTTGGAACTCTATGGGCTTCCTAAATCTGTATGTCTGTTTCCTTCCACAAATTAGAGCAGTTCTCAGCCATTATTTCTTGAAATAATTTTTTTTGGCTCTTTATCTTTATCTTGTCTTTTTGGGACCCATACAATGTGAATGTTATTTTGCTTGATGTCCCAAAGGTCCCTTAAGTTATCTACATTTTTAAAAAATATTTTTTTCTTTATACTGATCTGAGTAGGTTCTATTGCTTTGTCTTCCAGCTCACTGATCTGATATTTGGCTTTAACCAGTCTGCTTTTGAACCCCTCCAGTGTATTTCTCAGTGCAGTAATTGTATTCAATTCTATAACTTCTGTTTGGAACTGTCTTATATTTTCTGTCTCTACTTAAGGGTTTCACTGTGTTGATCTTTTCTTCTCCTGAGTTTGGTGAGTGTCTGTAGGACCACTACTTTGCACTCCTTATCAGATAATTAAAAGACATTAATTAAATGCTATTTCCATTTAATTAATGTCTTTTCCTGATGTTTTGCCTTGCTCTTTTATTTGGAACATATTCCTCCACCTCCTCATTTTGCTCGACTCTGTTTGTTTCTACATATTAGGGAAATAAAATGCCTTTCATAGTATTGAAGGAGCAGTGTTGTATAGGAGATGTCACATACAGACTAGAAGTGTAATTTCCCCTGACCACCAGAGCTATGTGTTCAGTGGTTATCCCCTGTGAGGGCTCTGTGGGCCCTGCTGTAGTGGAGCTATGTCTGCAGCATGGGGATGTTTCTTGGTAAGGCTGAATTTTGAAGTTGCACTGGGATGGGAGTGTCATCCAGCCTGGCTGTGATGCATGGTGGTGCCACAGTGGGAGATGGGGTTCTCACTGAATGTGCCCATCAGCTCTAGCAGCTTAGAGGGATAATTACAAAATGCCAGTCTTAACAAGGTCGGATGAAGTTGCAAGTATGGCACCTGCCAGTGTCTCTGTCCCTGGAGAAAGTCCCAGTGGTTTATTGCCTTTCCAGCATGTGCTTTAAGAATAGTAAGTGGGTTTAATTAACATATGGTATAGGCCCTTTTCAAATTGATGTTTTTGTGGTGGGTCCTGTCATAGGTAAATCTGCACATGAGCCTTTTATGAATGGGTTCTTTATTCATAGGAGATGTATGGTTGTCCTGGATATGAGCTCTGTTGGTTTTCAAAGCCTGGCAGTAGGCTTGCTTTTTTTTATGTAGGATATATGGGTCAAGTTGTCTGATGAGCATAAACCCTCACCTCAGGGGAAAGTTCTGTATTTTTGAGACATCCTTCTTGATTGTGGATCACCATGCCTGGGGATAATTTTTTTCTGGTGAGATGTTCTCTCTGCCTCTTCTGCCCATCTTGATGTCATCTTTTTGTCCTTTGCTGTAAAGGTCTGTTCATCCAGTTTTCTGGTCATTTCAGAAGAAATTATTCCATAGGTAATTGTGTATTTGTTGTGTTCATGGGTGGGAGTAATTTCAGGATCTTATTATGCCATCATCCTGAACCCAACCTCTTGCTTCTAATAGTTTTTTACTGATACCATAGGATTTTATATATACAAGATAAAGTCATCTGCTATAGAGGTAGTTTTGCTCCTTCCATTCCTATGTAGATATCTTTTTGAAATTTCTCTTCCTTGTCTAATTGCCTTAACTAGAACTTCCAGTATAGTGTTAATAGAAGTGGTAAAGCAGACATTGTTGTCTTTTTCCTCATCTTAAGGGGAAAGCTCAATCTTTCATCATTAGTTATGACGTTAGCTGTGGGATTTTTTTCAAAGATCCCTCTTATGAGGTTGGAGAAATTCCCTACTATTACTAGTTTATTGAATATTTTCCCTATGAAGGACAGTGTATTTTGTTAAGTGCTTTTTCTTTGTCTATTGTTATGATCATGTATTTTTTAAAAACCCATATTCTATTAATATGGTGTATTATATTGTTTGATTTTTGTTTGTTGAACCAACCCTCGTTCCTGGGATAAATATCTTGGTGGTGGTTCATTTTTAAAATTTTGCTTATTTTGGTTTGCTAGTATTTTGTTAAATATTGTTTGTATTTATATTCATAAGAGATAATGGTCTGTAATTTTCTTCTTTTTTGTAATGTCTTTGTTTTTGGTATCAGGGTAATACTGGCCTCATAGAATGAGTTAGGAAATATATCCTTTGCTTTTTTTTTTTTTGAACAGTTTGTAAAGAATTGATGTGAATTCTTCCTTAAACATTTGGTAAAGTTTACCAGCAATTCCAGTTGACCTGGATTTTCTTTGTGGGAAATTTTTTTTTGTTTACTAACTCTATCTCTTTACTCATTAAAAGTCTATTAAGATCTTTGAATTTCTGCTTGAGTTAGTTTTAGTAGTTTTATGTCTTTCTAGGAAATTTTCCATTTCATTTATATAATTTGTTATACATTTTTTCATCATCTACCCTTATAATCCTTTATATTTGTGTATGGTTAGTAGTCATGTTTCCTCTTTCATTACTGAAAAGTTTTATAATAGTAATAGTTTACATTTGTGAATAGTTTTTAGACTTTAACCACTTTTATGTACACTATTTGAGCACCTGATGACTGTGAATAGATTTTAAACTATTATAGTCACAGAAGAGAAACTCTAGGTTGCTAGCAAATTATATGAGTTAGACTATTACTCATTTTGATGTTTAAACACAAAAATCCTTAACTTTAAGTAATGAATGCTTTGTGTATAACCATAGACTAGCATACTATGTGATTTATAGTATATGTAGCATAATGGTTAACAGGTACAGGACTCTGAAGCCTGACTGAGTTCAAATATCTGCCTCATCATAACCTCTCCGTGCCTCAGTTTCCTCATCTGTAAAATAGGAATAAATAATAGTACTAATCCTTGTAAGGTTGTATAATGATTGAATGAATTACTATATGTAAAGTATGTTTATAGACAGGTAGTTTACATACTGTTATTTGTTTTTATTCTTAACAGTAGTAGTACTTCATTATTATTGTTATTTTTAAAATAACATTTTTTCTGATAATAAAGTGATGCCTGTTTATTGTGGAAAATACAAATAATTCTTAAAAAGGAAAAGAAAATCACTTCTAGTCCTACCCCTTGAAATAGCTGTAACTAACCCCTTAGTATATATACATCCAGACCTTTTTCATTATTACCATGTGAGTTTTATTATTAAATAAAAAATGTGGGATAAAACTATATATATATATATATATATATATATGTATTTTATTGGTTGTTTCAGGTGTAAACTTATGGAAGAAAATATGTTTTGGCCTACTGAGGTTCCCAACTCTGTAAGTTACTAATTGTATAACCATAGGGAAGTTTTATCTTTCTATGCCCTAGTTTCCACATCTGCAAAATAGGATGAGTGTTAAATGCAATCAAATTATATAGTGCATGTAAAAGTCTTAGTTTATACTTGCTATATTGTTTTTAGGTAAAAGTTGGGGGACCAACTTGAAAATAATAGGTATAGTAAAGGTAGGTGGTAGATAAGTTTCGCATGGATAACAAACAAGACCAAAGAATTATGAAAAAATATTCTTTTCTCTAAAAATAGTTTTATATAAGAGTTCTTATATAGTGACTGAATCTAATATGTGTAATTGCCTAGCAAACTATGCTGGTATAGGAGCTAAATCCATTGGCTAGTCAAATTATGTGAATTAATTATTTCTTACTTTAGTTTTAACCACTACAGAATCAGTGAGATAGATAGTACTTTAAAATTATTTGGTGAGGGAAAAGTGTAGGAGTTAGGTCTGTTGGGGTACCTGTGGTATGGAATTGGCAATGTGACTGACAAATGTGTATCGTGCAATCACAATGATGGAGATGGATATTGAGGAGAGGAAGAAAGAGGGAGTGTGGGTGAGACAAATATTGACCAAGATATCAATAAATTCAGAAGGCTTGGTTTCTTTTGAAGGATGGATACAGGTTTGGCTCCATGCAAGGATCTCTTACATATTCAAATCCCAGGCTAGATATTTGGGTAGTGGAGAGGTGTTTGTATTAGAAGGGTGGTATGTTGATAAATATCTATTCTAAAAAGCAGTTGTTCTTAAAAATGAAGAATTTATAAGGGAATACTAATGACCAATATTTACTGAGTGCTTTCTTTGTATAATACACCATTATAAGTCATCATAATATTCTTAAGTATTAATTCATTTAATCTTCAGTTTTATCTGATAGCTATTATTGTTGTTCTTATTTTCAGAAAAAGAAATGGAAGCACATATAGATTAATCACTTTGCTCAAAGATCTTCAAAAGAAACCATGTAGTTTGGCTCCGGGGTCACACTTTTAACCATTATGCATACTGCCCTTCAAGAGTTTCAGGGATCCTCTGAAGGAGGGGTTAAAGAAGGCATGTTATAGTTAGAAGGTGAGGGGTGCAGAGACCAGCTCCACACACCAGCTGGGCCTGAGAGGAGTGGGTGGGGAGATTAAGAAAACACAAGATAGCAAGAAAGACACAGAAACCAAAGTTGGGATCAGGAGGGAGGCTCACTGACTGCTGGTGGTAGAACAGTGGTGCAGTTTTACTTCAGAGCACTGCTCATATACACAGGGTCTCACTTCCTTTGAGCTGCCCACCATGATGTCACTTTCGGTGTTGTCACTTCCGGCTGATCTCACACCCAGTGATCTCATTTCCGGCCCTCCACAGAGTAGTATGGCTAGTTGCCCAGCCTGATATCGATTTTTCTTTTCCATCTAAGTAATAGACTGTAATTATTAATAAGCATATTGCTGCCCAGATTTAAAACAGAAAACAAAGCAAAATAAAAATCTTTCCCAAGCATCTAGGTGTGGCCATGCTTACTAACTTTTAGCCAAATAAATACAAGAGGAAGTCTTGTATGAGACTTATGGGAAATAAAAAGGGAGGGAGTATGTTCTTAGTGTACTCCCTTTCCTCTTACTGCTCTCTTGAAATACATGAGATGGCTGGAGCTCCAGTAGATATGTTGCACCATGAGGTGACCTTGAAAATGGAAGCAACATGCTGAGGAAGGCAGAGTAATACTATGGAACTTTATAGCAGTTACAGACTGCTACTTATGTACTTCATTTATGAACTTCATTTATAAGAGCAAGAAATAGATTTTTATCTTTTTTAAACAATGTTATTTTGGTGTTTTATGTTAGATGTAGTTGAATCTAATCTTGAATGATACAGGAGAAAAGAGAACTGATAAAGCATAACTCAGCTATTACAAAGGGACATTCTGAGATTGACCAAATGAAGTAACCTCTACTTGGCCTCTGCTCTATCCCTTTGGCAGCCTCTCTTGGCAGCTTTTCTTATGTTTGCCTTCTAAGGTTGGAGTTCCTCAGTCTTGGTTTTAGATCTCCTTCTCTTTGGATATTTTTCCTAGGTAATATCATCTATTGCCATGACTTTACATAAATTGATTTCCCAATTCTACCATTAGCATAGACTCTTCTTTTATATATGTAGCTGTCTACTTGATTTCTCCCTTTGGATGTTTCTCAGACATTTCAAAGTTAGTATGTCCCCAATGGATTTTTAAACCCCATCTCTACTTTGCCATCCTTGCTAGTTACCTGTTCTTCCTTCAATCTTCTCCTTCTAAGTAAACAACACCATCATTCCAGCCAGAAATCTAGGCATTATCTGCAATTCTTTTCTCTCTCTCAACCCTCACTCCTCCCATTTATCCAACAGTAAGACTTGCAAAGCTTATCCCCAAAATATATTTTGAATCTGTTTACATTTCTCCATCCCTGTTGCCATGATCTTAGTCAATCCACCATCATTTCTTGCATAAACTATAATAATGGCATCAGACTGGGTATTTTATTTCTTATCTCCTTCCAGTCCATTTCCTTCTACCAGGGAGAGTGAATGGTGTTATGAATATGTAAATAGGTTTATGTTAGTCCACAGCTTAAAACACTTGATTTCCCATTGTATGTATAAATAAAATTTAAACTTTGTGTTCTGGACTGTGATATTTTACATGTTCTACCTTATGATACCTTTCTAACCTCAGTGTTCTTCTCTTTGGTTGTTTTACTCTATCTGCTATGATCTTCTTTTAGGTCTTTAGAAAGCATGTTTGATGCTTTAGCACTTTTGCTCATGTTATCTGCTTGGAGTGCTTTTTTATATGATTTTTTCCCCCATGATTAGCTCTTTTTAATCCTTAAAAATTCAGCTTAAGTCCTCAGAAAGTTCTTCCCTGGTCACTATTGCTAAAAATGATCCCATTCAGGCACTATTATTTCCTATTACAGTGCCTAATTTATTTATTTGTTGTTCTTTTGTAGTACCTTTCTTACCTTATAATTATATTCTGTTTATTGTAATATAACCCAAACTTTACCACCATGTGACCAGTGTCTGACATTATTTGTTAAATGAATGATTGAATGAATCTATCTGGAAGTCCTCAGAGATTCTAGAGAGATCTGTGAAATCTGGGGTCAAGTGGCCATATGTATTGGTAGCATTAAACAATATTTGTGCTGTGTTGTGCAGAATACATTTGATGGTCTGGGACTTTTGCTTGCGCTAAACTGCTTTCAGGAAATGTAACTGGGGACTGAGTGGTTTTAGAGACTGCCATTTTGAAATACCTCTGCCAAGTCATTACTAGAGCAATTGGGTAACACACTAGCCTATTTACAGTGTGGTTGTAGTTTGGTAAGGCCAAGTCCATGGCTGGCCTTTTGTGTCTTAGGTTCTTCTTTAGCTCTGTAATGGTGAGACAAAAGCACTCCTGTCTTTCTAAAGCTGATGAAGAACAGACTTCTTCCTTGGAATGGGGCCGAATGGTAATGTGCCTCTAAGGACTGCACTGCATAAACCTTTAGAGCAAGGTATAGTCAAAGCTGATTAAAATTACACTATTTCATAACACTGCTTACAGGCAAAGACATATACCAGGAAACTGAAGAGAGAGAGCTGGCTGCCCAATGAACAGCAGCCTGGATCTGCCTTTGAGCTGTTTGTTTAGCACTGCATGGAAACAGATTCCCTTGTTTGTTTATTATACCTCTGGCTTCGCCTCTGTGTCTGACTTATTGATAAGATGCCTGTAGATGTCTCAGAGTTTTCCATCTTCAGACTGAAACTTAAGATAACACCCGTTTCCCTGTTGCTTCCTTGAAAGAAAAGATTTAGTGATATCTTAAGAAAACTGAGGAAAAGAATCATACTTTAAGATGTTTTCAGTACATTACTGAAATATAAAGGGTTTCTTCTTTCTTTGAGAGACTGGACTGTATTTCCAGGAAGCTGTCTACTGCTGTTCTAGTATTAGTCTTTTCTGAGTGGTGATAAAAATAGTGTTGTTCCTGGAATTTAAAGAACAGTTCAAATTATGACTACTTAATGATTGAGGAAAGTCACTTAACATCTCTGGGCCTCAGTTTCCCTATGTAAAATAGAAATAAGAGCTGTTCTACCTGGCTCATAGGTTTTAAGAATCAAATAAAATACTGGATGTGAAAGTACTTTGTATTCTGTAAAGCTCTTTGCAAATGTAAAGTACTATTCTCCTTGCCAAGGCTTTTTTCTCCCCTTTCTTTAAAGAAAATGTTGACATTCTCCAACCATTAGTTAATAATTCCTCTAGAGCCACACTTTTTTGCAGACAGAACAGGTGTCAGGCTCTATGATGAGTTTCGGAGGAAAGTAGAATGGAAACCCTTGAGTCTTTTAAGTGACATTCCAGCCTGCCAGCCTTCAAAGAGAAGAGGACTGGCTCATATAAAACCCTTTTCCTTGTCATGTCCCCTGTAGCAAGTCCCCTGTAGAAGTACAAACTTCTGATAGAAAGAGTATACTTGGAAGAATATCATGAGTTTGTATTTCTGTAAGGAGAGTTATGTATGCGTAGATTTAATAGATTTAACCCATTACTTTATTGTAAAGGGAAACAGAAGCACCCTTGAGATATATATATATCAACCTGATTAAAAATCAGTTTAATTAATTGTATTGCATAATATTTTAAATATTTTTTCCAAGCAACAATATTTTGTTTAAAAGTAATCATTTTCCTTCTCTAAGTTTTACCAGGGCAGTTTTAGTGGTTTGATTATAGGTCTTGTTCATTTGTTGTAACTGTCATAAAAGAAGATCTTGTCAACATTATTTCAGATAGTTTGGGAAGAACAGGAATATTTTTGGCTATGAGTAATACAAGTAGAAAATGAAGGGCTCTTTTGAAAAAGTGTTTGAACCTACTAATTTCCCTGAGACTATTATACTACTTATATTTGCCTCAAAATTTAGAAATATAATTTACTGATTATATTTTTAATAATTAACAATAAATAATACAATAATTTATAAGAAAATAATGTATTAAGAAAAGGAGAATAGGTTCAAATTCTGGCAGCAGGAATATAGGTTAGATAATCACTTTAACTTAACAGCTGCCTAGGATAGTGAAATGAACCCTTTCAGCACTCAGTGAAAGTGGTTTGTAAGCAGTAAGGTTAGTGTTAGCAGCAAATATAACTTGTTTCTTTCCATTCTTGCTCCCACCCCAGATTTAGGAGTTTACCTTCTCTGAAAATGCAAACAGAGTAGACTCCTCACTCCTCAACACACATATCCACACACGCACACACTGACAGGGCCAAGTTCCTAAAAAACTTTTTAGTAGGAAAATTCATAGGTAAAGAATATAAGACATTATTAGATAAATAGAGATTATATTTTTTAGGATCCTATAAAAACTCTTATAAATAACCTTAAAGTCAAGAAAATAAAATAATGAACATTTTACATGAAATAAAGGGAACAGTAACATTGCAACCATTTGATATTAATAATAATGGATATTTTACAATTAATTCCCATCAATCATGGCTTGCTTAGAAAATTTTCAGGATCTCCAACTGCTGGAGTTTCAATGAAGCGTAAAAAATGTTCAGTTTGTCTTATGGGACCTAAAACATATACTAAGGGGCTTTTTGTGTGTGTGTGTGTTTCTGATGCCCTGTCTGAATACCTTTTGAACTTTATATCCAGAATTGCTGACTCTAGTCCTAAGGTTCTATTGTGGTCCCAGAAATGCAACGTATTGTAGGGACCTGACATTTATCAAGTTTTGGGTGGCCTTTATGTTACATATTTGACATAACAAAATAGATATTCCTTAAATTATGCCCTCAACCTAAGATTCTCTACCCTTGGCTCTGACTGCCTCAATTTCCATAAAAACTCACCACCAGCTCTTATGTACACCCAATCTTCCTTCCTTACTGATGTAGAAGTGCAATTCCAAGACCCAAGATTACTCTTCTTCAGCTTCCTTTATCTCTGGAGAGGGGCCAAAACAAAAATTTCTATTGCTGCTCTGCCATGCACTTTATATTTTCTATTCCCAATCATTAGTTCCTCCTTTTTCTACTTAATCTCTAATAGGAATGCAATATGATTTATGTACTCTAGAACTCAAATTCTCATGGTTGCTAAAAAAAGTATGCAGGAGACTAGAATTTCTGGTAAGAGAAAATTGCTTAGAAATTTTCTGTTTCTAAGCTGTCAGAAAGAGATTCCTGGACATGGGTGAAGGTATTTTTACTTGGTATTTTTGAATATTTTCATATTTTGATGAGGTGAGCTTATAAGATTGTCCTGTGAGAGAAGTTTTGGATGGGGATGGGGTGGGTGGGGGTGGGGAAAGAAAGGGGAATAAGAATTCTTGAGTCATTGATCAAGTGGACTTGGGCTGGGGTGGTGCTGAAGGAAGAGCATTAGGAATGCTAAAGATAAGCTTTGTCCCTTTCACTGTTTTGCCCAAAGTAGAAATAAAGTCTCCCTTCTCAAAGAACTTAAAATTTAGTTCCCATAGCAAGACATAGAATTTCTTGCTGTGGAATTTTAAATCACTGGAATCTATTATCAAAATAATTTGTAGTTTTTTGAGAATTTTTTAAAGAAAAATTTAGATCACAGTATTTAAAAAAGTGAATTGACTTAAATACACTGTACAGAGAATAACGGAAAAAATGAACTGTATGCACTATGATTCTGAGATAATGACTAAGGAAATGTAAAACAGACCATTTTTCATTTAAGAAAAAACCGACCATTTTCAGCCATTGTGTCTTTTAGTAAAGGAATATCTGAATACCTGGTTAACTTTATCCTGTATTTTTACCTGTTCTGTGTTAGCATGCTGTCTGGCACATAGTAAGTACACAACACTTACATGGTTTTAGCACAACTGTAAGCACAAGTATTTACTTTCAATTTAGAACTTAAGTAAAGGCCTATGTTTGCTTTTCTTTTCATTAGGTTTTATAGCTCTGTTCTTTTTTCTGGGCTGACCTTTCTTATTTAGCTCTCTAAATTTTAGCCTAATAATTTTATTCTCAAGTTTTATCATTACCATTGTTTTAGTTCAGGCTGCCATAACAATACGACAGACTGTGTTGTTTAAACAACAGCAATTTATTTTCTCACGGTTCTTGAGTCTAGAAGGCCATGATCAAAGTTTCTTATACTTCTAGCCTCCAAAATTCTGGTTCCTCTGAGGCCTGTCTCCTTACCTTGCAGATGATCACCTTCTGGCTGTGTTTTCACATGGTATCCCTAAATTGGTCTGTGTGTTATCTGTCCTAATATCTTCCTTATGAGGATACCAGTCATATTAGATTAGGGCCCACTCATACTACTCATTTTACCTTAACTACCTCTATTAAGGCCATTATCTCCAAATATAGTCTGAAGTACTGGGAATTAGGACTTCAACACATGAATTTGTGGGGTAATACAATTCAGCCCATAAAACCACTTTGAGAAAAATGCCTTTTACTGCTTCAGTTCAGATAGACTCCCAAATAGGTAGGTATGTAAAAGACCAAAATGAAGACCAGGTAGATTTGAAAATCTCCTATTAAGGGGATCATGTCCTCTTGGCAACTATGTACCAATGACCTAAATGATGAAAGAAATTGAACACTAAATCTAAATAAAATTACATATTCTCTCTCTCTCAAATTCTATACAGGACACATGGGCAGGCTTTTATACCCTAGGACGTTAGGAAGGACAAAACTCAGTATAATTTCAGGAGCAAGAGTCTGTCTGCTTCTTCATGTGGACTGTCTGAAACATGGTCTGTTCTTTGAAGTTTTTCTAGATGTTCCTTTGTTTGAGTTATTTGGTGAATGATAAATTGTAATATGTAGCTCTTTCCCCCTCCCCTCCCACCTCTCTGTTTCCATACTGATTATATCTGTGGGCTTTCTTTTGCCTGCTGTGAGTTCTCAGTTGCACTTGGTTGATTTTCTCATTCTTAATTCATGGAGTGGCCTACTCAGGTATCTTGAGCTTTTTAAGTCTGTATTCTTCTCTTAGTCCCATTACCTGGGAGGTTTATTTCCTCCTTTTATGCCTTCCCTGAAAGTTTTTCTGGATATAGTAGAACATTTTAAACCGTGCAAGTTTCCACAGAATCCCAACAAGAGGTAGTATCTTGGAAAAATTATCTTCATGTTCTAGTAAAAGGGACATTTCCTTGAAGATTGTCTTAATAATTCTTTCTTCAGCTCCTGGAAACATCATGTTCCTGTAATTCTTTCATGGGACCACCCTGAAGAGCCTCTTTTGATGAGGATTCAGCCACTTCTATGTCTCCCCAACAAATTGCACATCCATGTCTGTGAATATCATTGCTGTCATCTAAAATTTTAATAGATAAGCCATGGGGAAATCTACTAGACACCTGGAAGCTTAGAATCCTTTGAAAATTGATCATTCATTTGTGGGATCTATGGACATGCTCTATTAACTATTCACTTCCTTCCTCTTTCCTCCACCCCCACCACAACCATGCTGGAAAAAGGAATTTGCTGCAGAGAGATTTAAAAATGAATTATACTTCCTTCAGAAAGGTCCAGTTTGTTCTTTTGGTCATGTTAAATATATACATGTGTATTCTGTTTCTATTTATTTATATATTGTATGTATTTATAATTTATTTTATAACTGACTTTAAATTAGGATATGTAGTAGAAAAAATGATTCATCAGGAATAATTAGAATAGTAGACCTCGGAAGAGTAGTTAAATATATATTGATAAAATTGAGGCTTTATTACTAACAGTTTATTCTGGGGCTCTGTCTTTTAAGGGAAGACTGAATTAACTGTGTTGGGTCAAGGCGTTTGTAAATTCTCAGATGTTGAATTTTTACCCTGATTTCCCAAGTTTTGACAGGGATTTGGTGTATTCTCCAGAGTGTGGACTGTAAAAATCAGGAAATATGTTTGAACTAATTAATTCTGTGATGTGTCAGATGCTTTGTAAAAGGTCTCTTTGCCTCTTTTCTCTTATTAGGAAACATCAAACATTAACTTGGTTTGGTTTGTCTACAATTTTTCTCATTGTTGAGTATACTTCATCTGATAATACAGTTTGGTAACATAAATTTTGCCTTTTTAAATTAGAAAACTTCAGTTTAGCCTAATTTAAGGCAGTCTAAGAGACTTAGATGGTTCTTATATTTAAATTATGAGAAATTTAGAGGCATGGAAACTTTTGCTACCCATATAAAGTCTCTTATATTGATTAATGTTACTTTCTTTAAGAATTTTTATAGCTCAGCCTGGTCGATTTTGCAGGTTTTCCATTGCCCATATATAGAAGATTTTTTTGTTTTACAGTTTATTTGAGAAACTCTTCAGGTAACATTGTTATACTAGCCTCAAATGTTGTACATGTAGAAATGGAAGTTAGAATTTAATATGTTGATAGAAGTAAAGGATTAACTTTTAAAATAAAAATGCTCATTATAGCATTAAAAATGAATAAATTTGTAGTGGTGCACTTGTATTCTAAGTGTAGTTTAAAAAGGAAAAGAATTTCTTGAAGCTATGTTTTGAAGATGATTTGAAAAAAAAGTTAATAAGTAAAATACACTGCAGACTACTGGCTCATAGTATGCAGCTTCTCTAATGATCCCCCAACTTTTAGAATTTGTCAGACATAAAAGCGGTGCTAATCTGATTAGTAACTGTGATTGAGCAAATCTTCTGTAAAAATGGACTGTGTTCTGGTTTTTAACATGATACCATGAAAGTCATTTGAGAACTGCCTCTATAGAACATTAAAGTCTCTTTGGTGGAATATTTATTCCATGATTAAAAACTACATAATACATACATACACACATATAGGTAAGTGTATATATATGGTTCATGTTTATTTTCATAAATAGTTATAAAATACAGTTCTTGGAAAACTGATAGGCAGGAAAGAAAAACAGTATGACACAAACAAACGTCAGTCAAGTCTGGATGTGAATGTGATTACCAAAAATTAAGACCCAAGATTATCCAGTGCTCTTTTTAACTTCCACCCTTTTTCCTTGTCTTTAGATATACGTAAAGAGAAGAGAACTGATATTTGAGAGACTATTGTGGGTAGGCATTTTTACATATGGTACCTCATTTAATTAGAAGAGTAAGTGGAAGTTTGGAAACCTTGTAATGTTGAAAAAAATCTGTTAACTGTATTGTGAGTCCTTGGAAATATTCCTTAGGCCTTTTATCTAGGCTGTAGTGTAGTTTTACATGTCACTTTAGCAGTCACAGATACTTGTTTTAAAGCCAAGAAGTTCATTCCTTGGCATTCCATGCACTGCAATTAGACTTTTTGTAAAATGCCAAAAATCTCTGGCAGTTTAAGCAAAGTCCAGAGAAATGTCAGCACTGCTTATTAATGTATTTCTGGGAAAAAGAGGTCATTTCAAATTGTTAATATGTATGAAAAAATACCAATAAAGGAAAGGGTTTAAACAAGTAAAATCATAGTTGCTTAATTTATAGTTAATCTGGAATTTAAACTGAACTTCCCATTTTTATTACAGTAGAAATCTGTTAAAATGCCAAATTCTTGGATTTTGGATCTATGATTTAACTGTGAACACCTTATTTATGAATAAAATCACTTTATGCTTGTATAATGCTTTTTGCACTAGAACTTAATTATTAACAATGTCATAAAATGTGAGTACAGACATCATGTATGACACTTTATAAGATGTGAGATGGGAGCAATTGGCTGAACCAAGTTAATGTTTTGTTTCAACTTGGCTGCTTGGCATTTTTTCTTAGTTCCGTGGTAGTTTTGAAAGAATTGACCAAATTTGGTATCCTTTTAGGGATTCTAAACTGTGAAATTAATAATTCACACATCCCTTGGTTGACAACAATAAACATGATTTGTCTCCCTTCTGTAGCTTATAAATGTATTAAGAGAAAGCCAGTACTAGGGTGGTGGCGGGAAAGGTGCTTCAGAGAATAGAGTATTTAACTACCAAGAAGGTGACATTACCCCTAATTATATTATCTATTGGGTCATTAAGAGTCCAGAGAATAAGGTCCAGGTACCCATCCTAGCGTCTTTACATGCATTAATTTTTCCATCTCTATCTGTTGTTTGCCCAGTAATTCTCAGTTATCACCTTTTAGAAGAATTAAACTGCTTTCATTGTCAAAGAAATTCAATCTGTTTTCCTTCAAGAAAGGTAAATTCTCTTACCGCATTCTCTTCCTGCACAATAACTTCACCAACAAAATAAGCAGCTTGTGTGATATTTCTTTGGCATTTCTTGTCACAAATACTTCTGTCATGGTTTGTCTTTTACATAACAATATTAGAATTTATTGTCCAAGTGTGAACTAAATCCTAGCTCCTCTACTTACCTAAATGTATATGACCTTTTGTAAATTAATCTTTCTCTGCCTCAATTTCTTCTTTGGGCTAAAGAAGGTAATAGGGCTTATGTACAGATTAAACAGGAAAACACAAGTAAGGTACTTTAAACAATAAGCGCTAAATAAGTGCTGACAACTCTTGTTGTTTCCTATTGCACACTTTGATTTCTGTGAACTTAGGGTTTCTTAGTACCTAGCTCTGGGTTGGGAAGAAATTTTGGACCAGGTGGTTGACTATTTTTAAGGTTCCTGGTATGTATTATTGAACTGTTTTTCTAAAAAAATTCTTATTTATGTTCCCAAAGTACTTGTGAAAGTTCCCATTTTGCCTGTACCATCACAGCATTACTTATAATTTTGAATCTTTGCTAAGTGATATTCAAACATAATGCCACATTATGGCTTTAATTTTCATGTCCTTGGTGATTAAGTAGGTTGATATTTAAAATGAGTTTATTTATTTATCTGTGAAATGTCCTTGTCCTATTTTTCTTTGAGGTTATTTTCTCATCTGTTTTCATGACACCTTTAATTATAAAGGATATTAGCTTATTGTCAAATTTTTAAAAATATTTCTTCCCTTTAATTTTATATTTTGTATGTACAGAAATCTTAAGTGCTCATTATAGTGAAATCTGATGACCTTTTTCCTTTGTGATTTCTTGCACTGAAACACCATCCGTCTTAAGATTTATGAAACCTGCTGCTGGTTCAGACTAAGTCCTGATTAATATAATAAAGATAATTGTTTACTTATCAGTTTCAAGGACTCAGAATCATTTATTTGTGTGAGTTGGAGAAGTCTCTTACTCTTACCCTAGTTAAAACTTATCATCAATAATGATAGCAAATGTTTCCTAGAAAATATAAATCTATATTAATGTAAACCAATTAGGTACCCAGTGTTTGTTGTTGTAACACAGTTTCTTTCTTTCTTTTTTTTTGATTAAAGTATCATTGAGATACAACCTTACATTCATTTCAAATGTTCGACACAGTGGTTCAACAGTTACCCATATTATTAAATCCTTACTACCTCTAGTGCAGTTACTATCTATCAATGTAGAAAGATGTTACAGGATCATTGACTATATTCTCCATGCTGCATTACTATCCCAGTGACCAACTTATATTGTGATTGTGAATTATTATGCCCCTTTACTCCCCTCGCCCATTACCTGCCTTGCCAACCCCTCCCCATCCCCGACCACCTGCCCCAACCCCTCTCTCCCTTGGTTACAACTAGTCATTTCTCAGGATATAGCACAAAACACTTTTAACATGCATTCTGTAATTTTATTTCATTCTTCACAATTACCTTATGAAGTAGAATAAGGTGGGTATTATTTTATTATTATATATCCAAATCTCAGAACGAGTATGGCTTCTAAGGTTATTCCACTAGTAAATGGCAGAGTTTGGACTTAAACCCATATTCTACAATTCCAAATATATGCTTTGCTCATTTGTCTTCATAATTTTGAGAAAGTATGCATATATCAAGTAACTTTTTAAGAACCTAACTTTTGGGGGTTTTAAACTTCCAGATACTGTTCCAGATACTTTGCTAAGGAAAAGGAAAAGAAACAGTATTTGTTGAGATAATATTTATATTTAAAATACTTACATTTGAGCCTCTCCCTTGATTAAAGTGCCCGTTAATCTTTCTTATTTTTCCTTTAGCAAGAACTTTATAATATCCTATTAGTAAAGATTTCATTCATCTGATCTCCATGTTATAAACCCTACTTTTTTTCAGTCACATTTCTTTCTCTTTTTTCCAAAGATGAAAGTTGTTTGCTGTCATAAATATTTAGATGCAGGATACTTTACATAATCATTATCTCCTTTATTTCTCAAAGTAGTATGTAAGGTAAATATTATTATTATCTTCTCTATTTTACTGGTGATGAACAGACTTAGGTTACCTAACTTGCCCAAGGTCTCACAGCTAGTAAATATTGGTGCCATGGCTAAAACCCAGATACTTTCCCACTTCATCCTTCTGCCTCTGTGGCAGGGATGATTGAAATTCTTTTCACCTGGTTTGATGCTAGAAGACGTTTTCATACGTGTGTGAGCAGCTGTAAATGCACTTCTTGGTTCCCATCCCATAAACCTAATTCCATCTCAGGGTCATTCTGCACAGCTTGACTTACACATAAAAATTAACTTTTAAGAGGTTTACTTTAGCTTGATAGCCATCTATTCACTGATCTAGAAAGCAGGTATCCTGAGTGCAGTTTCCTTCCTATAAATGAATGCGTTGCCCCACTCTTCTGTGAGCTCATTCTTACAGAGTATCACATTTGCATCGTTGATCCAGACTAGATGAGGGTACACTGACCTACAGTTTTCAAATCCTGTTGGTCTTTAAATTTCCACAAACAACTGGATCTGGGCATTCATGGAAACTGGATGTTGAATTTTTTTTCTCTTTTGAAGAAAAGCAAAAGAAATGAGAAACGAAATGTGCTTGGCAAAGATAGACACAAATAGCTGTTGGTGTACAAGAAAAGATTAGTAGAAAAAGGTGAAAGTAGCTTAATTACCATAACAGACAAAAGATGATGGAAGAGGAAGTCTTTACTTGCAGGCTTCATATTAAAAAGGGAGTTATGCTGAAGAGAGAATGAGCTGAAAGGAAGTTTAGTTGTAGCAGAATTTTTAATGTTAAAAAAATATATAAACTTAGAATGTTATTTAATCACTGAAATAGTATTAATATTATTAGCTAACCCCTATTAACTGTTACTGTGTGCTAGACAGTTAACTCACTTAAGCCTCAAACAACCTTGGGAGTAAGGTAGGTGCACTTTTATTTGTTTTATAAATGAGATTTAGAGATTTACAGAACTAGTAAGTAATGAAACTGCTACACAAATGTGTAAAAGCACTTACTGGGCTCTGTAATTGTTTACTTGTTTCCAGTCCATCTCCTCCACCAGAATGTAAGCCCCTCAGGGCCTGGCACTTAGAGTTTGTTCAATAGATATTTATCAAATGAATGAATGAATGAGTGAGTGAAAAAAAATCCAGTCCAATCTCAGAGGCATACTATTAATTCTTTCTTAATAATGTGTAAAAAATTTCTCATTGGCTAGCACTCCTTTAAGGATCTATGTCTAATTTCCCTGGAGCTCCACCCCCTCCCCCAGCTGAACAATGCTCTTTGTGTCCATCAGGAGATGGTGAAGAGAACATTTAGAATTTAGCCAATTTGAATCAGGTGTATTTCTCAGAATTATAATTTACAGCAATTGTCTTCTATGATTTTCAATGAATTCAGGTGATGGAGCAAGTAAGTGTTGTAGCAATGAGTGAGACAGATGTGGTCCTTGTCTGCATGAAATTTTACTATTTATTAGTTTTGAGATTTATGTTAGGTTCTCATTAATATTTGAATTTACTATTATACAGGACACATTATTTTCCAAAAGCATTTTAAGTATCATAAATGAAAGGTAAAATATATGTAGATGTTATTTTCTGAGGATTGACTTGTTAGAAAGTAAAAAAATTGAATGAAATGTGAAATGTCTTGTAGAAGGTATAGCCCCCAACCTCTAGCCCAGTACTCTCAACTTTGTACATTAGAAACATCGGGGTGGGGGGGTTCAAAACAATACTGATGTCTAGGACCTACCTCAGATCCACCATGTCAGAATATCTGGGACTACACACTGGCATTCGTATGTAAAAATTACAAGTTTTTAAAAAGCTATTTTTACTATGACATGCATTTGAATCCCTTCATGATACCTTTCCCCTCAACTGTAATTCCTTTTTCCTATCTTTATGAATGCTTAGTGTCCCCCCAAAGGACATAGAATTCAATATATGGTCTCACTAGTGTAATACAGAGGACATTTAGTTACCTTCTTTCTCTAAATGTAATCTAAAATACAAGAAGTATCATAATACTTAAAACATACAAAAAGATATAAAGAATAATACAGTGGGTATCCATAGACTCACTATTAGATGAAATATATGGCATATTACCAAATTATAGTTGAAACTCTGTGTAGTGTCCCAAAATGCTCTCACTTCCCAAAGTTACCATGTATCTCTCTCTTTTTTCTCTTTTTTATTATATATTTACTCATTTCTAAGCAATATGTACTATCATTTTATTTTAAATATTTTGAACCTTAATAAAAATGTTCATAAGTTGTTTTGTTCTGCAATTTACTGTTGTATTTATTTGTGAGATTTAACTAAGTTGATAAATGAGGTTTTGTTCATTTATTTTCACTGCTACATTGTATTCTATTATAACAACTATACCAATACTTATCCTTTCTCTGCAGATGGACATTTAGGTTTCCATTTATTTTAATGCAGTCCAAATTCATATTCGCTTTTGAATGACCAGATCACACTGTTAATTAATTTTTACATATTTCTGCTAATTATGATTTTCCCATCCTGTTACAGTTCATTTTCTGAAAAATTTTAAGGCAAGACCTTATATTTTGTCCTAGTTATATTTCATGTTTAAAATTTTGAGGTAGATTTTTGACTTAAAAATCTATCTTTATCTAATTTTTTCAGTTTGTCAAAAATGTTTTTGATTGTGATTTGGTCATCTAGCATTTTAACTGTCCTTCCATCTTAGCATAATTTACAAATTTGATAAATCATTTTATATATTCATTCTAAGCCATTGATAAAAATTATGTTGAGTAGGAGGACCTGTTACACAATAAAGCAGAGTTTATAATTCACCATGCTGTCGTTTGGATTTGCCATGGATCAAAGCAAAAACTGTAGTTATTGTTTACAACTAGATTTGAGTAGCTAAACATGAATGCTTCTTTAAACCACCAGGGATTCAAGAAAGACCCTGAGACTGAAAATCGTACTCTGGATCCTTTCTCAAGTACCACTCGTTGAACTGGATTAATCAGTAAGATGTATGAGTGAGAATCTAGGGAAATGGAGTGAAAATGAAAATCATACTGGTGTTTTTCACCTTAGAATTAATCCTAATATAATCACATCAGTTTTGCTTTTTAACTGTTTCTGTGCTTGGAATTTAAGGCTCTTACACCTGTCAACCACAAGGAGGAGCTATGGTCTAATAAAGAAGAGGCTTGCTTCTGATTGGGAATGGCGGCCCAAAGGTGATCTTACAAAAGAGGCCATAGCTTGGAAAGTAATCTTTCTCAAAAATGACATTTATATAGGAAAATTTAAATGTGAAAGCTAGTTTATATTTTCAAGGTGAAAATAAACAGGACAATTATATATAATTCAAACAAAACCCTTTCCACTAAGAGAAAAGTGAGTGTCCTTTTCTTTTTCAATTGCTTAGATATGTGGACAGACCAATTGCCTAATTTAATTCTTCATTCAGAACCATAGGCCTTAGAGTGGACAGGGATCTCAGCATTATGCAGTTTACCTCTTTGCCTTCAGTCATTCAGTTATTAAGGTTTTAAGAAATATAGTGTGGGCTCAATGATTACTTATTGAATAAATAAACAAATGACTATAAAAACCTGTAGGCCAGGTAGATTAATTAAACTGACCATCAGAAAATAAGTAGCCACCTAATGGGGTAAAGATCTGTGAAGAGGAGAAATATCATACCAAATCCCAGATTTCTAGTTCCTTGAACTATACTTCTTAGACAAAATCGTGCTGTCTGTTCTGCATAGTTGCTTAAATATAGTCTAAGTGTAAGTTAACTATTTTCAGCCATGTTCAAAGATGCAGTAGTCTCCCTTGGGACATAATGAGCTTCCAGCCTCTGTACCTATGTAGACTGAGGTTAGCACAGTCCATTTGTTTTGGTAGGTTATAGAGGAGATTCCTGCATTAAGTGTAACTTTAGGTGATCTCAGGTACTTTTCAACTCTGATGTTTTATGTTATTTTGTTCTATTTCATTTATTTAAAGAAAAGATTTTATTGTGAAAAAATTTAAACATACAGAAAGTTGAAGGAATTTTACAGTGAATACCCATATATATGTACCATGGAGGCACTTCCATTAACATTTTGTTATATTTGTCCTATGACATATCTATCCATCTCTTTATTCATCTTATTTTTTAGTGCATTTCAAAGTAGAATGTAGACATCAGTATGCTTCCCTTTATCCACTTCACCATATATATGAGTGGAGTTCAATATTTGTTTAGTTTTCTTAGGTAAAATTTTCACATGAAATTGCAGAAATCCTAAGTAAACATTTGCTGAATTTTGATAAATGAATACACCTGTCTGTAACTTAAACTCTCAAATATAGAGCACTACTAGGGAACCTAAAAGTTTCCCTTATGCCCTTCCCAGTAAAACCCTGTCCCTCACCCAGAGGTAACCACATCACTGTTCTTTTTTTTCCTTTCTTTTTCCCACATCAGATTAGTTGCCTGTTGTACAACTTCATATGACTGGAAGCACACTTTGTACTTTCTGTGACTGGCTTATTTTATTCAGCATACTACTTTTGAGAGTCATCAGTGTTGTTGCCTGTATTGATAGTTTGTTCCTTTTATTTCTGACTAGTATTCCATTGTATAAATAAATACTACAGTTTTTTTGCTTTAATGTCCATTCTTCTATTGATGGACATTTGGGTTGTTTCCAGGTTTTTGTTATTGCAAATAAAGTTGCTATAAACATTTTTGGACCACTTTTTTTTATGTATATATGTTTTTATGTTTTTTGGGTAAATATGTAGGTGTGGAATTGGTGGGTTATAGGTAAATGTGCATTTAGTTTTATAAGTACTATTTTATTTTTGAAAAACAAATACTTATTGCATGCCCACTGTCGGGCACTGTGTTAGGCAGTTGTGAAGATTAATTGATGTCCTTTTTTTTCACTGATGTTTTTAATTGAAGTACATTGATGTACAGTCTTAATTGATCTCTTAGTATGTGCCATTATGTTTTTTCCCCTATTGATTCAATCTATTATTTTTAAGTTTTCTTTTATGAAATTGATCAGGTACATTTCTAAATTATTTTGTGACTATTTATTTTCTTCATTAGAGGCTATTCCCACTTCTACACAGTGGTTAAGACCACAGGCTTTGGAGCCAAAATACCTGGATGGAAATTCGATTTCTACCACTTATAGATGTGTGACCTGAAACAGGTTACTTAACCTTTCTATTCTCCAATTACCCCCATTATAGCTTCTTGCACATACCTGTAATACCAGTTATTTACTTGAATTGCAATTATTTGCACACATTTTTGTTTCCTCCACTAGACTGGGGGTTAAATCAGAGCCCATGTCTCACTTACATATGTAATGTTAGTACCATGCATAATGCACAGAAAATAGCAAGTGCTCAGTAAATGGTGAATAAATGACTTTTTCCAGCTTTTTGGGGTTAAGAGATAGTTCTCAGCAAAGCTATGTAAGAATATAAATGAGAAACTTGGAGTAGAATACCCTATGAACTGTATGTTTTTCACATTATTGTGGACTTGTTCATCAGATTGTTAGTGTACAGAGTAGTGAGCTAAAAAGATGGGACAGAGGACACAGAGATCTTTTGGAAGTGGAATATAGAACAGAAGGCTGCCCTGGGCCAGGTCAATGAGCCTGAGCCCTGGCAAAAGGGCTCCAAGGATAAGATGTATAGAAATAAGGGACTGAAAGGGGAAGGATGGAGCAAGAGAAATAAACCTAGCAATGTCCCAATTAGTCAAGTCGTCATTGCACTGGTCCCAACTCAGGTTTGGAGGCAATAAGAACACCAACAGAATTATTGTTACTCTTGGATTTCAGTGTGTCCTATAAATTGAGAGGAGCAGTGTTCTCCTATGGTCAATGAGCAGGCCATGGAAGATGCACATTCCCTCTCTGTTGTTCTATTTCAATATTGAACTAATTAGAAACAGATAATGTAAGGATGGTGAAGACAATTATCAACTTATGTTGATGCTGGGGGAAATGTCTTGAGTTTTCAACAAGTAACCCTTGTTCACATGCTCATGATCTTTCACTATTATTGAAAATCACCTTCCTTGTTAGGGCTTGAAATCTCCTACAGATCATTGCTGAAACAAAAGTTCAGTTGTTTGGTGTTACTCATAGTGACAAAAAATGTTCCTTTAGGGAGGACTTAAAGACTGCTCAACAGACCAGCTGATCTAGGACCAGGCATAGTTACAGTTAACATTTTTCAATAGATTATTGTTGAGTATATTCCTAAACAAGAATAATAATGATGGTAATAGATTTGTTGATTACTTACTCCATGCCATATTCAGTGCCAAACAATTTTATATTAACTCTATTCTTGCAACCCTCCTGTGTAGTAAGTATGAATGCACTCATTTTATAGATGGTGAAGATGAGTCTTAGAGAAGGCAAAGAAAGCATGTATCAGGTATTTTATGATGTCATTTTGTTAGCTAGGTATCATTGCCCTGTATTTCACAGACAAAGAAACAGATTGCAGAAGACTAAGGAAACCAGCCATTACTGAATAACTACTATGTGTCAGGCACTCTAAGTGCATTCCTGTCATTGTTAGTTCAATTCCATGGCCTCGTAACAACCCGGTCCCTACATTACATTACTGTTATCTCTACATTATGAATGAAAACTAAGGCCCAGGGATGCTAAGAAATTGGCCCAGATTCATATATTCAGTGAACAAAACCAAAAAAATCCCTGAGAGTCAAAAACAGTCACATTTTTCTCTGAAGTGCATGTTACTTCGAAGATAGGATGTTCTCTCTCCGTTTCTTAATTTGTTCAAGGTCACAGAGTTAGAAGAAGAGTGTGTTTCATACTCTAAGTTTGGTTGTTCCTTCTTCTATATCCTGCCACCGCTCTGTGGTTTTAATTTGTTTCCTCACTATGTCCTTTGCAAAGGTAGAGAAAACAGATCAAGGGTTTGCTCTTTATGAGACATTTTCAAATCCATGTAATTAAGCAACCTTGTATACTCTTTGTTGCTAGACTAAATACTGTGATAGCAAATCCTTTAACCTTTGCTTATAGATCATGTTTTGAGCCTATCATTTTTGTTTATCCTTTTTATATTGTAAAAAAATCAAACATATAACAAAATTTACCATCTTACCCTTTTTAAGGTTACAATTCAGTAGTGTTAAGTGTGTGCACACTGTTTTTAAACAGAACAGAAAAGTTCTCTAGAACTTTTTCATCTTGAAAACTGAAACTCAATACCCATTAAACCCTAATTCTCCCTCCCCCAGGCCCTTAGCAACCACCTTTTTACTTTGTGTTTCTATGAATTTGACTACTTTAGATACCTCATATAAGTGGATTCATACAGTATTTAGCTTTCTGTGACTGGCTTATTTCACTTAGTGTAATGTCCTCATAGTTTACCCATGTTGTAGCATGTATCAGAATTTCCTTCCTTTTTAAAGCTGCTTATCCTTTTAATTTTTGTACCTCCTGTACTTAAAAAAATAGCATGAACTGGTCTATTCTGAGGGGTTGTTTCCTGATGTAGAGGTTCTGCAATGTTCTTAAAGAAAAGAGTGTTGCTCTGAAGAATGAAATCTGGGTCAAATAATATGACCTAATTCCATATTTATTACTCTCATATGACTTGAGGATATATGGGATAGTGACAGAAATTTCATAGCCTAAAACCCATATTCTGTGTCCTTAGGACTGAATTTTGCCTGCACCAACTGTTCCTACAATATAAAGCAGTATGCTTCCAAGGAATTTCACTAAAAGAGGGAATTTTAGCCTGTTTTGAAGGCTGAACCTGAAGCTTTGTCCTAGGAACCTAGTGTTTGTTTCTCTTTTATTTTTATATACCACATGGAAAACATATTCCCTGAGAGATTAAAACTCAGGAAATTTTAAGACTTGGTCTTTAAGTATGTGCTTAGATAAATCAAGGCATACATTTCTGTGTATTTTTCTCAACATGAGAGTCACCATCCCTTTTATAAAAATTCTCTAATAATTGATTAAATATGAAGACAATTTTATAATGATTTTAGTGTACCACTTGGACAAAAACTGATGTTCTTACAAAATGCATTTGTCATCTTTTTTCTCTTTTATTTGTTTTTCATATATCTTGTTCAGCTTCCTTAGGAGAATTTTATATCTAATTGACAGAGTGGACAGTCTAATTTTAACAGTGAAAAAGAAACTACCACTTGCTGAATGATTGTGTGTGCCCTGGAATGAGGCACAGTCCCTACATTTCAAGGGTATCTGTCCCACCAGCAGATGTCGATCCCCCTACGTGGAATCTCCTTCCAGACAAATGGCCAGTACCTAAGAAAACTGACACCCCAGTGAAGTCACATGTCATCTCAGAGAAACCGGATAGCTTTGGCTAGGTAGGACCCCATTTAACATTATCTCTCACTATTATCTCATCTCTTCATACCATCTACAATTCTCCAACTCAGCATTTTGTGCTTGGCGTCCTGAAGGTCAAGCATGGCTACAAGGATGGGTGCTTTGAACAAGGTGCCAGGGTTTGGTATTAGGAGCACACGTTTTTAACAAGCAACTTATGTTGACTGCTCTCTACAGTGACCTTGATGGGGCTATTTGCTGTACTCACCTCTGTGATCTCCTGGGTTTGGCTAACCCATGTTTAGCGATGCTAAGCACTGAATTACAGGAACTTGTGAGCAAACTTTGAGGCAGAATATACTGTTAATGAGGGACCTGGTGGGAGGTTTCTATGGCAACTCTGCACTCTTGCTTACAAACTGCCCAGTATTGTAACCTTCTAGAAACCGGTTGAGATGTGGAACATATTAAGTCATTTGAGGCCTATGGCTGATACTGTATTTTTATGTATATTTTAAGATTTATTTTCTTTGTAGGAAAATTTATCTGATCTTATATTTTTTATTGTTTATGTATCAAGATACTTTTGGCTGCTACAGAAAACCCATTTCAAGCTGGTTTAAATAATGATATTTGTTAATTTGTATAATAGAAAACCTTGAGATAAAGCAAACTCTAGGGTTGGTTAATTCAGTGGATAAGCAATGTTATTGGACACTGAGAGGCTATTACTGTAACAATTTTAAGACATAAGAAAATTACCTAAGATTTTTTAAGGAAAATATTATCTATGAATCTGATAAAATCATAGCATTCAATCTTTATTTTCTGGGCCTCAGTTTCCAACTATATATGGAAAGACTAAGTGATCTCTCAGCTTTTAAAAAATACATATACGTATATATATTTTTTTATTTTTATTAAGCTTTCATTGATATACAATCTTATGATGGTTTCACATGAGCAACATTGTGGTTACTACATTTCCGCCTTTTATCAAGTCCCACCACATACCCCATTATAGTCACTGTCCATCAGCATAGTAAGATGCTATAGAGTCACTACTTGTCTTCCATGTGCTATACTGCCTTCCCCGTGTCCTCCCTTTATTATGTGTGCTAATCGTAATACCCCTAAATCCCCTTCTCCCTCCCTTCCCACCCACCCTCCCCAATCCCTTTCCCTTTGGTAACCACTAGTCCCTTCTTGGAGTCTGTGAGTCTGCTGCTGTTTTGTTCCTTCAGTTTTTGCTTTGTTGTTACACTCCACAAATGAGTGAAATCATTTGGTACTTGTCTTTTCTGTAACTGGCTTATTTCACTGAGGATAATACCCTCTAGCTCAATCCATGCTGTTCTTTACTATCCAACAGTCTAACTTAATGCACTTAGTACACTATTTCAAACACAATCTAAATGTTCTTTTTTTTTTCTCCCTTCTTTTTCTTCCTCTTCCACTCTTTATATATTAGGTGTCATATTCTGTACTCTTTATGTATCCCTTGACTGATTTTGGGGGTAGTTGATTTAATTTTGCATTTGCTTAGTAATTAATTGGTCTACTTCCTTTACTGTGGTTTTATTTTCTCTGTTGATAGCTATTTAGCCTTAGGAACACTTCCATCTAAAGAAGTCCCTCCAAAATACACTGTAGAGATGGTTTGTGGGATGTAAATTCCCTCAATTTTTGCTTATCTTGAAATTGTTTAATCCCTCTTTCAAATTTAAATGATAATCTTGCCAGGTAGAGTATTCTTGGTTTGAGGCCCTTCTGTATCATTGCACAAAATATATCATGTCACTCCAGTCTGGTCTGTAAGGTTTCTGCTGAGAAGTCTGATGATAGCCTGATGGATTTTCCTTTGAATGTGATCTTTTTTCTCTCTCTGGCTGCTTTTAATACTCTGTCCTTGTCCTTGATCTCTGCCATTTTGATTACTATATGTCTTGGTGTTGTCTTCCTTGGGTTCCTTGTGTTAGAAGGTCTATGGACTTCCATGACCTGAGAGAGTATTTCCTTCCCCCAGATTGGGGAAGTTTTCAGCAATTATTTCTTCGAAGACACTTTCTATCCCTTTTTCTCTCTCTTCTTCTTCTGGTACCCCTATAATGAGAATATTGTTCAGTTTGGATTGGTCACACAGTTCTCTTAATATTATTTCATTCCTAGAGGTCCTTTTTTCTCTCTCTGCTTCAGCTTCTTTGTATTCCTGTTCTCTAATTTCTATTCCATTTACCATCTTCTCTGCCTCATTAAATCTGCTTTTAAATCCCTCTCCTGCATGTTTCATTTCAGCTACTGTATTTTTCAAAGTGTCTATCTCTCTCTTGAATTAATCCCTTAGACCTTGAATATTTTTCTGTAGCTCCATTAGTGTGCTTATGACTTTTTTCTTTATCTATTCATTCATCAGTGGACACTTAGGTTGCTTCCATGTCTTGGCTATTATAAATGATACTGCAGTGAACATGAGGGTGTGTATGTTTTTTCAAATTATTGTTTCATTTCCTTTGAATAAATACCCGGGAACGTAATTGTTGTTGAATCACATATGGTTCTATTTTTAGATTTTTGAGGAACTTCCATACTCTTTTTCTATAGTTCCTGAATCAATTTACATTCCCACCATGTGTGGGAGAGTACCCTTTTCTCCACATTCTCACCAATTCTACTTATTTGTTGTCTTTTGAATAACAGGCATTCTAACAGCTGTGAGGTGATGATATCTCTTTGTGGTTTTGATTTTCATTTCCCTGATGATTAGTGATGCTGAGCACCTTTTCCTCTACCTATTGGCCATCTGTATATCTTTTTTTTTTTAGAATATGTTTTATGACCTTTTCTTTAATTTTTTTTATTAGGGTATCATTGATATACAATCTTATGAAGATTTCCCATGAGCAAAATTATGGTTACTACATTCACCCATATTATTGATTCCCCCCTTCCACCCCATTACAGTCACTGTCCATCAGTGTAGTAAGATGCTATAGAGTCACTACCTGTCTTCTCTGTGCTACACTGTCTTCCCCGTGACCCCCTTATATTATGTGTGCTAATCATAATACACCTTAATCCCCTTCTCCCTCCCTCCCAACACACCCTCCCTAACCGCATCCCTTTGGTAACCGCTAGTCCCTTCTTGGAGTCTGTGAGTCTGCTGCTGTTTTGTTCCTCCAGTTTCGCTTTGTTATATTCCACAAATGAGTGAAATCATTTTATACTTGCCTTTCTCCGCTTGGCTTATTTCACTGAGCATAATACCCTCTAGCTTTATCCATGTTGTTACAAATGGTAGGATTTCTTTCTTTCATATGGCTGAATAATATTCCATTGTGCATATGTACCACCTTTTCGTTATTCATTCATCTATTGATGGACACTTAGGTTGCTTCCATATTTTGGCTATTGTAAATAGTGCTGTGATAAACATAGGGGTGCAGATTGTCTTTTTGTATCAGGGATCTTGTTTCCTTTGGGTAAATTTCTAGGAGTGGAATTCCTGGATCAAATGGTATTTCTATTTTAGTTTTTTGAGGCACCTCATATTGCTTTCCACAATGGTTGAACTAATTTAAATTCTCACTAACAATGTAGGAGGGTTCCCCTTTCCCCACATTCTCACCAGCATCTGTTGCTCCTTGTCTTTTGGATGTTGTTATCCTAACTTGTGTGAGGTGATATCTCATTGTGGTTTTAATTTGCATTTCCCTGATGATTAGCTATATGAATATATTCTCCCATACTGTAGGATTCCTTTTTGTTCTACTGATGGTGTCCTTTGCTGTACAGAAGCTATTTAGTTTGATATAGTCCCACTTGTTCATTTTTGATTTTGTTTCCCTTGCCCATGGAGATATATACATGAAGAAGTTGTTCATGTTTATATTCAAGAGAGTTTTACCGATGTTTTCTAAGTGTTTTATGGTTTCAAGACTTACATTCAGGTCTTTGATCCATTTTGAATTTACTTTTGTGTATGGAGTTAGACAGTGATCCAGTTTCATTTTCTTACATGCAGTTGTCCAGTTTTGCTAACACCAGCTGTTGAAGAGGCTGTCATTTCCCCATTGTATATCCTTGGTTCCTTTATTATATATTAATTGACCACATATGCTTGGGTTAATATCTGGACTCTCTGTTCTTTTCCACTGGTCTATGGGTCTGTTCTTGTGCCAGTACCAAATTGTCTTGATTACTGTGGCTTTCTAGTAGAGCTTGCAGTTGGGAAGCAAGATCCCCCCTGCTTTATTCTTCCTTCTCAGGATTGCTTTGGCTATCTATTTGGGGTCTTTTGTGGTTCCATATGAGTTTTGGAACTATTTGTCCCAGTTCATTGAAGAATGCTGTTGGTATTTTGATAGGGATTGCATTGAACCTGTAGATTGCTTTAGGCAGGATGCCATTTTGACAGTATTAATTCTTCCTACCCAAGAGCATGGAATGAATTTCCATTTATTAGTGTCCTCTTTAATTTCTCTTAGGAGTGTCTTGTAGTTTTCGGGGTATAGGTCTTTCACTTCCTTGGTTAGGTTTATTCCTAGGTATCTTATTCTTTTTGATGCAATTGTGAATGGAATTGTTTTCCTGATTTCTCTTTCTGCTAGTTTATTGTTAGTGTATAAGAATGCAACAAATATCTGTGTCTTAATTTTGTATCCTGCAACTTTGCTGAATTCAGATATTAGTTCTAGTAGTTTTGGAGTGGATTCTTTAGGGTTTTTTACATACAATATCATGTCATCTGCAAACGGTGACAGTTTGGCTTCTTCCTTACCAATCTGGATGCCTTTTATTTCTTTGTGTTGTCTGATTGCCATGGCTAGGACCTCCAGAACTATGATGAATAAAAGTGGGGAGAGTGGGCATCCTTGTGTTTTTCCTGATCTTAGAGGAAAAGCTTTCAGCTTCTCACTGTTAAGTATGATGTTGTCTGTGGATTTGTTATATATGGCCTATATTATGTTGAGGTACTTGCCCTCTATACCCATTTTGTTGAGAGTTTTTATCTGAATGGATATTGAATTTTGTCGAATGCTTTTTCAGCGTCTATGGAGATGATCATGTGGTTTTTGTCCTTTTTGTTGATGTGGTGGATGATGTTGATGGATTTTCAAATGTTGTACCATCCTTGCATCCCTGGGATGAATACCACTTGATCATGGTGTATGATCCTCTTGATGTATTTTTTAATTCGGTTTGCTCGTACAGTCACTTTTAAACTCACTCACTAATACTTGTGTCATGAAATTGTATTCAGACTATGCACCTGCTTGGAAGGTTCTATTTCCTTTTTAGCACCTGACACATTTGTGGCATTTGATCAATGCAAAGAAATATTAATAAAAATTATCACAACTATTTAAAGGAAAAATATGTGGTCTTATTATCTTTTTTCTGGGGTCCTTCAGAGCTTGGAAAATTTACTAGTTAATTCTCATGATAACCTTGCAAAAGAGATTGGCACAATTTTCTTTTTCAAAATAATAAAGAAACCAAAGTTACTACACCTCAATCACAGAATTTGAAACTGAAATAAACTCTAAAACTTAGCAATTCAAGCTTCCTCATTGATACCATATATCATTTTCATTCCTACTATGTAGTAAGCACTACACTAGGAGCTGTGGGTAAGACAAATGAGACATGAAAATTGGGGCCTCTTGAGGTTACATGACTTATCTGAGACTACTCAGCTACTTTGAGATAGTAATGGTCCAGCTCTCAGGGTAGGGCTGCTGTTTACAGAGCACACTGGCCTAAGGTGCCATAGTAAGATCAGGAAAAGTTTCTCCTGTGTAAGACCTACTCTATCCATCTAACATGTTGTGCCATTACTAGTACCTCTAATCTGATAATTAAAACTGATTGCTCTTAAAATACAGTTTTAAGGCTTTTATTCTCAGATCACATATTAACCAGTAATGAGTTAGAAAAGGTGTCAAGTATTTTCCTTGGAGACAGCAAGATAGAGTGAAGGAATGCAGACTCAAGGTCAAGATGGACTCATTTGTTGGCCTAGGGAAAATCATTTAACTTCCATGATACTTGAATTATTTGAAGCATATAACAGAAATAATAATGCCTATATTAGAACGGTGTTGTGAGTTTTAAAATAATGCATATGATATCACTTATACATGGAATCTAAAAAACAGACAAAACAGAAAAAGACTCATAAACACAGAGCACAGTCTGGTGGTTGCCATAGGGGAAGGGGCGGGGGGATGGCAGAGATAGGTAAAGGAGATAAAGAGGCACAAACAGCCAATTATAAAATAAATGAGTCATAGGGTTGAAAAAAGCAATGTATGATATTGACTCTATTCCCTCTGCTGGAATAGAGTCAATATCATATGTTGACATATTTCAATATTGTCAGTAGTTATTATTACATATTCAGTAATAACATCACCAATATTATAACATGTTTGTATGTTTTTACAGATGTAAAACATACACTTATGCTAAGCATTTAGTAATGTATATAACTGTGTAATATGTTGTACACTTGAAACCAATATAATATTATATATACATTATATTTCAATTAAAAAAATAATGCATGAAATATGCTTCATACTTAGGATAGGTCCATTAAATGGTAACTATTATTCTTATTATTTCTTTAAATATCACACTCCAGTTGTAGAAGGGAATTGATCCATTGTTACAATGTAAAATTTCTTTCCATTATTCCATTGATCTGGGACAAGTAATGCCCCAACCAGTCTTTAATCTTTCTAATAGATCTAATAGATCCCAATCTCAATGGAAATTCCTCTGGCTCAATCTCTAATTGTCCAGCCACAGCTCTACACATTATAATCCAAATATGTAACTCTCCAGTGAAAACATCACTGCATCCACAATCACTTCCTTTCCCTATCCCCACAGTCTATCATTTCCCATTAATCTCTAAGGTTTTATTTTCAAAAAGATACAGCAGGAAGTAACAAAGCATTTTGTAGGCAAGGCACAGAAGGAGCATAGACTTCAGAGACAGAGCAGTTTCCAATCAAAGTTCCTCCACTGGGATTTCAACCCAGATGGGTAAACTTAGGTAAATGCCTTGGTCTCCTGAGTGTCAATTTTCCTCCTCTGCAAAATGGAGATGATAATATATACCTCACAGTGTTGTGAGGATTAATTAGATTATATACATGCAAAGCATCTAGCACAAAGGAAACTCTCAGGGAGAGAGAAACTATTATTACTTTGAAGAGTGCTCTTTCTAAGGTTAAATTGTTAGAGCTTTTACTTTGACCAGTTCAAGCTATTTTATAAAGTAAATCAGCAATAGAACCTTATTTTTTGAGCACGGACAACCTCAATACTTTCCTTTACCCAACATGTAAAAACCAGCACCCTAAGTAGCATCACTGACTTCATAGGACTTCAACAGCAGCCCACATATTCTCATGCTCAATCTCAAAGACTCATTTTTAGAAACAAATTAATGAACACTGGGTAAAGGTCTATAGACACCTCTCTTTCCAAAGCACAGGCCAGGTTTCAATATGAAGAATGCAAAGTGACTTTTTCTTCTATTACCCCTTTCTCTTGAGACCAAGATGTACTCTAGCCATTACAGATTTGATATTCATTTTATCAGCCATCCCTGCTATGCTCCACCACTTTAAACTGATTCAGATCAGATGAATATTTTCCAGAAAACTGTAGTGAATTATATGGGCTTGTGCTTTCTAAAAAAAATACAAAAATAAAATAAATTAGCGGTTGTAACTTCTATTTTTTAGTTTTGAGACAGTGAAATTCACAGCCTTGCACTGAAACTATAAGCTCTAGCCCTATAACACTAATTATTAACATAAAATTATACTTTAAAAGAGCAAGTTTTATTAGGATGTAGAAGTCTTGAATGGGACAAAATTTCAGGGTTGTTCCCAGCTTTCTTTCAAAACAAAACAAAAGCCCAGAAGGACTTTTGGATCAATACAAATGAAAGGTTTTTTTCTGTTGCCAGCCCAAAAGACAAATTCTCCCTTGAGGAAAATTCTTCACTCCTTTAAGCAAACTCTCTATACCAACAAATAAGCCAGCAAAAGCACTCCTCCCCCCTTTTCCAGGTAATCAACTTCAAAACCTGAACAAATAGGAGGAGAAAGGCACTTCAATACATAAGAACTGTCTTGTGAAAAAAGTAAACAGGAGATATCAGGATATCCTACTTTCTAATTAGAATTATTCCCAGAAGATATATGTTTTCTTGCTTGAATGAAAGCCACTTTAGACCAAAAGGGTTGATATAAGCCTGGTTGGGTTGGATAGTTTTCAATAAATTTCTGTTGAAAGTTTTTTGATAAAACATGGTGTTGGAGTTAAAACTTTAAGATTTGGAAAGGTTATTCTGGAGATCATCCACCCTGGGTGATGCAGTAGAGACCTGATAAGGTTAATCCAAATTATCCGGAAGATTACCCCTGAGACAGCAAGCGGTTCCATAAACATCACCATTGCTATCCCAAGAAGAGAAATGATATGCTCCACTTTTGTTAGCATTTTCAAGGAGACTAAACCTGAAAATGTTGGTGAAATGAGGACTCGAGTTTATAGGCAAAGCTGTCACTGGACCTCTGAATTATGAGGCTAGACTTTCAGTGGCCGCCAAGTTATAGGTCAAGAGCTTCTAGGTCAACTTTCAGCCCTTTCATAAAACCCATGATGAAATTTCAAAGACTTTTATGTGAAATTTTATTAACTTAGGTTAGTTTGAAAGAAAAAGATAGGCAGAGCAAAATGTGAAATTTCATTATCTTTGTCCATTGTTTTCTGCCTTTTTCACTGCACTTCTTGTAGGCTCATACATGGATAATCAATTATTCTGGGCACACAGTGGGAAAGCAGGGTGAAAAGTCTAACAGGATTCTTAAAACATTTAGGGCATTTCCCACACAATAGTCAAGAACTAAAGAACCTAACTTCTTTTTCCTTTTACATTTTAATACTTATAACCTCCAAGCTATTTAAAACTAAGTTGAAGTAGTTCAAATTTTTTTCTAAATTATCATACATGTTATAATATTACAGGGAAAAAAATACAAATTTACAGATCTAAACTAAAATTCTTTCTTTATGAATCCTTTATTCCTATAGTAGATAGTCAATAAATATTTGTTCACAAATTCCATTCAATTTCTGTGTTAAAAATAAAGCCAAAATGTAAGCATTAACATGTGCAAATTGTGTTTTTCCATATCCAAGTGACTGTTTATACATGCAAATTACTCTCTGGAAAATGAAAAGTTTAAAATATATCCAGAAATGTAAACAAGAAAAGACACCATTATGTGAAAAAATAGAACCACTATATCAGTGTCATTTCAAGATTTTTGTTTACCTCTCAGTCAAGTTACCTAACTCTAGCACTGGTATAGGGACATCATTGAATAAAGCCCCAAATCATGGCTGTTCTCTATACTTCATTCTGAAAAAACAAAGGCAAAAACAATCCATTTGTTTCTTTCCAGCTCCACTGCTAACCCCCCGTACATGTTGCTAGCATCTCCTACCGGGACTGTGACAATAGTTCCTGACTGATTTCTCCAAATTCTCACTGGTCCCTCTAAAATCTGGTCAATTCATATGAAAAGTGTCTTTTTTTTCAATATTCCCATCTGACTACATCATTTTCCCTTGATTGAAACATTTCAATAGTTCCTTATTCAAACAGAGGCTATTATAGAGGCCATGTGGCCTCATATTCATAAAAGGCCCAAATCTAAAGTCTGACCTTACGTCCAGATGAGGATACATGGAGAGTCACAGAGACACAGTGCCGGAATTGGGAGAAGATGGCCATCATACCGCTTGAAATTGGTGCCCATTACCGACCTGTAGTACACATTACCAACTCATACCACCTGTAAGACATCTGAGACTGATTTTTTGTCATTTCTGTAATTATCTTGTAAATAGCACATTTATACCAAATTGTATCTTTATATATTGAGAGCGTTAAATCACAGTCTTAGTTAGTAGCCATTTTTTAGCATTTCTTCTACTTTTTTTTTCATATAACAAAAGCCATGGTTTAAGCTTCTCTCAGCAAAACCTTTTCCAGCAAACTTGTGATAGCACGAGGGCTTAACATGGTCCACAAGATGTTGCTGTAGCTCCTATCTAGATACTAAAAAAATACTCAGCCTTGTTATTTCACCATACTCCTGCTTGCCTCTGAACTCAGGCAACTCTGCCCTTCAATCTGCTCTTCAGACAATCCATGCTCCCACCTGCCACAGACCTCCACATACACTAAACCCCTGCCTGGAATATTCTCCTTCCTTTATTCTGGGCCCTGCAGTGTTATCTCCTGATCACCCTTCAGATCCCAGCCCAAGTGCTAGCGCCTCCAGGAAGCCTTCCTTGGCTTCTCTAAGTGGACAGAATTCTCCTAAAATAAACTGTCAGCACCATGTCCTTACCTCAGTTGTGCTTATTCTTTTATTGACATGATTCTAGATTAATATCTGTCTCCCCATCAGATGTAAGTTTTAAGAGAAGAAATATCTTTTCATGGGGGGAGTGGAGTGGTGGGGAAGCAAAGTGTGTGTGCACACATACTTTCTCTTCATCCAGCACAGTTGGCTGACATTTATTAGCAGGTTAATAGATATGAGTTTAGTGAATGAATGTTCTTTTTATCATACTATGCTGCCTCTAAGAAAAAATCTGAACAGATGTTAATTATAATCTGTGTTCTAAAGAGCAATTAAAATAAAGACAGATGGTAATTGCATTTATCATGGTGAGTACTTAGTAATGTATATAATTGTTTAATCTCTAAGTTCTACTCCTGAAACCAATATAAATCTGTATATCAACTATATTTTAATAAAAAAGAAGAAAAATTAAATTAAAATTTTTTTAAAGTCATATGCCAAAGGTAGCAGAGTAGGAAAAGGAAAGCACCTGGATCTTAAGATCTTAATCTACTTTGCTAACATTAGGTTTTCTACACTTTTCTTCTTTATGTGTGAGATAAATTAATCCATTATTTATTTAAGTTGAAAAAATAAATAAATAAAGGGCAATTATATCCAGAGCTTAATCTGTAGTGGTTCATTTGTCTAAAACAGATAAAAATTTTCCAAAAAAAATAGGTATATACCAAAATATTATGATAACCACTCAAAAAATATCTCTTTTGCTAGTGATTTAGAGTCTAAAATATAAAACATTAACCTCAGGTACACTAATCACCTAGATGGAAAAAAAGCACCAGTGATTTAAGAGACTATGTGCAGTTTTAACTCCCAAACAAAATGAACTGAGCCAAAATATTTGGTTGACTCGGTTCTTCATGGCTCTTTAAGCATCTGAGTCACATGGAGGAAAGGAGAGTCATTCATCACTACTTCTCAGCCATCCAGACATCCTCCAGTGAATCACACCAGTGATGTGCTTTGGTTCCGCTCCCATCTCACTTGCTAATATGGAAAGAGTCTACAGAGGATAGGTCTCTCCAACACCACAAACAATCATAGAGTATCAATAGAATGGATAAGTAAGAAATCTAAAAGATATACATAATGTAGTTGTAATATGTATACAATTTTAATATCTGTATAATACATACACCACAAAAGTTGAACTTCCTAAAAATAAAGGAAAAGAACATCTAAACAATGGGAAATAAGAACAGTTTGATTGTGGTCAAGGCAAAATCTCCCATGTTCATGTAAAAGCCATTCATTACGAGTAGTTGAATCACTTTCTACAGTGTTTACTAATTGCTAGGCACCAGTCTAAGTACTTTTACATATTTAAGTTACTGAATTCTCACAACAGTCTTATGACATAAGTATTTTATTAACAACTCCACTTGAAAGATAAGGAAATTGAAACACAGATTAAGGAACTTGCTCAAGTCACAGAACTCTGAGTAGAACTAGGATTGAAACCTGCACTCTGGCTTGAGATTCTATGCCCTTAAGATATTATACTGGCTTTCAATAATTCTTAGTCTTGGATTCCAAAATCTTAAATTCATTATATCACTCTAAAACATGCAACATACTAGTTTTTTCATAGACACGACCAACCAACTACTTTTGAAGCTGCATATAAAGACAGCCTCTTCAACAACTGGTGTTGGCAAAACTGGAGCTACATACAAGAGAATGAAACTGGATTACTGTCTAACTCCATAAACAAAAGTAAATTAAAAATGGATCAAAGACCTGAATATAAGTCGTGAAACCATAAAACTCTTAGAAGACAATATAGGCAAAAATCTCTTGAGCATAAACATGAGCAACTTGTTCCTGAACACATCTCCTCAAGGGAAACAAAAAGCAAAAATGAACAAATGGGACAACATCAAACTAAAAAGCTTCTGTACAGCAAAGGACACCATCAGTAGAACAAAAGGCATCCTACAATATGGGAGATTATATTCATAAACAACATATCTGACAAGGGGTTAACAACCAAAATATATAAAGAGCTCACATGACTCAACACCCAAAAAGTAAATAACGCAATTGAAAAATGGGGGGGGGGGGAGGATCTGAACAGAAACTACTCCACAGATACTCAGATTGCCAAAGGCACATGAAAAGATGCCCCACACAAATGACATATCTGATAAGGGGTTGACGTCCAAATTATATAAAGAGCTCACGCACCTCAACAAACAAAAAGCAAATAAGCCAATCAAAAAATGGGCAGAGGAGCTAAACTGACAGTTCTCCAAAGCAGAAATTCAGATGGCAAACAGGCACATCAAAAGATGCTCCACATCACTAATCATCAGAAAAACACAAATTAAAACCACATTGAAATATCATCTCACACCAGTTAGGATGGCCGCCATCCAAAAGACGAACAACAACAAATGTTGGCGGGGATGTGGAGAAAGGGGAACCCTCCTACACTGCTGGTGGGAATGTAAATTAGTTCAACCATTGTGGAAAGCAGTACAGAGGTTCCTCAAAAACTCAAAATAGAAACACCATTTGACCCAGGAATTCCACTTCGAGGAATTTACCCTAAGAATGCAGCAGCCCAGTTTGAAAAAGACATATGCATCCCTATGCTTATTGCAACACTATTTTCAATAGCCAAGAAATGGAAGCAACCTAAGTGTCCATCAGTAGATTAATGGAAAAGAAGATGTGGTATATATACACAAAGGAATATTATTCAGCCATGAGAAGAAAACAAATCCTACCATTTGCAACAACATGAATGGAGCTAGAGGTATTATGCTCAGTGAAAAAAGTCAGGTGGAGAAAGACAAGTATCATATAATTTCACTCATCTGTGTGGTATAAGAACAAAGAAAAAACTGAAGAAAGAAAACAGCAGCAGACTCACAGAACACAAGAATGGACTAACAGTTACCAAAGGGAAAGGGACTGGGCAGGATGGGTGGGAAGGGAGGGATAAAGGGGAAAAGGGGCATTACGATTAGCACACATAATGCAGGCAAGGGGCATGGGGAAGGCAGCATAGCACAGAGAAGCCAAATAGTGACTCTATAGCATCTTACTATGCTGATGGACAGTGACTGTAGTGGGGTATGTGGTGGGGACTTGATAACGGGGGCAATCTAGTAACCACAATGTTGCTCATGTGATTGTATATTAATGATAGCAAAAGAGAAAAAAAGAAAAAGTGACTGTAGGTCAGTGTTTGAGAGGTTCTGGTCACATGTATTGTAGCACAGGAAAGAATTGGACTGACATCAGCTCAGACATGCCAGAGGGAAGCGAGTTCTCAAAAAGCCTGTTCTACTAGTAGGATTTCTGTATTGTTTCTTGTCTTTGTGGTTTGGAACCACCACCATTTTGTGGTCTCATAAAATATGGAACCCAGGTGCTTTTTGCTCCAAGCCTGTAATTTGCTTTGTGAGGATCAACATCCACCTTGATTTTCAGTTTATTCATTTTTTGAATAGTTGATAATAGCATTTATACCATCAGTTTACTGGGGAGAGTCATAATGAGTGACCGTAGAATCATCTGAGAAAATTCTGTTTCTATGGCAACTATGTGGCAATTACACATTTTCCAAGCCTGTGCAAATATCAAAATAAGTTACAAGCTCATATTTATTAAAATGTTCCAAGTGGAACTTGTGCCACATGACTGTATCACTTTACTTTGCTAAAGAAACCTTAATAACAAAAGAAAAGAAGAAAATAAGGGAGAGGCTTGTTTTTCTACTGGCAACGAGAAGTATGTTATTTGCAAAATCTCCTGAAAGCAGGATACTTTCATTAACCACAAGAGTGGACTATGTGTAAAAGGGTTAGTGTACCCCCAGATTTATACTGATAACAGAGTGAATCTAATGTGTACCTTGTACTTTCTTTACCAGTAAAGAAACTGAATCAACAAAGACATAATGTTATATGGGAAAAATCTAAAAGTCAGATGCTGAGTAATGATTTTCCATTAATTTTTTATTCACTTATTCAGTATTTCATTCATGCATTTATTCATTTAACCAATATTATAAAGGTCAAGGTTCAGCTAGGTGATGAGGATAGAAAGGTAACTGGTCTTATGTTTTTTCATTTAATTTCTTCCTTATTAATATTTATAATTTATTTCAGTAAGTAAAATATGAAGGCTTATAATGGTCTATCCTGATATATTTGTTAATATAATATATACATTTCTCTTTATTTATGAAGAAATTTATTCACTACCAGGTATCCCTATGAATTGGGAAAGCCTTGAATAATCTAATTTATCTGAAATATGTAGAAATATTCACAAATTAAGAAATTAAACAGTATGATGTTAACACAGAAGCATGGTGCTTGCTATAAATTCTCTACTTCAAAAAGAAGCATATTTTAGGATTGAAATAGGAACTACATGATTGTAGTACTGACTCTTCTCAAATATTTAAAAGTATGAACCACAAGTGTATATAGTTCCAACCAAAGTATAAGAACTGAGTTTTATTGACTCTGGTTGATCTGCCATGGGGCACCTGCCTATACTTGCAGCTGGATTAGTGTCAGTCTCACCCACAGCACATGAACTGAGAATGAGGAAATTCAGAACTTCTGTTACTAGAAAGAGAGAGTATGACTACATATGTCCATTATATTATTTTTAGCAATATCTAGTATCTAGAAGGATTCTGTTTGTCCTTTGCCTTACATCGGAGCAGAGAGTTCCCTATTCAGCTGCCTCTCACCCCAGTGCACAAATTTTCCCCCATGTTACACATATGCGTTTGCTCATTAGTCTCTTTATGAGACCATGGTTTACAACCATGGATTTTCAGGGCTGTGAAATTCTTAAGTGAAGAATGTTTTCATTTATAGAAGAAAAATTGCTCTGTGCTATTTGGCCATATGGCCTGCCTTGGTGTGAAGACACATATTCTCATGTCTTCAAAATCCCTTGATATTGATATAAAATCACCTTTTATGGAGCACCATATGTATTTTGTGTCATCTTCACAAAAAACTTTTTTAATACTGTATCTCCTCAAAGAAAAAGCATTGTAAAGTTGTATAAATTATACTAGAAATCATTTTTCATTTGAAAATTAAACCTTGCATCTAACTAGATGGTTGTTTTTAATCTGTTTATTCTGAGTGTTCAAAAATAGCTAACATCTGTCAGTGGACTCATAAGGGAATCTATATATAACAATCATAACAGTATGAAACTTTTAAATATAACTTTTCATGAAGATGCAAGATCAGTGTACTCCACTTAAGAATATACATGGAATTATTTTCAATGAAGTTTCACTATATTGATGACTACCTTTCAGTAATTTATTTCTTTATGAGTTCAGTTAAACTAGTCCTTGTCATAGTATGAGTCACTAATATATTTTTTATTTTTTATTTTGCTATTATTAATATACAATTACATGAGCAACATTACGGTTACTAGACTCTCCCTATTATCAAGTCCCCACCACATACCCCATTGCAGTCACTGTCCATCAGCGTAGTAGGATCTTATAGAATCACTACTTGTCTTCTCTGTTATACTGCCTTCCCCGTATCCCCCAGCCCCCCACCCCTTCCACCCCCGCTACATTATGTGTACTAATTGCAATAGCCCCTTTTTCTCCCTTATCCCTCCTTTCCCACCCCTCTTCCCCAGTCCCTTTCCCTTTGGTAGCTGTTAGTCCATTCTTGGGTTCTGTGAGTCTGCTGCTGTTTTCTTCCTTCAGTTTTTTCTTTGTTCTTATACTCCACAGATGAGGGAAATCATTTGATACTTGTCTTTCTCTGCCTGGCTTATTTCACTGAGCATAATACCCTCTAGCTCCATCCATGTTGTTGCAAATGGTAGGATTTGTTTTCTTCTTATGGCTGAATAATATTCAATTGTGTATATGTACCACATCTTCTTTATCCATTCATCTACTGATGGACACTTAGGTTGTTTCCATTTCTTGGCTATTGTAAATAGTGCTGCAATAAGCATAGGGGTGCATATGTCTTATTCAAACTGAGCTCCTGCATTCTTAGGGTAAATTCCTTGGAGTGGAATTCCTGGGTCAAATGGTGTTTCTATTTTGAGTTTTTTGAGGAACCTCCATACTGCTTTCCACAATGGTTGTACTAATTTACATTCCCACCAGCAGTGTAGGAGGGTTCCCCTTTCTCCACATTCTCGCCAACATATGTTGTTGTTTGTCTTTTGGATGGTGTCCATCCTAACTGGTGTGAGATGATATCTCATTGTGGTTTTAATTTGCATTTCTGTGATGATTAGTGATGTGGAGCATCTTTTCATGTGCCTGTTGGCTATCTGAATTTCTTCTTTGGAGGAGTGTCTGTTTAGCTCCTCTGCCCATTTTATAATTGGCCTTTTTGCTTTTTGTTTGTTGAGGTGGGTGAGCTCTTTATATACTTTGGATGTCAACTCCTTAGTAATATTTTTTTTAAAAAACCAAACCATTATTTAATTTTAACTTACAAGCTCTTATGGGGCTGACATAAACTGACCTAGATGCCTTATATATCTGTAAACCATAAATATAGGGGAAGAAAAAAACTCAGGAAGACAGGTAGAATGTAATAGGCACCTAAAACTTTTTAACATAGAAATAATTAAAACACAATATAAAGGTAATATTATTAGAGTGATATGGATTCCATACTCTGAAATAAAGCATAGAGTCAGAAACATTCATACTACTTGAACTTTTAGAATCACTGTGGAGTCTATTATGTTTTGGATGCAGGAAGTAGGAACCCCAGAAAGTTCACTTTTGTTTATCAGAAGATATATTCTTAGCAAGTGCATGGCTGGGCAAGCACCCTTTTTTCTCCCTTGACTCTCATATAGATTTACGGTCCAAGAACATCCTTTGTTTCTACTCTTTAAAATGTGTTGTTTCAAACTAGCTTATATTTTCTTCATCTGAGGATGTCCTTATTTTGTCGTCATTCATGAAAGATATTTTCACTGGATGTAGAACTCAGCAGTTTTTTTCTTTCAACATTTTAAAGATGTCCCACTCTCTTCTGGCTCCCATATTTTCTGATGAGAATTCTGCAGGCAAAATTATGTTCTCCTGTATCTAATATGTCATTTTTCTGTGGCTGCATCAAGATTTAAAAATTTGTATTGTACAGCAATTTGGTTGTTATGTGTCTGTGCATGCTTTTCTTTGAGTTTATCTGTTTGAAGTTTGCTGCGTTTCATGAATCATTAAATTTATGACTTGCAAGAAATTTCTTGAAATACTTCTTTCTGCATCAATGTCTTTCTTCTCTCCTTGAGGGACTTTCATGACATAAAACAGGAAAAAAACAAATGAGAAAAAGTGAGTGTGTTTTCCACACTCTTCAGCTCACTGTGATCACTTTTCTCAGTGCTCTCCCTAGGAAGACAGGTTAGGTTGTTCTCAGTCAGAGGTTTTGTTGCCTTTAACCACTGCCTCAGTTTTGCCATGGGGTCAGCCATACATCAAAGCTGGATGATAAAGGAGCAAGTAAAACTTCAAAATCACTCCTGTTATAAATCATTCTTCACGCTTTGGGTCCTTTGTGCAACCGGGCTCCAATTATTAATTTTCCACCATTCCCTTCTGGTTGCTTTTTAATTTCTCCAGAGATTTTACTTGCAATAGTGGGAGAATGGGTTATTCCATTTTGGCTAGAAGTGTCACCTTTGACTTTTTTAATTTAATAGTACATCTTACTAATGTTTACATATCCATACACACAGATTTCTTTGTTCATTTTAAGTGACAGTATTCCAATTTATGGTTGTATCATATTTAATATGTTGTTTGTATTTTTTTTGCTTTTAATGAATCTTGAGACAACATTTTATACATATATCTTGGTATATTTTTCTGTGTGTAATCTGTAGGGTATATTTCTAGCTAGGGAATAATTTTTGAAAGGATATGTGTGTACACCTCCACAAAGTGTTTGAGAATGCCCATTTCTCCATGCCCATGCTTGACTAGACATTTAAAAATGTTTGCAGTCTGATAAGTGGAAAGGTATCTTGTTTTGATTTACATTTCTTTTTATAATTGTTGACTCTGAACATTCTTTCATAACTTACTGACCATGGTGTTCCTTTTCCTGATAACTGGTTGGGGTTTGTGTTTATCTAGAAAGGTCAATTCCTTCTTCTCCCCTACTCAGATTTTAAATAAATTCACCCAGCTCTTCCACTTGTTTCTTTATGATTTTATTAAGTCTATATCCTTTACCACTGGCAGCCAATACAAAAATAATGAATTAAAAAAACCCTGCAACATGTTGCCATAGTTGGCTCATGTATTCTTAAGTAGATTTTTAATACATGTCTTATAGATTTAAGACTAATTTTGGAATAGAAGGAACTTGATTATTGGATTGCCAGACTTGAGTTTAGCATATTACTAAACTTTATAGGTCATCCTATGAAGGCTGACAAAGCAAAGTGGAGAGAAAAAAACATAACTCATTAGCTTCTGTCCATGTATATGGCCTTTTTGGTTCTAGAGCTAAAAGAAGGGGCACTGGTGGGGTGTATTCTAAAGGCCAAACTGCAACGTGGTGAAAGATGGCAGAATAAGATGGCAAGACAAAAACTCCCCCTGCCATACACACCAAGGAAACAACTACAGCAAATAAAACTAACCCTGAAAATGACATTAAAATTGCAGAACAGACCATCTATACCTGGTGAAGAAGAGAAGACCACATTGAGAAGGATAAAGTGGGAGAGCTGTGATTGATCAGGACCCAAGCCTTTCCCATGCCAGACCATAAACAGGAGGGAGAGGACAAGAGGAGGGGCAGATAAACACTCTGGAACCCTGAACACCCGTCTATGGAGAGTTTCTCTAGGAAGACATGTCCACATTGCATTGGACTTTAGTGGTTAATGGTGGTGGAAACCAGGGAGAGTTGCAGCACTCTGAGGGTAAATCCCTAACATCTAAGATAAAACACCAAAAAGGGGGATAAATGAAATAGAGATTAGAAACCTGCCTGATAAAGAATTCAAAGTAACAGTTATAAAGATGCTTACTGAACTGGGGAGAAGAATTGATGATCTTGGTGAGAACTTAAAAAAAGAGAGAAAATTTGAAAAAAAGCCACTCAGAGGTGAAGAATACAATAACTGAAATGAAAAATACAATAGAGGGAATGAATACTAGACTGCTGAAAGTAAGGAAGAATCGGTGTGATGCAAGATAGAGAACAGCACAGTAATCAAGCTAAGGAACAGAGAAAAAAGAATTTCTAAAAATGAGAGGATGCTTAGAAAGCTGTGTGACAACTCCTAATGAAACAATATTTGCATAATAGGCACACCAGAGGAAAAGAGAGATGCAAAGGAGTAGAAAGTCCCTTTGAAGAAATAATTGCTGAAAACTTCCCCAATATGGGGAAGGAAATAAGACACCCAGGTCCTGGAACTACAGAGAGCCCCTAACAAAAGGAACCCCAGGAAGACAACACCAAGACATATAGTAATTAAAATGGTAAAGATTAAAGATAAATAGAGAACCTTAAAAGCAGCAAGAGAAAGGCAGACAGTTACATATAAGGGACACTCCATAAAGCTATCAGCAAATTTGTCAGCAGAAACTTTGCAGGCTGGAAGGGAGTGGTTGGAATATTTAATGTATTGAAAAGGAAGAACCTACAACCAAGAATCCTCTACCCAGCAAGGTTATCATTCGAACTGAAGGAGAGATTAAAAGTTCCCCAGATAAACGAAGGTTAAAAGTATTCACCACCACTAAAGCAATCTTACAGGATGTATTAAAGGGACTTCTATAGATGGAAATGTTCTTAAACCTAAATATTTTTCATCAGTGAAAATAAACCTACAGTAAAAGTTGTAGACAAATTACTTACTAAGCAGGTATGTTAAAAAAACAAAAGTAGTAAAGTCAGCTATGCACAAAATCAGTCAAGGGATATGCAAAAGATGTAGATCATGACATACATAAAGTGTGAAGGAGGAAGAAAATAGAAAAGCAGTACTTTTACATTATGTTTGAAGTAGAGTGACCATCAACTTACTATAGACTGTTATATACTTAGAAAACTGTCTAGGAATCCTAATGTAACCACAAACCTAAAGGAATCTAATCATAATGCTAAGAAAACCATCAAATAACAAGAAAAGTATACAAAAGGAAGGAAGGAACTGAGATGAACTACAAAAACAAGCAGAAAATTATAAAATGGCAATAAGTACACATCTATCAATAATCAACTTAAATGTAAATGGACTGAATGCACCAATCAAAAGACATAGAGTGGCAGAATGGATAAAGAAACAAGACTCATCTACATGCTGCCTACAAGAGACTCATTTCAGAGCTAAAGCCATACATAGACTGAAAGTGAAAGGATGGAAAAAGATATTTAATGCAAATAATAGGAAGAAAAAAGCAGGAGTTGCAGTACTTATATCAGACAAAATAGACTTCAAAACAAAGAAAGTAACAAGATAACAAAACAGACTTCAAAATAAAGAAAGTAATGAGACAAAGGACATTACTTAAAGTTAAAGGGATCAGTCCAACAAGAGGATATAATTGTAACTATATGTGCATCCAACATTGGAACACCTAAATTTATTTTTTAAAAAGTACTAACAGACCTAAAGGGAGAAATAGATAGCAACACAATCATATTAGAGGATTTTAATATCCCACTTATATCACTGGACAGAACAACCAGAAAGAAAGTAAATAAGGAAACATATGGTGTTGAATGACACATGAGACCAGATGGACTTAATAGATATCTGCAGAACATTCTACCCAAAAGCAGCAGGATACACATTTTGCTCAAGTGCACATGGGATGATTTCTAGAATAGATCACATATTAGGACACAAAAGAATGCTCAGTAAATTCACAAAGATTGATATTGTACCAAACATCTTTTCACATCACAGTTGTGAGAAATGAGAAATCAGTTACTTGAAGAAAACCCAAAGAAACCTCAAAAATACATGCTTTTAAAGAATCAATGGATCAATGAACAAATCAAAGAGGAAATCAAACAATACATGGAGAAAAATGAAAACAGACAACAGTTCAAAATATGTGAGATGCTGCAAAAGCAGTTCTAATAGGAAAGTAGATAGCCATACAGGTGTACATCAAGAAACAAAAACAACCCCAAATAAACAATCTAAACTCACAACTAAAGAAACTAGAAAAAAGAAGAACAAATGAAACCCAAAGTTAGTTAGAAGGAAGGACATAAAAAAGATTCTAGCAGAAATAAATACAAAAGAGAATAAGAAAATAGAAAAAAAATCAATGAAACCAAGAGCTGGTTCTTTGAGAAGATTAACAAAATTTAACAACTTCTGCCCAGATTTATCATGAAAAAAGAAGACACAAATAAACAAAATCAGAAATGAAAAAAATTACAATGAATACCACAGAAATACAAAGAATTATTAGAGAATTCTATGAAAAATAATATGCCAATAAATTGGACAACCTAGAATAAATGGACAAATCCCCAGAAAAGTACAATCTTCCAAGACTGACCCAGGAAGAAACAGAAAATCTGAACAGAACAATTACGAGTAATGAAATTGAATTAGTAATAAAAAAACTCCCAGGACGAAACAGCTTCACAAGTGAATTCTATCAAACATTTAAGGAACTAATACCCATCCTTCTTAAAGTATTCCAAAAAGTAGAAGAGGAGGAAGTACTTCCAAACTCATTTTATGAGGCCAGCATCACTCTAATACCAAAACCAAGCACAGTACAAAAAAAATTATAGGCCAATATTCCTGATTAACATAGATGCAAAATCCTCAACAAAATATTAGCAAACTGAATTAAAAAATCAAATAGATCACCCATTTCAATAAAGTGGGATTTATCTAGGGATGCAAGGATGGTACAATATTCATAAATCAATCAACATCGTACACCACATTAACTAAAAGAAGAATAAAAGCCACAGAATCCTCTCAATAGATGCTGGAAAAGCATTTGATAAAATTAATCATCCATTCATGACAAAAACGAGTATAGAAGTTATGTACCTCAACATAATAAAGGCCACATATGACAAACCCACAGCTAATATATTACTTAATGGTAAAAAGGGGGATGTTTTTCCACTAAGATCAGGAACAAGACAAGGATGTCTATGCTCTCCACTCTTATTCAACATAGTACTGGAGGGCCTAGCCATGGCAATCAGACAACACAAAAAGATAAAAAGCATCCAGATTGGTAAGAAAGAAGTTAAACTCTCACTATTTGCAGATGACATATTATACATAGAAAAGTTAAAGACTCCACCAAAAAACTATTAGAACTAATAACTGGATTCAAAAAAGTTGCAGGATATGAAATTAATACACAGTTCTGTTTCATTCCTATATACTAACAATGAACTACCAAAAAGAGAAATCAGAAAAACAATTTAACTTACAGTTGCATCAAAAATAATAAAATATCTAAGAATAAACCTAACCAAGGAGGTGAAAGACCTGTACTCTGAAAACCAAAGACACTTGTGAGAGAAATTAAAGAAGACACAAATAAATGGAAATCTATCCCATGCTCATGGATAGGAAGAATTAATATTGTCAAAATGGCTATCCTGTCCAAAGAAATTTACAGATTCAATGCAATCACTATCAAAATACCAATGACAACTTTTCAATGAACTAGATAAAATAATCCTAAAATATATATGGAACCACAAAAGAACCTAAATAGTCAAAGCAATCCTGAGAAAGAAGGACAAAGCTGTGGGCACTATACTCCCTGACTATACTATAAGCTATATTACAAAGCTACAGTATTCAAAACAGTATGGTACTGGCACAAGAACAGACCCATAGGTCAATGGAAAACAATTGAGAGCCCAGAAATAAATCTTCACATATATGGTCAATTAATATATGACAAAGGAGCCATGGATATACAATGAGGAAAAGACATTCTCTTCAATAAATGGTGTTGAGAAGAATGGACAACTATTTGCAAGAGAATGCAACTGGTTTACTGTCTAACCCCATACACAAAAGTAAACTCAAAATATTTTAAGACCTAAATATAAGACATGAAAATGAAAAACTCTTAGAAAAAAACATAGGCAAAAATCTCTTAAACATTAGCATGAGTAATTTTTTTCTGGACACATATTTCCAGGTAAGGGAAACAAAATAAAAAATGAACAAATAAGACTACTTCAAATTAAAAAGATTCTGTACAGCAAGACCCCACCAACAGAACAGAAAGGCAATCTACAGTATTGGAGAATATATTCATAAACAACTCATTAGATAGCGGTTAACATCCAAAATATATAAAGAATTCATACACCTCAACACCAAAAAACCCAAATATCCTGAATAAAAAATGGACAGATGACCTGAACAGACATTTCTCCACAGAAGAAATGCAGATGACCAACAGGCACATGAAAAGATGCTCCATGTGGCTAGTCATCAGGGAAATGCAAATCAAAGCCACAATGAGATATCATCTCACAACAGTCAGAATGGCCACTATCCAAAAGACCAGAAATAACATGATGATGTGAAGAGAAGGGAAACTCCTACACTGTTGGTGGGAATGTAAATTGGTGCAGCCACTGTGGAAAGAAGTATGGAAGTTCCTCAAAAAAAACTAAAAATAGAAATACCATTCAACCCAGTAATACCATTTCTAGGAATTTACCTGAAGAAAACAAAGTCTCTGATTCCAAAAGATACGTGTACTCTTATGTTTATTACTGCATTATTTACAGTAGCCAAGATATGGAAGCAACCAAAGTGTCCATCAGTAGATGAATGGATGAAGAAAATGTGGTACATATACACAAGGGAATATTATTTAGCCATAAAAAGAAAGAAACCTTGCCATTTGTGACAACATGTGGATGAACTTAAAGGGTATTATGCTCAGTAAAATAAGCCAGATGGAGAAAGACAAATACCGTATGATTTCACTTACATGTGGAATCTAAAAACAAAACAAAATAAAATCAACAAAATAGCAGTGGACTCATAGACACTGAGAAGTGACTTGTGGTCAAAATGGGGGAGGGTTGGAGTGGGTGGGTTGGGTAGGTGAGGGGGATAAAGAGGCACAAAATCTCAATCATAATATAAAGCAGTCATGGGGATGAAAGTACAGCATTGAGAATACAGTCAGTAGTTCTGTAACATCTTTCTATGTTGACAGATAGTAACTACTAGTTGGGGTGAGGATTAATAATGTATGAATCACTATGTTTGAAACCAATATAATGTATATTATAGTAAAAAAGCCCCCACAAAAATAGTAAGTACAGTTATCTCTACCAAAAGAAAAAAGAAAAAAAAAAGGCCAGTCTTCTCTGCTCCATTTGCTGACCTGAGGGGATTTCTGCACCTCTTTATGGCTATAGTGAATATTGGCTACACAGGCCATTGGCTAAAAGGTAAATACTTATTTACATAAGTTATCTACCATTCAGCTTGAATGGTGAGTTGAGGAAAAAAGTAAAGAATGGGTTTTCTGTCCTTTCTGTGTTCATTCTGCAATGTTAGCTCAGGAGATATGGGGAGAATAAATGTGTTCCTTTTAATGAAAATGCTTTTTTACACTGATGTCTACAGAAATGATGTGTGCCTTTCTCTGATGAATGTGTGAAAGATTTTCCAAGATAATTATAGATTTATATATATATGAATTTTAACATTTTTAATTTAAAACTTTACAGTAAAATTCATTCTTTTTGGTACATAGTTCTATGGTTTTGACAAATGCATAGTTTGTGTAACTACTACCACCATCAAGATACAGTTTTATCGCCACCCAAATTATAGTTCTATCAGCATCCTTGTGCTGTCCCTTAGCTGTCAGCTCTTTCCCCATTTCCAACCTCATCAACCAATGATCTTTTAACTGTCTTACAGGTTTGCCTTTTCCTAAATCATATATAACATTTAAAAATGGAAGTGTGCAACATGTTAATACATTTTTAGTCACCATTTCCCCTGAAAGTCTCTGTGCTCTCCTGCTAGAGACCTATAAGGATTCTGTTTGAAATTCCACGGGACTGTTTCATCTCTGTGCAATCTCTGTGGACTCATAAATGTTTACTCAAGGAGTCAGTAATCTTATATCTTTGGTAAAAACATTGTTATATGCTGTTTGTATAAAGTTTGTACAGTTAAAAACAGTTAATAGTGATACAATAACTGTGCTTCCTATCTTACATTGCCTTTTCAAAAGTTGGACATGCGTTTATGACAGTCTAGACTGAAAACATACCCATTTCTGGGACTAAGGACTTTTTGTAGACTGATGTACCCATATATTTAAAATTCCTCCCTCTCATCTTGTCTTTCTGTTCCTGTTTCCAAAACTGCATATATATACTGAGGAAAGTTAGAAAATACTGATGAGCACAAAAGAATTGGGAGGGGGACATAATTTAACTAGTACCAATTCTTATCCAGTGTAGAAATGGTTAACTATCTGTGATTGATATCTATACCTACTTTAGACACTACAATAATAATATATGAAAGGTTGTTACTTTTTCTTATACTCAAACATGACCTCTAATTTATTCTGTTTTGATCTTTATCATTTATTTAAAATACCACATTTATTCTTTGCTTTGTAAGTTTTGCAAGGGCCCTTAGCCAAAAATAATAATATTCTGATAAACCTGATCTGATTTGACTATTTGAATTAGTTTAAATGCTAAAAATAGAAAGTTATAAAAATAATTTGTGCCAGAGTTAAAAGGAAATTGTTTCAGAAAATTGAGTAACTGAAAACTAGCTTTTTATGATGATTATCTTGTAATCTTATGCATAATTTTCTCTTAATTCTTTATAACATCACTAAATAAATCTCTGGAGGTCTTGTTCAAGTTAAACCTACATTTCTGTGTCCATTTTTCAAAAGTTTTCTGTGTCATCGAAATGGAACATGAACTATGTATCCCAAGTGCCTTGGATGGAGACTGTTTCAATGAGGAGTAATTAATTCATGCATTCACACAGTACATTTTTACTGAGTACATTTTAAAAATCAGATTCAATGCTAGGTACTAGGGATATAGAAAGGGGATTTCATTCTTTGCTTTCAAGAAGCTCATAATAACAACAACAACAATTTTCAAAAATGTATTTTTAAAGCCCTAATCAGGAGTTGGGAACTTTTCCTGTAAGAGACTACCTCTGAGCAACCCAGGTTTGAACTATGTGGGTCCACTTACACATGTTTTTTTTTCAATAAATATATTGTAAAATCTTTTGGAAATTTGAAACGATTTTAAAAAACATTTCTTTTCTAAAACTAGCTTATTTTATTGTAAGAATACAGTATGGAATACATATGACAAAATATGTGTTAATCAACTGTTTATGTCATTGGTAAACCTTCTGGTCAACAGTAAGCTGTTAGTAGTTAAGTTTTGGGTGAGTCAAAAGTTACATGTGAATTTTTGACTGCTCAGAGGGTCAGCACCCCTAAACCCCATGTTGTTTTAGGGTCAGTTTAGATATTTTAGGCTTTGGGCCATCTGGTCCTTGTTTCTCCTTATGAAAGTAATCAGACAATATGTAAACAAATGAGTATGACTGTGTTCTAATAAAACTTTATTTGTGGTCACTGATATTTGAATTCATGTAATTTTCTTGTGTCATGACATATTCGTCTTGTTTTTTCTTCAACCATTTGAAATATAGAAACACTTCTTAGCTCATGGGCTGTATAAAAACAGGCAGTAGGCCAGATTTGGTCCACAGTTATAATTTTGCTAGCCACTGCTCTAGAGCAGCTCATAAATCTAGGTGCTCATTAGAATCATCTACGACTTTTAGAAAAGTGCCCGGCCTTGTTCCTGGGCATTTTGATTCAGGAGGTCTGTTTGGGACCAGGGATTCTACTGTGAAAGCAGGATCTAAGAATCCCCATTCTGAAGATTTATTGAATCTTTCTCCTCTTCGAAATTCCTACTACATTTTCCCCTTTCAAGTCTTTATTACCTTGCACCTGCACTGTGGTAATAGCCTCTAGTTATGATTCCATTCTAGACTCTCACTAATCAATCTTCTACACTGCCACCGGATACTGGGTTATACTCATTGTCTTTCTGTTGCATCTCTTCTGACTCACTGTCTTCCTCTTCTGTTTTTAAGGGGTCACGTGATTATAATGTGCCTACCTTGTTAATCCAGGATAGTCTCCCTCTATTAAGGGAGTAACCTTTATTACATTTATTGTGTCTTTTTTCACAGCAATGTCTAAATTGGTGTTTGATTCAATAGTCAGGGGTTGGGAATCTTGGGGGACATCTTTTAGAATTATTATTGCAAATTCCAAATTAGCTGATTTTCAAACAAAGGTGCTGGCCATCGTTACTTATTTCCTAGTGCAAGTTTGTTTTTCTTGCTATTAAATAATTTTTAACACCTCCCTATTTGCATAACTTGGTTCTGACATACCACACATACCTCATATATATGAGATAATATAAATTTAATAGATACATATTATAGAGCAGTTTTTAGGGCCATCTATCTATTAATTCATTAACTACTTATTAATATATACTTTATGTTAATAACACTGGTTCTAAGTGTTGAGGATGCAATTATGTAAAAGTTGGAAACTTTACATGCAGAGAACACATTCTTTTATTTGTTTGTCACATATCTTTCTAGCACATATGTGCCAGGGACTGTTCTAGGTCCTTTTCAGAATACAGTAGTGAGATAAGACATTGCTCTCATAGAATGTATAGTATATATGGGAAGTCTGAAACTAAATAGTTGAACAAATAAATAGATAACACATTTTTCTGTGGTTATTGTGCCATAGGGAAAGGTGGGGAAGTGAGAGGTTGTTGGGTGTTGTTTTAGGTAAGATAGTCAGGGAAGGTTTCTTTTAGATAGAGATGAGTAAATTTAGAAAATAGGGAAGACAGAAAACAGGCAAACTGATCAAACAGTATGGTAAGTACTATGAGAAGTGAACATATATGAGAGAATAAGGACTACAGAGGACTAGAGTCTAATTCAGAGGCCAGGGAAACCTGGGGGAGGAGTTGACACCTAACTCAACATTTGAAAGATGTGTATAAGGAGGAGGGTGTTGAAGGGAAAGTGAGCAGGACATGGAAAAACATATATGTTATAAGAAGCAGAAGGAAAATGATATGTGAGTCAGAATGGCTTTGCATGGAGTTTAGGGGAAGAAATGATGGGAGCTAAGACTAATGACGGGGGCTGTATGAAATAATAAAAGATGTTGTTTATTGTGTTTAGAAGTTTTACACAGAAGATTATTTGGGAACATTTTGAGCTCAAATATGGCATGATCAAATTTGCAGTTTTATAACATCACTAAAAGCAGTGTGAAATATGAATATGAAAAGGGCAAGAAAAGAGGAAAGGAGAAGAACTACAGCCACACTTCATGAAGACTAAACCAATGTAGCCTGGTGGGGAACGGGCAGAACCTTGAAATAATATGGGCATAAGATAGATAGGATTTGAAAGTCTTCTAGATGTGGGCAGTGAAAGGAACAGAATCAGGTGTCTGCCATAACAGACTCAGTAGAGTAATTTGTGGAGGTAGGATATACTGGTGGAAGAATAGACTTGGGATAACTTTTGGGGACAAAAGTTGAGGAGTTCAATTTTTGAGATATTGAATCTGGGTTCCTAAAGGATACTTAAATGAACATTTTTAGCAGACAATTGGATATTCTTATTTGGAACTCAGACTGGAGAAATTAGGGATTGTCATAATATTGATGGTGGCTAAAACCATAGACATGAATGAGATCACCCAGGGAAACTTATAGAATGAGAAGAGAAACTTGGCTTAAGAGGTGGGGGATGGGAAGAACCTGCCAAGGAAATTGCGAAGAATTGGCTTAAGAAATAAGCAGTGCCATAGAAGCTAAGAGAGTTTCAATAATATTTTTTAAGACCTTATAGAATTCTATATCTTCTGAAATGACAAAGTAATTAAACATCACAGATTAAGCAGTTAAATTGTACTAACAAGGAACACCAACATTGCCTGACTCCTCACTTCATTTGCTCAAAATACAATGAACCAGTGTAAAGTTTTGTAGCACATGAGAAAAGAAAAACAACTCATGGAAAATTAAAAATTACAAAAATGAATGGTACCTAAGAGTGTTTTCCAAAAAGTGATAGAGGACTGATTTTATCACAACCAGTTGAAGTATGTGTGAAAATGAAAATTTCCAGTCTCTATCCCAAATCCTACTGAGCCAGAATTTCTGCTGGGAACAACAAACATGCATTTTATACAAGTTCCCCAAGTGGTTTTTATACACATTATCAATTCAGTACCACTTGTCTTCAATAAACATAATTTTTCAAGTGTTGCAAATTTATTCTCAGAGAGTAGAGGGACAAACAAAATATATAAGGTCAACGTGAATAAAATTAAAAGTATTACTAGTGAAAACTGCAATTTTAATTATTGGAAATACTGGCAAGTATCAGTGAGGCCAGTATATATTCATAATAATATACCCATCAGATTTAAATAACAATATATATTTCTAGAAAAAGGAAAATGTCATGAAATTTATGGTAAAGAAAACCTTAGTAGAGAAAATTTTCCAATAATTAAAAAATTATTAACTAGACATAGAAAGGGGTCATAGAATCTCAGTCAATATTTTTAATAACGATTTTTATTGGGTTCAACATACATAAAAGTACACTAATCATAAGTACACAGCTTGATTGTCACAAAATGAAATGCTTGTGTCATTATGATCCAGATTCAGAAAGAGAATATTATTAGCCTCCAGAACTCCTACCAACTCCCTCCCCAGTCACTAGACTCCTCCACAAAGGTAACTATATTGACTTCTAATACCATGGGTAATTGTGCCTGTTTTGGAACTTTACACAGATGGGGTCATATAGTATGTATCCTTTTATTACATATTCTTTTCTGTCTTCCTTACATTCAGCATTATGTATGAGTTTAATCTATGTTGTATGTAATAGTAGTTTATTCATTTTCATAACTGATAGTATTCCTTGTATCAATATATCGTAATTTATTATACTGTTGATTGGCATGTGGGTTGTTTCCAGTTTGGGGAAACTATTATACTATGAACATTTAAAAATACCTTTTGGTGATTATATGTACACATTTTTCTTGAGTACATACATGGAAATGGAGTTTCTGCATTATAGAATATGCATGTGTTTAGTTTTAGTAGATACTGACAAATAGTTTTCCAAAGTGGCTGTACCAATTTACACTTCCACTAGCAAAATATGTGAATGCCAGTTGTTATACATGTTAATATTTAGCACTGTCAGTCTTTTTAAATTTTACATCTGGTGTGTGTGTAGTGATTTCTCATTGTGGATTTTATTTTCCTTTTCCTTTTGATTTATGAGGTTTATTAGCCATTTGGATATCCTGTTTCATGAAGTGGCTTTTACAAATCTTCTGATCATATTTATGTTGGATTGTCTATTTTTCTCTTGTTGATTATATGGATTCTTAATATTATTTTGAACACAAATCTTTTGTTGGACACATGTATTACAAATATCTTTTCCCATTCACTGGCTTGACTTTTACTCTCCTAATGGTGTTATTAAGTGAAAAGAAGCCCTTAATTTCAATTAAGTCTGATTTATAAATCTTTCCCTTTATGGTTACTGCTTTTGTAACCAGTTTAAATAACCTTTTACTACTTTCAGGTCATGAAGATATTTTCTAGTATGATCTTCTAGAAGACTGATTTTTGGTCAGCTGTCATACTAATCTACATTCTATTAGAACTGGTTTTTGTGTATAGTGTGAACTAGTGATAAAATTCCTTTGTTTTCATATGAATGTTTAATTCATCCAGTATCATTCACCACCCATCCTTCATTGCACCGCAGTGCCATCTTAGACAAGTCAAGTGATCATATATGCGTGGGTCTATTTCTATACTTTCTATTCTATTCCACTGATCTATTTTGAACTACTTGGATGGGAGACTGGGAATACCCGGAGCTAAAGTCTTAGAAAGACTACTCTATCTTGATTACTATAGCTTTATAATAATTCTCGATTTTGGTAGTATAAGTCCTCCAACTTTGTTTTCCTTCTTTAAGATAACTTGCTAATTCTTGGCACTTGGAATTTCTATAAAATTTTTAGAGTCATTTAAATAATTTTCCAAAACTATCTTGATAGATTTTGAATTGGGTTTGTGTCAAATCTGTAAATAAATTTGTGGAGAATTAACATTTTTTATAATATTGAGTTTTCCAACCCATGAACAGGATATAACCCTCCATTTATTTAGATCTTTCTTAATTTCTTTCAGTAATGTTTTGCAGTTTTCTGTGCATAAATTTGTATGCCTTTCATGAGACTTGTTCTTGGGCTTTTGATGTTTTTGATGTTAATGTGCTGGTACTATTAAAATTTTTTATTCTCTAATTGTTTACAGCTGATATATTGATATGCTGTTCATATTTTGTGTTGCTCTAGTATCCAGGAGACTTGCTGTGTTGCTCTAGTATCCATTTGTTACGGCAACTTCTTTGGGATTTTTAAATTTATATAATAATGTCATCTGTTAAATAATGAGTTTTCTTTTCTCCCTTTCTTTTTTTATGTGTATATATATATTTATTTATTTATTATTTATATATATATATATTTTAATTAAGGTATCATTGATACACAGTCTTATGAAGGTTTCACATGAGCAATATTGTGGTCACTACATTCATCCATATTATGAAGAACCCCAGAAAAACCCCACAAGTCACTGTCCATTAGTGTAGCAAGATGTTGCTTGTCACTACTTGTCTTCTCTGTGCTATACTGCCTTCCCCATGACCCCCTGCATTATGTGTGCTAATCATAATGCCCCTTTATCCCCTTCTCCCTCCCTCACCAACCACCCTCCCCTCCCCTTTCCCTTTGGTAACCTCTAGTCCCTTGTTGGAGTCTGTTAGTCTCTTACTGTTTTGTATCTTCAGATTCGCTTTGTTGTTATACTCCACAAATAAGGGAAATCATTTCTCCACCTGGCTTATTTCACTGAGCATAATACCCTCTGGCTCCATCCATGTTGTTGCAAATGGTAGGATTTGATTCCTTCTTATGGCTGAATAATATTTCATTATGTATATGTTGAGGTGTGTGAGTTCTTTATATATTTTGGATGTTAACCCCTTGTTGGATATGTTGTCTATGAATATAGTCTCCCATATTGTAGGATGCCTTTTTATTCTATTGATGGTGCCCTTCGCTGTACAGAAGCACTTCAGTTTGATGTAATCCCACTTGTTTATTTTTGTTTTTCTTTCCCTTGCCAGAGGACATGTGTTCAGAAAAAATTTTCTCATATTTATATTCAAGAGATTATTGCCTATATTTTCTTCTAAGAGTTTTATGGTTTCATGACTTACATTCAGGTCATTGATTCATTTTAAGTTCACTTTTGTGAATGATGTTAGACAATAATACACTTTAATTCTCTTACAAGTAGCTATCTAGTTTTGCCAACACCAGTTGTTAAAGACACTGTCATTTCCCCATTGTATATCCATGCCTCCTTTATCATATGTTAATTGACCATTTATGGTTGGGTCTATATCTTGACTCTCTATTCTGTTCCATTGATCTATGGGTCTGTTCTTCTGCCAGTACCAAGTTGTCTTGACTACTGTGGCTTTGTAGTAGAGCTTGAAGTTGGGGACCATAATACCCCAAGCTTTATTCTTCCATCTCAGGATTGCTTTGGCTATTTGGGGTCCTTTGTGGTTCCATATGAGTTTTAGAACAATTTGCTCTAGTTTGTTGAAGAATGCTGTTGTTATTTTGATAGGGATTGCATTGACTCTGTAGATTCCTTTAGGCAGGATGGCCATTTTGACAATATTAACTCTTCTATCCAATGGCACTGGTTGTATTTCCATTTACTGGTATCTTCTTTAATTTCTCTCATGAATGTCTTGTTGTTTTCAGGGTATAGGTCCTTCTCTTCCTTGGTTATGTTTATTCCTAGGTATTTTATTCTTTCTTATGCAGTGAATGGAGTTGTTTCCCTGATTTCTCTTTTTGCTAGTTCATTGTTAGTGTATAGGAATGCAACAGATTTCTGTGTATTAATTATGTATCCTGCAACTGTGCTGAATTCAGATATTATATGTAGTAGTTTTGGAGTGGATTCTTTAGGGTTTTTTGTGTACAATATCATGTCATATGCAAACAGGGACAGTTTAACTTCTTCCTTGCCAATCTGGATGCCTTTTACTTCTTTGTGTTGTCTGAATGCTGTGGCTAGTACCTCCAGGACTATGTTGAATAAAAGTGAGGAGAGTGGACATCCTTGTCTTGTTCCCAATCTTAGAGGAAAAGCTTTCAGCTTCTCACTGTTAAGTATAATGTTGGCTGTGGGTTTGTCATATATTGCCTTAATTATGTTGAGGTACTTGCCTTCTATACCCATTTTGTTGAGAGTTTTTATCATGAACGGATGTTGAATTTTGTCAAACGCTTTTTCGGCACCTATGGAGATAATCATGTGGTTTTTGTCCTTCTTTTTGTTGATGTGGTGGCTAATGTTGATGGATTTTCTAATATTGTACCATATTTGCATCCCTGGAATGAATCCCACTTGATCATGATGTATGATATTTTTGATGTATTTTTGAATTCAGTTTGCTGATATTTTGCTGAGTATTTTTGCATCTATGTTCATCAGAGATATTAGTCTGTAATATTCTCTTTTTGTAGTGTCTTTGCCTGGTTTTGGTATTAGAGTGATGCTGGCCTCATAATTTGAGTTTGGGAGTATTCCCTCTTCTACTTTTTGTAAAACTTTAAGGAGGATGGGTATTAAGTCTTCACTAAATGTTTGATAAAATTCAGTGGTGGAGCCATCTGGTACAGAAGTTTTGCTCTTAGGTAGTTAATTTTTAAATTTTTTTTATTGAGGTATTATTGATATACACTCTTATGAAGGTTTCAAATGAAAAACCAATGTGGTTACTACATTTAGCCATATTATCAAGTCCCCATCCATACCCCATTGCAGCCACTGTCCATCAGTGTAGTAAGATGCCACAGATTCACTATTTGTCTTTTCTGTGCTACACTGTTTCCTCCGTGACCCATCACACCATGTGTACTAAACATAACATTCCCCTCAATCCTCTTCTCCCTCTCTCTCCACCTGCACCCCCACATCCCTCCCCTTTGGTAACCACTAGTCCCTTCTTGGAGTCTCTGTGTTTGCTGCTGTTTTGTTCCTTCAGTTTTTCTTCATTGGTACTCTCTGCAAATGAGGGAAATTATTTGGTATTTCTCTTTCTCTGCCTGGCTTATTTCGCTGAGCATAATATCCTCCAGCTCCAGCCGTAGTGCTGCAATAAACATAGGGGTGCATATGACACTTAGAATCTGAGAACTTGTATTCTTTGGGTAAATGCCGAGGAATGGGATTCCCAGGTCAAATGGTATTTCTAATTTTAGTTTTTTGAGGAACCTCCATATTGCTTTCCACAGTGGTTGAACTAGCTTACATTCCTACCAGCAGTGTAGGAGAGTTCCCCTTTCTCCACATCTTCGCCAGTATTTGTTGTTCTTAGTCTTTTGGATGCTGGCTATCCTTACTTGTGTGAGGTGATATCTCATTGCAGTTTTAATTTGCATTTCCCTGAAGATGAATGATGTGGAGCATCTTTTCATGTGTCTGTTGGCCATCTGAATTTCTTCTTTGGAGAATTGTCTCTTCATATCCTCTCCCCATTTTTTAATCGGGTAATTTGCTTTTTGGGTGTTGAGGCATGTGAGTTCATCATATATTTGGGATGTTAACCCCTTGTCAGATATGTCATTTACAGATATATTCTCCCATACTGTAGGGTGCCTTTTTGTTCTGTTGATGGCGTCCTTTTCTGTACAGAAGCTTTTAGTTTGATGTAGTGCCGTCTGTTCATTTTTGCTTTGTTTCCCTTGCTTGAGGAGATGCGTTCAGGAAGAAGTTGCTCATGTTTATATACAGGAGATTTTTGCCTATGTTGTCTTCTAAGAGTTTTATGGTTTCCTGGCTTACATTCAGGTCTTTGATCCATTTCCAGTTTACTTTTGTGTATGAGGTTAAACACTAATCCAGTTTCATTCTCTTACATGTAGCTGTCCAGTTTTGCCAACATCAGTTGTTTAAGAGGCTGTTATTTCCCCATTGTATGTCCATGGCTCCTTCATTGTACATTAATGACCATATATGTTTGGGTTTATATCTGGGCTCCCTAGTCTTTTCCATTGGTCTATGGTTCTGTTCTTGTGCTAGTACCAAATTGTCTTGATTACTGTGGCTTTGTAGTAGAGCTTAAAGTTGGGGAGTATAATACCCCCAGATTTATTCTTCCTTCTCAGGATTGCTTTGGCTCTTTGGGGTCCTTTTTGGTTCCATATGAATTTTAGAACAATTTGCTCTAGTTCACTGAAGAATGCTGTTGGTATTTTGATAGGGATTGCATTGAATCTGTAGAGTCCTTTAGGCAGGATGGCCATTTTGACAATATTAATTCTTCCTATCCATGGGCATGAGATATAGTTCCATTTACTGGTATCTTCTTTAATTTCGCTCATGAGTGTCTCATTGTTTTCAGGGTATAGGTCTTTCTCTTCCTTGGTTAGGTTTATTCCTAAGTGTTTTATTGTTTTTGATGCAATTGTAAATGGAATTGTTTTCCTGATTTCTCTTTCTGATAGTTCATCATTAGTGTATAGGAATTTTGTATCCTGCAACTTTGCTGAATTCAGATATTAGATCTAGTAGCTGTGGAGTGGATTCTTTAGGGTTTTTTATGTACAATACCATGTCATCTGCAAACGGAGACAGTTTATCTTCTTCCTTGCCAATCTGGATGCCTTTTATTTCTTTGTGTTGTCTGGTTGCTGTGGTGAGGACCTCCAGAACTGTGTGGAATAAAAAGCAGGGATACTGGGCATCCTTTTCTTTTTCCCAGTCTTAATGGAAAAGCTTTCAGCTTCTTGTTGTTAAGCATAATGTTGGCTGTGGATTAGTCATTTTTGGCCTTTATTATGTTGAGGTACTTGCCCTCTACACCCATTTTGTTGAGAGTTTTTATCATGAATGGATGTTGCATTTTGTCAAATGCTTTTTCGGCATCTATGGAGATGATCATGTGGTTTTTGTCCTTCTTTTTGTTGATGTGGTGGATGATGTTGATGGATTTTTGAATGTTGAACCATCCTTGCATCCCTGGAATAAATCCTACTTGATCATGATGGATGATCCTTTTAATGTATTTTTGAATTCAGTTTGCTAATATTTTGTTGAGCATTTTTGTGTCTATGTTCATCAGGGATATTGGTCTGTAATTTTCTTTTTTTGTAGTGTCTTTGCCTGGTTTTGGTATTAGAGTGATGCTGGCCTCATAGAATGAGTTTGGAAGTATTCCCTCTTCTTCTACTCCTTGGTCTTCACTAAATGTTTGATAAAATTCAGCGGTGAAGCCATCTGGTCCAGGCCTTTTGTTCTTAGGTAGGTTTTTGATTACCAGTTCAATTTTGTTGCTGGTAATTGGTCTGTTGAGATTTTCTATTTCTTTCTTGGTCAGCCTTGGAGCATTGTATTATTCTAGAAAGTTGTACATTTCTTCTAGGTTATCCAGTTTGTTAGCATATAATTTTTCATAGTATTCTCTAATAATTCTTTGTATTTCTTTGGTGTTCGTGGTGATTTTTCCTTTCTCATTTCTGATTCTGTGTATATGTGTAGACTCTCTGTTTTTCTCAACAAGTCTGGTTAGGGGTTTTTCTATTTGTTTATTTTCTCAAAGAACCAGCTCCTGCTTTCATTGATTCTTTCTATTGTTTTATTCTTCTCAATTTTATTTATTTATGCTCTAATATTTATTATGTCCCTCCTTCTACTGACTTTGGGCCTCATTTGTTCTTCTTTTTCTAGTTTCGTTAATTGTGAGTTTAGACTGTTCATATGGGATTGTTCTTCTTTCCTGAGGTAGGCCCATATCACAATATACCTCCTTATTAGCACAGCCTTTGCTGCATCTCACAGATTTTGTGGTGTTGAATTTTTGTTGTCATTTGTCTCCATATATTGCTTGATCTCTTTTTATTTGGTCATTGATTCATTGGTTATTTAGAAGCATGTTGTGAAGTCTCCATGTGTTTGTGGGATTTTTCATTTTCTTTGAGTAATTTATTTCTAGTTTCATACATTTGTCATCTGAGAAGCTGGTTGGTACAATTTCAATCTTTTTGAATTTACTGAGGTTCTTTCTGTGGCCTAGTATATGATGTACTCTTAAAAATGTTCCATGTGCATTTGAGAAGAATGTATATCCTGCTCCTTTTGCATGGAATGTTCTGTAGATATCTGTTAGTTTCATCTCTTCTAATGTCCAACAGCATTTTTCAATGAACTACAACAAATAATTTGAAAATTCATATGGAACCACAAAAGATCCTGAATTGTGAGAGAAAATTGAGAAAGAAGAACAAAGCTGCGAGTATGATGCTCCCTGACTTCAAGTTCTACTACAAAGCTACAGTAATCAAAACAGTATGGTACAGGCACAAGAACAGACTCATAGATCAATGGAAGAGAATAGATAGCCCAGATATAAACTCATGCATTTACGGTCAATCAATATACAATAAAGGAGCCGTGAATATACAATGCATGAAGGACAGCTTCTTCAATAACTGGTGTTGGGAAAACTGGACAGATACATGCAAGAGAATGAAACTTGCTTACTGTTTAACTCCATACCCAAGAATATACTAGAAATGGGTCAAAGACCTACATGTAAGACATCAAACCATAACACTCTTAGAAGAAAACATAGGCAAAAATATCTTGAACATAAATGTGACCAATTTTTGCCTGGACACATCTCCTTGGGCAAGGGAAAAAAATAAAAAATGAGCAAGTGTGACTACATCAAACTAAAAAGCTTTTGTACAGCAAAGGATACCAGCAGCAGAACAGAAAGGCAACCTACAGTATGAGAGACTATACTTGTAAATGATTTATCTGCTAGGCGGTTAACATCCAAAATATATAAAGAACTCATATGCCTCAACACTAAAAAATCAAATAAACTTATTAAAGTATGGGCAGAGGACCTGAAGAGACACTTCTCCACAGAAGAAATACAGATAGCCAATATGCACATGAAATGATGCTCCATATTGCTAATCATCAGGGAAATGTAAATCAAAACAAGATATCACCTCACACCAATTAGAATGGCCACTATCCAAAAGACAGCAAATAACAAGTGTTAGCAAGAATGTGGAGAAAAAGCAATCTTCCTATGTCATTATTCCGAATGTCTATTGGTACAGCCACTGTGGAAAGCAGTATGAAAGTTCTGCAGAAAACTGAAATTAGAAATACCATTCTACCCAGTAATTCCACTCCTAGGAATTTACCTGAAGAAAACAAAATCTCTGATTTGAAAAGATATATTTTCCGCTATGTTTATTGCTGCATTATTTACAATAGCCAAGATGTGGAAACAACCTAAGTGTCCATCAGTAGATGAGCAAATAGAGAAAAAGTGGTACATGTACACAATGGGATATTATTCAGCCATTAAAAAAAGAAATCTTACCATTTGCAACAGCATGGATGGATCTAGACAGTTTTATGCTCAGTTAAAATAAGCCATGCAGAGAAAAATACAATATGATTTTCACTTATTTGTGGAATATAAAAACGAAGCAAAACAGAATGAACAAAAAAACAATAGATTTATAGACACTGAGAAGTGACTGGTTACTATGGGGAAAGAGTTGTGGTAGGTAGGTGGGGAGGATGAGGGGATAAGTGGGAACAAAAATTCTAGGTCATAATATAAGTTGGTCTTGGGGATGGTAATACAGCATGGAGAATATAGGCAATGATTCTGTAACATCTTTCCATGTTGACAAATAATAACTGTTTTAGAGGGGGTGAGAACTTAATAATATGGGTAACTGTTGAACCACTGTGCTGCATATTTGAAACCAGTGTAAGATTGTATATCAGTCATTCTTCAATAAAGAAAGGAAAAAAAGGGAAAGAAAGGTAATACCAGGATCACGAAGAAGAACATTTAAAAAATTGAAAGTATTGAGATCATTTAAAACAAACTTGCCTTCCTTTATTGTTTTGGTCAGAGATTTCAGAATTGTTAAAATGCTGTACACATATTATGATTCATTTGAGGTATCTCAGGGATTTATAAACTCTTATCATCTACATCATGGGCATAACTTCCATTCTGGAAGGTCTTGACATAGTTATTAAATCATCTCTGCTGTCATCAGCAGCAGCGCAGGTAATGCCTGTGAGGCAACAACTATACTTTATGCTGCTGTAGGTGCTGTAAAGAGAATGAATATAAAGATTATCTATGCCTTGGTAAATTTTAGATAATTACGGTATCTTATTAATTATTCCATCCCATCTATTTTTAGGAATACATGTTTTTTTTCACCAATGAAATTATATTCTTCCAAGTACTTAACAGTGGAATTTCATTGTAAAAGTTGGATATTACTTAATGATAAACAGTTTGGTCTAGAAATATTATGAAGTGTGAGACATTAGGTGAAAATATAAAATTCCACTTTCAAAAACTATACTTACAATAAATGTTCCTATATTAACTTTTTATTTTTCAATTTAAATTTTTTATTTTGCTAGCATTAATGTACAATTACATGAACAACATTATGGTTACTAGACCCCCTATTATCAAGTCCCCACCACATACCCCATAACAGTCACTGTCCATCAGCATAGTAAGATGCTATAGAATTACCACTTGTCTTCTCTGTGTTTTACTGCCTTCCCCGTGTCCCCCTCCATGTCCCCATCCACCCCAATCCCTTTCCCTTTGGTAACTGTTAGTCCATTATTGGGTTCTGTGAGTCTGCTGCTGTTTTCTTCCTTCAGTTTTTTCTTTGTTCTTATACTCCACAGATGAGGGAAATCATTTGATACTTGTCTTTCTCCGCCTGGCTTATTTCACTGAGCATAATAGCCTCTAGCTCCATCCATGTTGTTGCAAATGGTAGGATTTGTTTTCTTCTTATGGATGAATAATATTCCATTGTGTATATGTACCACATCTTCTTTATCCATTCATCTACTGATGGACATTTAGGTTGTTTCCATTTCTTGGCTATTGTAAATAGTGCTGCAATAAACATAGGGGTTCATATGTCTTTTTGAAACTGGGCTGCTGCATTCTTAATGTAAATTCCTAGGAGTGGAATTCCTGGGTCAAATGGTATTTCTATTTTGAGTTTTTTGAGGAACCTCCATACTGCTTTCCACAATGGTTGTACTAATTTACATTCCCACCAGCAGTGTAGGAGGGTTCCCCTTTCTCCACATTCTCGCCAACATATGCTGTTGTTTGTGTTTTGGATGGTGACCATCCTAACCGGTGTGAGATGATATCTCATTGTGGTTTTAATTTGCATTTCTCTGATGATTAGTGATGTGGAGCATCTTTTCACGTGCCTGTTGGCTATCTGAATTTCTTCTTAGGAGAAGTGTCTGTTCAGCTCCTCTGCCCATTTTTTTACTGGCTTATTTGCTTTTTGTTTGTTGAGGTGCATAAGCTTTTATATAATTTGGATGTCAACCCCTTATCAGATATGTCATTTATGAATATATTCTCCCATACTATAGGATGTCTTTTTGTTCTTCTGATGGTGTACTTTGCTGTACAGAAGGTTTTCAGCTTGATATAGTCCCACTTGTTCATTTTTGCTTTTGTTTCCCTTGTGCAGGGAGATATGTTCATGGAGAAGTTGCTCATGTTTATGTCCAAGAGATTTTTGCCTATATTTTTTTCTAAGAGTTTTATGGTTTCATGACTTACATTCAGGTGATTGATCCATTTTGAGTTTACTTTTGTTCATGGAGTTAGACAATAATCCAGTTTCATTCTCTTACATGTAGCTGTCCAGTTTTGCCAACACCAGTTGTTGAAGAGGCTGTCATTTCCCCATTGTATGTCCATGGCTCCTTTATCGTATATTAATTGACCATATATGCTTGGGTTTATATCTGGGCTCTCTAGTCTGTTCCACTGGTCTATGGGTCTGTTCTTGTGCTAGTACTGAATTGTCTTGATTACTGTAGCTTTGTAGTAGAGCTTGAAATTGGTGAGCATAATTCCCCCTACTTTATTCTTCCTTCTCAGGATTGCTTTGGCTATTTGGGATCTTTTGTGGTTTCCTATGAATTTTAGAACGATTTTCTCTAGTTCATTTAAGATTGCTGTTGGTATTTTGATAGGGATTTCATTGAATCTGTAGATTGCTTCAGGCAGGATGACCATTTCGACAATATTAATTCTTACTATATTTGAGCATGGGATGTGTTTCCATTTATTGGTATCTTCTTTAATTTCTTTCAGGAGTGTCTTGTATTTTTCAGAGTATAAGTCTCTTCCTTGGTTAGGTTTATTCCTAGGTATTTTATTATTTTTGATGCAATTGTGTGGAATTGTTTTCCTGATTTCTCTTTCTGCTAGTTCATCATTACTTCATAGGAATGAAACAGATTTATGTGTATTAATTTTGCATCCCACAACTTTGCTGAATTGAGGTATTACATCTAGTAGTTTTGGAGTGGATTCTTTAGGGTTTTTTATGTACAATATTATGTCATCTGCAAACAGGGACAGTTTGACTTATTCCTTACCAATCTGGATGCCTTTTGTTTCTTTGCATTGTCTGATTGCCGTGGCTAGGACCTCCAGAACGATGTTGAATAAAAGGGTGGAGAGTGGGCATTCTTGTGTTGTTCCCAATCTTAAGTGAAAAGCTTTCAGCTTCTCATTGTTAAGTATGATGTTGTATGTGGATTTGTCATATCCGGTCTTTATTATGTTGAGGTACTTGCCCTGTATACCCATTTTGTTGAGAGATTTTATCATGAATGGATGTTGAATTTTGTTGAATGCTTTTTCAGCATCTCTGAAGATGATCATGTGGTTTTTGTCCTTCTTTTTGTTGATATAGTGGATGATGTTGATGGATTTTCAAATGTTGTACCTTCCTTGCATCCCTGGGATGAATCCCATTTGATCATGATGGATGATCTTTTTGATGTATTTTTGAATTCAGTTTGCTAATATTTTGTTGAGTATTTTTGCACCTATGTTCATCAGGTACATTGGTCTGTAATTTTCTTTCTTTGTGGTGTCTTTGCCTGGTTTTGATATTAGAGTTAAGTTCGTCTCGTAGAATGAGTTTGGGAGTATTCCCTCCTCTTTTACTTTTTGGAAAACTTGAAGGAGGATGGGTATTAGGTCTTCTTTAAATGTTTGATAAAATTCAGCAGTGAAACCATCTGGTCCAGGGTTTTGTTCTTAGGTAGTTTTTTGATTACCAATTTAATTTCTTTGCTTGTAATTGGTCTATTCAGATTTTCTGTTTCTTTCTGTGTCAGCCTTGATAGGTTGTATTTTTCTAGAAAGTTGTCCATTTCTGCTAGGTTTTCAGATCGTTCCAATATAATTTTTCATAGTATTCTCTCATAATTCTTTGTATTTCTGTGGTGTTCGTAGTGATTTTTCCTTTCTCATTTCTGATTCTGTTTATGTGTGTAGACTCTCTTTTTTTCTTGATAATTCTGGCTAGGGGTTTAGCTATTTTGTTTATTTTATCTAATAAGCAGCTCCTGCCTTCATCGATTCTTTCTATTGTTTAATTCTTCTCGATTTAATTTATTTCTGCTTTAATATTTATTATGTCCCTCCTTCTACTGACTTTGGGCCTTCTTTTTCTTCCTTTTCTATTTTCATTAATTGCGGGTTTAGACTGTTCATTTGGGATTGTTCTTCTTTCCTGGGGTAGGCCTGCTGCAATATATTTCCCTCTTAGCATGGCCTTCGCTGCGTCCCACAGATTTTGTGATGTTGAATTATTGTTTTCGTTTTCTCCATATATTGTTTCATCTCTGTTTTTATTTTGTCATTGATCTATTGATTATTTAGGAGCATATTATTAAGCCTCCATGTGTTTGGGGCCTTTCGTTTTCTTTGTGTAATTTATTTCTAGTTTCATACCTTTGTGATCTGATAAGGTGGTTGGTACATTTTCAACCTTTTTGAATTTACTAAGGTTCTTTTTGTGGCCTAGTATATGATCTATTCTTGAAAATGTTCCATGGGCACTTGAGAAGAATGTGTATCCAGTTGCTTTTGGATGAAGTGTTCTGTAGATGTCTGTTAGGTCCATCTGTTCTAATGTGTTGTTTAGTGCCTCTGTCTCTTTACTTATTTTCTGTCTGTTTGATCTGTCCTTTGGAGTGAGTGGTGTGTTGAAGTCTCCTAAAATGAATGCATTGCATTCTGTTTCCCCCTTTAATTCTGTTAGTATTTGTTTCACATATGTAGGAGATCCTGTGTTGCGTGCATAGATATTTATAACAGTTATATCCTCTTGTTGTACTGACCTTTTTATCATTATGTAATATCCTTCTTTGTCTCTTGTGACTTTCTTTATTTTGAAGTCTATTTTGTCTGATACAAGTACTGCAACTCCTGCTTTTTTCTCCCTATTAGTTGCATGAAATATCTTTTTCCATCCCTTTACTTTCAGTCTGTGTATGTCTTTGGGTTTGAAGTAAGTCTCTGGTAGGCAGCATATTGTTGGGTCTTGTTTTTTTATCCATTGAGTGACTCTATGTCTTTTGATTGGTGCATTCAGACCATTTACATTTAGGGTGATTATTTATCGGTATGTACTTATTGCCATTGCAGGCTTTAGACTCATGGTTATCAAAGGTTCAAGGATAATTCCCTCTCTTTCTAATTTAACTCACTTCCTCTGCTATTACAAATAAAACCTAAAGTTTCTTTTTTTTCCTCATTTTTCTTCCCCCCCCCATTCTTGGTATGTTATAATCATATTCTGTACTCTTTGTCTATCCCCTGAGTGACATCTATTTAGCCTTAGAAATACTTCCATCTATAGGAGTCCCTCCAAAATGCACTGTGGAGGTGTTTTTTGGGGGGTAAATTCTCTCAGATTTTGCTTTTATGAAAATTGTTTAATCCCTTCTTTAAATTTAAATGATAACCTTGCCAGGTAGAGTATTCTTGTTTCAAGGTCCTTCTGCTTTATTGCATTAAATATATCATGCCACTCCCTTCTGGCCTGTAAGGTTTCTGTTGAGAAATCTGATGATAGCCTTATGGGTTTTCCTTTGTATGTGATCTTTTTATCTCTCTAGCTGCTTTTAAAAGTCTGTCTTTATCCTTGATCTTTGCAATTTTAATTATTATATGTCTTGATGTTGTGTTCCTTGGGTCCCTTGTGTAGGGAAATCTGTGCACCTCCATGGCTTGAGAGACTATCTCTTTCCCCAGATAGGGTAAATTTTCAGGAATTACCTGCTCAATGACACTTTCTATCCCTTTTTCTCTCTCTTCTTCTTCTGGTACCCCTTTAATGCAAACATTGCTCCATTTGGATTGGTCACACAGTTCTTTCAATAAATTTCACTCTTAGAGATTCTTTTTTCTCTGTGTGCCTCAGCTTCTTTGTATTCATCTTCTCTAATTTCTATTCCATTTATCATGTCTTCTACTCCATCTAATCTGCTTTTAAATCCATTTTATGTTGCATTTCAGATATGGAATTTCTTAATGATTGAATCTCGGTCTAAAATTCGTTCGTGAGTTCTTGAATATTTTTCTGTACCTCCATGAGCATGTTTATGATTTTTATTTTGAACATTCTTTCAGGAACATTAGTGAGTTCACTTTCATTTGACCCTTTTTTGGGGAGTTGTGAGATTTTGGTGTGAACCAGGTTGTTTTGACATTTCATATTTCTGTGTGGTGCCCACTTGTGCCCAGAAACTCCAGTCTCTGGAGCTGCTCAGCCCCTAGAGTGGGGTTGGGTGTCGTAGGGGAGCAGAGCTGGTGCCTGGGGGGAGGAAAGATCTGTTTCCTGATTCCCGTCTGTGGTCCCTGTCTCCAATATCACAGCCAGTGGGCCAAGCACACAGGTGTAAGCCTCTTGGGCCAAGCACACAGGTGTAAGCCTCTGGGGTTGGCATTTCTAGCTGAATTAGGCACGGCCTCCCTCTGGCTGGCCTGATGCCAGTGCAGTGACTGCCAGTTTGTGAGTCAATGCTGTCGGGTCAGGAGGAAGGCTCAGCAGGCTGCATTTCACAGTGGGGGGCCTCAGAGCTGAGCAGCCCGCCAGGGGGATGTAGCACCTGAAGCTCGTCAACGTTCCCAACCTGCTGGGCAGAGCGCACCCAGGCAACCTTGTCCAGCTCTCCCTTCTCCTGTGCAGTGATCTCCGTGCAAACCCAGCCCCTTCAGCAGCCCTCTCGCTGCTAGGAAGCCTCTCAGACCGCCTGCCTTTCCCCTGTCACAGAGCAGCCAGGTGTGGATCCCTCCTCCACAAATGGCCGGAATGTCAGTCTCTGAGGCACTCTGCCTGTCCCAGCTCCCCATCCTCCAGAGCACCACACAGTGTAAGTTTCTGCTCACAAAGAAGACCTCCAGGGCTAGGTGTTCAGCAGTCCCAGGCTTCCACCCCCTCCCCGCTCCGTTTCTCTTTCTCCCGCCCATGAGCTGGGGTGGGGGAAGGACTTGGGTCCCGCCGGATTAAGGCTTTCCTATGTTATCCTGTTTCATGAGGTCTTCTCTGTTAGTGAGTTCTGTGTGTAGTCTGGTTCAGCCTTCTTTCCTGTTGCTGTTGTAGGGTTAGTTGTATTAAGTATATTTTCATACTATTTGTAGTTTTGGGAGGAGTTCTCTGTCTCACCTCTCATGCTGCCATCTTGAATCCCCTATATTAACTTTTATCAAGATTACTTTTGTTCAGTCATGAAAAATAACCTAAAAAAACACATTACTTACCAGCATTTTTTTTATTGCATTAGAAAAAAAATTAAGATTGTTAAACTTGAACATCTAGACATTTTTCTTGGAGATTATATATGAAATATGACAACCTTTTTTTGGTAAAATACCACAAATGATTATGTGGAATTGGGTCCACTGGTTTTCAGATGAAAACAGTTCAGGGAAAAGTGCATAAAAGGCAGACACTTAAGGGAAATTTTTGCACTTTCCTATTTAAAATTAAGACATTATTGTGACATTTTTTCCCCAGTAACCTGTCTACATTTTTGAGTAATTTTTTCCATTATTTTGAAATGAAGCAAGAAAAAATATTTAAACTTCAATGAAGTAAGTGAAATAAGTATTTTTTCACATGCTTTCTTTAGCTACTATTTATTGACCCTCTGCTATACATCAGACACTGGCCAAGTCTTTTCAGTATGCTCTCACTATCTTCACAACAGTTCCTGGTATTATTCTTCCTCTTTTATAGATGCAAAAACTGATGTTGGTCACAGACTGAGTAGGAACAGCCTGAACTTTCCCTCAGATCTATCTGAGTTTCTATTAAAATATGTTGTATCCTCCAAATTGAAATTCTAAAAATGTTCACATGATAAATGCTAAACAGAATTGAAGAATCCTATAAAGCAGAGTAGCTTCTTTTCTGATGTGCTTACTTAATAATAATAGTTTACATGAAAAGATTTTATGTAAATCTTTTTCTATAAATCTCTTAACAAATCTCTTAGATAACGGGTCACTACAGATAATATCACTCATTTCCAATCCCCTTTCAGGGGGTAATTACCTACTGAGCTAATTATAGTGGTGACATTTTTCTTGAAAAAAAGGAGAATGAAGACATTTTATCAATGTAAACATTCATCCATTTAAAATCTTTTCCCAGATGATTATGGGGTATTTTCATTGTTGATGAGATGAAGAGGCTGAGATAAGCACATCAAAAAACTCCCTAAAGTGGCTACTGGGCAAATAGCTTATCTGACAGAGAAAGGATATATAGTCCCTCAAACCAACAATGACAGGATACTCTCAGGGATCACAGGGTCTTTCTGCTCTTGCCTTGTGTGGCACATGACAAACAGTAGTGAAAAATTAGCAATTATTGACATTTGTCAAATCTCTGTTTCTGTGGCAGGAAAGCGGAAACAGCAGCAATCATGCTCAATTTAAGTCTCTCATGATGTCAGGCTTTCATGGACTCACATGGACTTCAGAAGAGGCTCGAAAAGGTTTACAGATGTGCAGTCAGCTATGACAGTGATGCTGCCAGCGGGGCTCATGGATCAACTAACGATTAAGATATCAAAATTGATCCCTGTAGCTTGCTGACAGCTGGTTCAATTGCTTGCACCTGTTTCCCCTGCATTACACATGTGTCTGGAGTGGAGTATTCTGGCTTGCACTAGACACATTTCACCTTCCCTCACTGTGATGTCCTCCAGGAGCAGCACGGCTGGAGACCAGGAGGACTGCTACTAGGACCCACAGAAGTAAGACGCCAGTGCACCTTGAAAATGGCTCTGGGATGTTGGGGCTGTCGAGGTTATCAGGTGAGATTGGTTCTTGATAACACTTAATGGTGACATGTGAACAGTGCTTGTCTCCTGCATGAATAAGGGAGAGAACTCTGTGATCTTATGGGGATACTCAGGCCTCACCTCCTCTTCAGAGAATAGGCTCACTATTCACTCAGCCATCTGGAATCTGTTGTGGAACTAGATAGGACTATAAGTAAGTCCGTCAGGGAGTCATTTCCCAAGTCTCCCAAACCTTCATGTCACCCTGGATACCTCTCACTCTCAGAGGCAGATTCACCATGCAGCCGACAAAGCTCAAGCTTGGAATTCTTGCAATTGCACAGGCCCTTTCCCAGGTTCTGACAGTTGCCCTAGCAAGGGGTTCACATGGATATATATTTTTTTTAACTGTGCAAAAGTAAGACATTTTAACCACAGTGGGTTAAAACTGCTGTTTCTTTCCACTTTGACTTCCCCTCCAACATACTTCTCATCATGTGATGTACCATTGGGGTGATTGTGGGCACTTTTAGTGTCTGGCTAAAGGGAAGCCGAGTTGGTTACACATTTAGTTTGGGTTTAGTGGGATGTTTTTATGTGGTTTTTAGTCACTTCTGTGTATATTTAAGTTGTTGCTGGATTCCAGGAATACCCCTGCTGTCCACTATTTATGCCTAATTTTGAAAAAATAGTTCTATATTCTTTTTCTTAAGGAGGACCCTTAAGTTATATACCTTTCAGACCCTACAAAACATGATATCCCTTGCTTTCTCCTTACTAGATCCTGTCACTAAATTCTGTCAGTTCCATCTAGTGGGATGCTGGCGATCTGGCTCTTGAAAAATAACAAGTCCTGATTTACAGTGTTTGCTAATTTGTGTGGCCAATTTCCATTGCTGACTCCAAGCTTCCAATGGCTTAACAATCAGCTCACAAAATTTCTGAATATGTAACAATTGACCCTTTGCAAGCTCATACAGAATGGCTCCAAAATGCTACTAATTCTCCCTCAGAAATATTTGTATGAATTGGCCATTTGTCTTAATTTCTAATTAGCTTTGTTCAGACTTTCATCTCTCTTCAATCCTATTCTCCCAAGGTCATTGTAACAGCTACTTACCCTGTTCTCAGATAGCTGGCTGTTTTGAGCTTTGTCTAACTTCTAAAATACCACCAGCTTTACTTCTTAAAAGGTAAATTTGACCATCAAGCCTTTCTCTTTAGTCCTCCTCTATTTTCCCTGTTATCCACAGGGGCAAAAATGTAAATTCCTGAGCTTGTTGATAAGCTCTAAGTTTTGGCTCTTACCCATCACCTGGCCTCTTCTCCTTCCATAACACTGAGGCTTTCTGAGTGAACTCAGTACTTCCCAAACATGCTAACATCCTCATTTCTCTGTACCTTTGTTCATGTGGTGAGTGTGTTTGGATCCTGCTTCTTTTCTTTCTCCACTTTGCAAACTCCTACCCACATATCTATACACTGGTCTGTTTTCCTGATTATGGAAAACTCTCTCTGCACTAAGGCCACCTCAACAGTGTTTTCTGAGGTGGCTCATTGAATTCACTAAAGTTCACTTGAAGACCCAGGAAAAAAATTAGGACAAAAGAATGAAATATCTCCATACCAGGAGTTATATTTCTTCAAATTCCCTATACACCTGACCAAACATACCAGAAAAAATGTTGTCCCACTAACGGAGACCACTCCCTTCATTGCTGGCTCTAAGTGCATTCAGTATTCGCTATTTCAGGATCAAAGAAACTGAGCTTAGATATGGGCTCCCCAAGCCAGGACTGTGAAAATATAACCTCAGGTTTTCTACCCAAATCGTCTTTCTTGGATAGTCATTAAAATAATGCTCTCTGCTTGCTGAATTTATACCCTGTATCACGTTGTTACATTCAAAAACCATGCTGTATCTCTTGTACTTTCTGTTGCATTTCCTGTGAATGTTCTTCAACTTCTTAAGATTCTTGGGTCCTCCCATAGGATTCTTTATATTGTTTATAGCACTCATGAGGACATATATAACCATCTGTTTATACCTGTCTCCTATGACTAGACCATTCTCCTCAAGAACAGGCATCATGTCTTATTAATCCTGTATACTAAGTGTTTAAGAAAAGAAGATGAACTGGGCCAACTTGGGGAAAAGGTGGTAAACTAAGAGAGGAGAGGAGAAGCAGTGTGCAAAAGAAATGCAGAGGAGTCTATAGTGATAATAAAGAAATACTTTACAGTTGGGTATGTAAGAGAAAACTGAGATGGGCACAGGAATGAGGGAAGGAACACATATTTAGAACACAAAGGTATCCAGTAAACTAAGTGAAAAAATGATAGCAATTTCTGAAATGAGTGAGATGGTTGCAGGCACTAATTTCACAGAATGAAATACAGAGCACTTCCTATACACTATAAATACACATAGTATGATTGATGTTTCTAACATTTATGACAGTGTTCCTCAAACTATGTTCTGTGAAACACTAATGTTCAAGATGCTAATGTTCAAGAAACGTATTCCACATTCCTTATAACCAACCTTGATTCACTTTGATAGTAAAGACTGAAATTTTTTAAAAAGCATTTCTCACTTTTTTTAACCCAACTTTCCCCAAACAAATCTAACCAATGAATACTTCTTCCATGAAGCACCTACTGAAACATTAAAGGATGAGAATTTTCTTCAGGACACAGTTTGATAAATATATTTATCTCCTCCAACTTACTTCAAGGTGGACCCAGAGTGTGACATGGATGGTATAAACCTGGACTGTTTATTTCAAGTGATCTTAATTTTCAGTAATCACAGAGACAATATATTCACAAGCAACTTACTGTTTGAAGTTCAATTTCTTCTCTTTGCTGTGGTCACAGATCACTGCTCCACCAGCTTATGAGGATGAAGGTGAACAACACCTTTGCAAATGCACTGGAAAAGTTTAGAACAGCTGATGAAAGGCAGCATGACTCTATCACCATATTAGAAGTCAGGAGAACTGGGATGCCTGGGTTTGTCGACTGATCTTGCCGTTAAGTGTGTGGGTTTACAAATGTTAATGTGAACTTTCAAGATTTCACTTCCATATATGTATACATATTGCATATATACATACCGAGGACTTGGTCTAAAGGAGTCGTAAGGTCCTGAGCTGGGTTTATTTGACAATAAGTTGAAAATAAGATAGGACCCAGGATAAGTGCCCAGTCTAGGGGTGAGAAGTAGAAAGAAGTTGGGAGCATGGCAAAAGAGGAACAGGAGCTAACAGAGGAGAGAGGAGGGCACCACTCACCAGCTCTTGTGGGTGAAGAACTCCTTTGGTGCTAGGCAGCACAAAACAAGGAGTCAAGGGCCATAGAGTGACATCTCTTTGCTGTCCCTACCCACATACTTACCATCCATGTGTCAACTTGTCCATATACTAGCTGCCTGTGATGATATCTATACCTTCTGACTTAGGTCATGGGCCAGTGGGCTCTAGATCTGGTGGTACATAGGAAACCCCTTCACTCTTTATAAGGAGAATGGTCTAGAAATGGTCTGCTTATCTCAGTAATACTGACCTGAGCTCCAGGGCCCATATGAACCCGGAGCTGTGGACCTCCTGATCATTAATGCACGTCAGTGGCCTGCCTGGCACTCTGTGTGGGTGCAGGGCCCTTTGACTGGGTTTGCTGTGCCTGGGTGCTATTTTCCCCCATCTTCACAGGGCTCTGAAGCTGATTCTTCCTTCCAGTTCCCTGGAATGACTTGAGTACAGATTTGGCCTTTCCTCTAATTCCTGTATTTTCCTTTTCTACCAGGGTTTAAGCCAAAAACCTGATTTCTAGGTTTTTATTAGGACATGTTGGCATGTGATTGTGTGGCACACTCCATGGGAGGCAGACATCTGTTGCAAAATAAATAAAAGGCTTAAAATGTGATTTAGGTTTAGGTTCATGAAATATGTTTAAATGACAAAAATACCTGATATAACACTGAGAAGATTTTATCATCTTTCAAGAAAGCAATTATGTGGCCCACCGCCTATACTTTAATTGATGTCTAGAATCACTGCCGCCTTAGAGCCTAGGTGCTCTTCTTGGTCTCCCCTCCACAGTATCCCCACACCAGTACCCAGGGTCAGACTTCCTTGGTTGGACCAAGTCTTAAATGACCAGTGTATTCTCCAGATTGCCAGCCTTCTGTAAAGAAGGAGTAGGAAAGACCAGTGAAATCACATTATATGCACATTTAACTAAAACAACTCCAACTCGAGGAGTTCAAAGAGAGAAGCTGGAAATATTATGGATTCTACCCACTGTTTCACAAACTTTTATGCATCTGGGCATGGGCAGGAAATGAAAGGCAGAAATCTATTTCCCTTGATAAGTCTTAGTTCTCTTGTTTCTCTGTGGTGTGAGCATCTCACAAGGCTGAGTGTGATCACAGTATTAAAGATATGTAATTTTTACTTACCACATGCTCCTTGAGTGAAATCTCATGATAACGCTTGCTGCTCAACCAAAGAACTAGTCATCTGGGTCAAAGCTGCGGGAAAGTTGGTTCTTTTAGATCTTCCAGAAAAGTGCTGTCCAAGAGAACTCTTTGTGATGAAAACATTCTGTAGTCTGTGGGGCCCAATATGGTGGCAAGTAGCCACATGCGGCTATGGAGTCACTGATGTGTGGCTAGTGTGACAAGAATTTAAACTAGTGAGCATTAGTTTAGAGGAAATAGCTTTAGAGGAAATGCTACGGTATTGAAGGATATTAATTTTCTATTTCTGTGTAGCAAATTACCACAAATGTAATCATCTACACATATCCATTTATTAGTCACAGTTCTGTAGATCAGAATTTTGGGCTACCTTAACTGGGAGTCTCAGACTGCAACCAAGGTGCTGGCTAGGCTGGGCTCTTATCTAGAGATTTAGGAAGACACTGCTTCAAGGCTCATTCAGGTTATTGACAGAACTCAAGAAATTCAGAAATTCCTTGCAATTTTAGTGTTAGGGTCCTTGTTTCCTTGCTGGTCGTTGGCCAGGGGTCACTCTTAGCAGCTATCGGCCAATTTCTGATCTTTCCACATGGCCTCTTCCATCTGCCTGCCAGCAATGGCTCATCGAATCCTTCTGGCACTTTGAATCTCTCTGAGTTCTCTTGCTATCAGCCTGAGAAAATGCTCTGCTTTTAAAGGGTCCACTTGATTGGGTCAGGCCCACCCTGATAATCACTGTATTTTAAGGCCAACTGACTAGGGACTTTACATCTGCAAAATTCCTTCACAGTGGTACTTAGATTTGTGTTTGAATAAATGGATATAACTCTCAGGAGACCACTTTAAGATTCCACCTACAATAGCTCCCTTAAAATTTCCAATGATAATTTTGATCAGGCTTGATTTTTGTATTTCACACTAACTTAGAGCCCAACTCCCAAGTAAGATATGATCTCACAATAGACTGAGTAACGTCAGTGTTTTGAGTTTTGAATTCTTTTCTGTTCTGAAGAATCACTTTAACAATATAGAAACCCAGGAGTTAGTGGGTGGGGGTTGTAGGTGAGGTGGAGTAGGAGAATGTAAGCCTAAACCTACTGACTTTAATTTTTAACACTCTAGTTAGGATTAACTAACATGCAGACAAAATGGCTGACTGAATTGTTGAGAAGAAGGATGGAGAGGCACAGACAAGGATTGGGAGGGAGTAGTCTAATGGGAGGACTTCATGGCTACCAAAGTTCAATTTAATTAATCTATCTCAAAGTTATCTACCACTTTGGTATTTGGGCCATAGGTTACCACTCCAAGATTTAGCATATTTTGAGAGCTATTAAGGTCAACAAAACAGTATAATTGATTAAAAAAAAAATCCCTCAAATCCCTTCAAAGTGATATCAGTCTGTGTTAATGGAATCATTATGTTCTAAACCAGCAAAAAAATTATTTCCAGCGACTTGGCACTGTTCTTGCCTTGAACATAGTTCAACTGCTTTTAGTTTGGGATACCACATGTTGAAAAAGAGACAAATTAGAGAAAATTCAGAGAACGGCAACTAGCATGATAAAATGTCTAGTTAAAGGTTCATGGCATGGCTCAGGGGATTGGTAATAGGATATAAATCCTCTCTCTCGTCAGCACTTCAGTTTTAGTAGTGTCTATCTAATGGCTCTCGTCACTGTTTAGATTCAGAGACCAGCCTGGGAGGAGCTGATGGGGTATGGTTCAGAATGTAGTTCATTTTCCAAATACAATCACCATCAGAGTCTTTTTCACCTTTCTGGTGAGGAAGTGAAGATGTGATTTAGCACCATGTCTAAATCAGATACCTTCACCTAAACCAGTTAGTTCCAAGATTGGCTGGGCCTGTGCTAATTACTCTGAGTTTTGACTTCGAATTAAGAGTGAGAGTCTTTTTCTCAAGTTTAAATAAATGTCCACAGTAGTTGAAATATTTCCAAGAAGTTTGCAAACTGCTTCAAGTTTAAGTTAAAAAAAAAGAATGCTATTTATTTAACTACAATGGGAAATAAAACAATCTAAACAACAATGCTCATATTGATGAAATCTATGTGTTCTCTACCTATAGGAAGAGCTCCACAGGAAGCCAAATCATAATCAGAAGGTTGCTTTGTGTAAGCACAGTGCTTGTCAGATTATTCTGGAGTAGCTGGATGTGTCCATCTACAATTTTTGTTTGTTTGTTTTGGTATCATTAATCTACAATTACATGTGCAATATTATGGTTATTAAACTACCCCTTCATCAGGTCCCCCCCACCAACCCCATTACAGCCACTGTCCATCAGCGTAGTGAGATGCTATAGAATCACTACTTGTCTTCTCTGAGTTGTACTGCCCTCCCCGTGCGCCCCCAACATTATATCTGCTAATCGTAATGCCCCTTTTTCCCTCTTATCCCTCCCTTCCCACCCATTTTCCCCAGTCCCTTTCCCTTTGGTAACTATTAGTCCGTTCTTGGGTTCTGTGAGTCTGCTGCTGTTTTGTTCCTTCAGTATTTTTTCTTTGTTCTTATACTCCACATATGAGTGAGATCATTTGATACTTGTCTTTTTCCGCTTAGCTTATTTCACTAAGCATAATACCCTCTAGCTCCATCCATGTTGTTGCAAATGGTAGGATTTGTTCTCTTCTTATAGCTGAATAATATTCCATTGTGTATATGTACCACCACTTCTTTATCCATTCATCTACTGATGGACACTTAGGTTGCTTCCATTTCTTGGCTGTTGTAAATAGTGCTGCGATAAACATAGGGGTGCATATGTCTTATTCAAACTGAGCTACTGCATTCTTAGGGTAAATTCCTAGGAGTGGGATTCCTGGGTCAAATGGTATTTCTATTTTGAGTTTTTGAGGAACCTCCATACTGCTTTCCACAATGGTTGAACTAATTTGCATTCCCACCAACAGTGTAGGAGGTTTCCCTTTTCACCACATCCTTGCCAACATTTGTTGTTGTTTGTGTTTTGGATGTTGGCCATCCTTACTGGTGTGAGGTGATATCTCATTGTGGTTTTAATTTGCATTTCTCTGATGATTAGTGATGTGGAGCATCTTTCCATCTACAATTTTTGATCAAGTCTAGATGGCTTGCTAGATTGCTTGGTGGGATAAGGACCAAGATTCATGAGACCTTTGTTTAATTTATTTTATTATTATTATTTTTAAATTGAAATATTGATATACAATCTTATATTGGTTTGAAATGTACAACACAGTGGTTCAACAGTTATATTAAATCCTAACCCCCACTAATACAGTTACTATCTATTACCATAGGAAGATGTTACAGAATCAGTGGCTATATTCCCATGCTGTAGTACTATCCCCATGACCAACCTATACTATGAGTGGGAATTTTTGTGTCCCTTTTTGTCCGCCTCACCATCCCCACCCATCCATCCCAACCTCTCCCGCATGGTAACCACTAGTCACTTCTCTGTCTATGAGTCTTCAGTGTCTATAGAGATGATCATGTGTTTTTTTATCCTTTCTTTTTTGGTTAATGTGGTATATGATATTGAATATATTATACCATCTTTGCATCCCTGGAATAAATCCCACTTTGTGGTGATGGATAATCATTCTGATGTATTTTTGAATTCTGTATGTTGAGGACTTTTGCATCTATGTTCATCAGGGAATAAGACTTCTGCTTTAGACCTGTATATGTTATTAACATATTGGGTGATGCTTGGCAAATATGTAATATAGGAAACTAGTAATAATTGATCTCTAAGATCATTAAAACTATAAAATTCTTTGATTTTATATATATTCTCTATAGGCAGCTAAATAGATATTAGATAATTAACTGTCTTGGTTCTATTCACTAAAGACCTTAAGGCCTTTTAAAAAATCAGTCAATTTCATAAACATTTGTTGACAACTTGCTATGTACAAATTATTTTTAGGCATGGAATTAGACATGGTACCTTTCCACAAGGAATATATATGGCTAATTAAGATATGAATATTATCATTATGTATCAATGTAAATAATACAAGTGATATCATGAATATCATAGTAAATGTGAATTATGATTGGTGACAAAATAAGACAAAATTAAATAAAGCCAGCAAAAGATGTACAGGTACCTGTGGGATAGGATATGGAGTAGGGAAAAATATATTTCATTTAGGAAGATTACAGAACAATTCTTAAAGTAAAATATTTGAACTGGATTTTTAAGGATGGGTGTGTTCAGCAAACTTTGAGAACCACTCATCTGTGGTCAAAGTTGGAATTGCTGTAATGGTGTGAAATTCAGCTTGCCTGGTAGGAGACGAGGATGTAGGATGTAGTGTTGGTTCCTTTTTGCACTAGTGGTGCGGGATCAGGAAATTAGGATGATTGTCTTACTTAGACCTGCACATTTAATTCCTATGTATGGATTCTCAAATGACACTTTGGCATCAGGGCCTCAGTTGCATGGACCAGCTTCTGTAGTAGTGTATTAGGGCTGCCATAACACAGTTCCACAGACTGGGTGGCTTAAACAACAGAAATTTATTTTCTCACAGTTTGGGAGATCCAAAATCCAAGATCAAGGTGCCAGCAGGGCTGGTTTCCCCTGAGGCCCTTCTGCTTGTCTTGTAGATGACCAACTCTCTGCGTCTTCCCATGGCCTTCTCTCTGTGCATGTGCATCCCTCTCTCTCTTTCCTTATTAGGCACGAGTTGTACTGGATCAGGGCCCTGCACTTATGACCTCATTAAACCTTAATTACTTCCTAAAGGCCCTATCTCCAAACAGTCACATTGGTGGTTAGGGTTGCAACATATGAATTGGACAGGCACAAAATAGTTTATAACAACTTCTAAGGCTCTGAGAGGGGCCCTACTTTGAGTTCATATGATCATATGTTTTTGTGATAAGATTTTTTGTATTTGTCTTTAACAGTGCCCTTCTCCCAAAATGGGACAGGCCCCATAAACCCTGGGATCCACCTTCTGCCCGGCAGCAAGATATTAATAAGGCCCACTGCTCAGCAGGAGAGGTAATCCTGGGTAGGGGTGCTGTTTGGGGGAAGGGGGCAAGTGAGTTTCCTCCATTGTCTCACATGGAAGACACAGGGGTTGATGTGAATCCCAAGTTCTGATGGAGCTATGAATGCTTTTAGATTGGAGAATCCATACATAGGAATTAAATGTGCCGGTCTAAGGCAATCATCCTAATTTCCTGATCCTGCGCTACTAGTGCAAAAAGGAACCAACACTGATGGAAATCCAAAGGATCAAAACATAGCGGAGCCTTGAAGCCATTTAGGGTATAAATGAGTATGTTGTTAAATACGGGAGAAAACGTGATCAGAGTTGGTGGAGACGAAGTGGAGAGCAATTCTGACATAACATAAATACAATTTAGATTTAGGGAAATATTTCTTGGCCTCAGAGTCAGGATAAAGCAGTTAATGTCTGTAAGAATGGAGACCTTCAGGATCAGGGGCACATGTCTTTCTCCCTCTGAGATCCTTTACTCTTCTTCCTGTGTCTCTGGTTCTCTTCAGAATCACTTGCGGGAGGTTGTGAAGAACGAGGATTCCTATGCTTAATCCCAGAATGAATGAGTCAGAATCTTTGGTGGGTGGGGCCCGGAAATCTTCGTTTTGAAAGTTTAGCTTTTTATTCTTCTTACTCTCTAGTGTTTGGGATTTACTGCCCTACATCCACAGCAAAATAGGGTACTGCTCTTAATTTCAGTAATGCTACCATTAATGCCTATTAACTATAACAAGATTTGCTATTTTTGGAATACTTACTGTGATCTATGTACATTCTAAGCAACACACTGGTTTTCATGATAAATCTTTATGGTGATAATATGCTTATCTTGCAAATGACAAACCAAGGCTCAGAAAAGTTAAAATTTTCAAGGCCACATAAGTGGCATTACTCAAAAAATGAAGTGGAAGAAGTAGAGAGAAGGAAAATTCAATAAAACATTAATTTGCAAATATTTCTATTATGTAGAAAACTTCATTAGAGTTACACACTGCCTTAAAATTGTGTGGAGGTTATAATAAATATTAACTCCTAAGACTCCATCTTCTTGGGCATTGCTGACCTACACTGTTAAACTGATGCTCTGATGAAACGGATTGGCAGGAAATTCCAGGCACTTGTGGCAGAAGAAATAGATTTCATGCACTTTTCTTGCCAGTGCTAACATCCCTCGATGACACTTCAGAGGCTATGGAGACTTGTTTGGTTGGCTAATGTTCGTATTTTGGTTTGATAAGAAATTCAGGCAGCTTCAGGGATAAGGTATATAGTTTGGAAAAAATGAACAAAAGCCTATTGTGTGATAATCTATTTTATTTCGAAAGGATATGGATCAATAAATATGATGTTTTAGTTTTGGAAAGCAAAGTGAAAAAACTCATGGTCAAAACACTAATTGGGAATATTGTAATATTCCATCCCTTAGTCCTCCACAGTTCTACTTAACAGAAATATCCAATTAATGTACTAAAAAAAATAATAATAAAATTTCTTGAGGCAACTTGTGCAGTTACCATGTAAGCCTATCATACAAACAAGCTGTGTATTCCTTCAACAAATTTACATTTCAAATATACAAAAAGAAATAAAATATCCATGTTTATTATATTTAGACTGACTACGTACCAGTTATAAGAGATGATGAAAGAGTCCCAGTCAATGTAACTCATTTTAACAAATATAGTTCTCCCTAAGAGGTCAGTTATTTTTCAGGTGTTTTATTCTTCAGATGATAAGAATAATTATTTACTTTTTAGAATATTTATTTCAATATAGGTTTCTGATTCTTATATGTTTTTATAGTCTAAAATGTTTTGAAATATATTGAAAAATAAATAGAATTCACTTGTCATCCCTCCACCAGTGTTTAGGCTTTATTAAATAAGAAGTTAAACACCACTTGTACCCTTACATTTTTTTTTCCTCCCAGGATTAAAAATTAGTGGCTAGCTATTTGATGCATATCTTTTCTCTTTCCTAGGTTTATTCTTTATATGCATATATACACTTGATGACCTAAATCAGAGTATTATTAAATGTGTTTATCTAGAATCAGTTTTATCTACTAAACATACACTATGGACATTTTCATAGGCCACTTGATTCATTTTTCTACGTTACTTTTTAGCTTTTTAATGGCTGTATATTGTTACTATTGAATTATTCCCCTATTTTTAAAACTTTTCCCCTATTTAATTTTTTCTTTTTGCTATTTTAAATAAATTTTTAATTAATAGCCTTGAAAGGTATGCACATTTTGAATTTGAATAGATATTACCAAATTACTTTCCACAAAATGTGGATATTGTCCTCGAAATGTATATTTGAATTTTCATATTTATATTTTTGTCTAGTTTCCCCACGTTTGCTGGCACTAGCTTTTAGCAATCTTTTAAATCACTGACAATCTGCTGAGAGCAATTTATATTTTGTCTTACTTTGCAATAAAGAACTGAATGATTCTAAATGTTTTGTACATTTAAAATTTTTACTGGCATATTTGTGAAGGAGACATGCATTCTAGAGTTAAGAATAAGAAAAATAAATAGTTAGGACTAAATATCACTTAAAATAACTACTAGTCACATCTTTAATCTCAGATTCCAAACACCTTTTATTTGCCAGGATGGGTAATTAATTCAAAATGTTGCAAACATTAGCCTCAAGTTTTGCAACTTCTGTAAGTAAATTATATTAAGATAAGTAATTCTGCTTGCTTCAGAAATTCAAGCTGTTTAGTTCGTACCATGTGTCTGTACTTTGTTATTGGGACCAATCTTCAACTTTCTTGCCCCATATTACAAATTACATTTTTTATTTTGAAATCTATATAAAACACTAAAGATTATGATTTTGGACAGTTTCTGACTAGTGCTAATTCTTGAGCTTTTTTACTGTGTTCTCATAAATTAAAACTATTTTTTTCTTCTTCAGAATAAATTACTGGATCTTGGTGGATAAGAAACTGAAATAAAACTCAATCAAACCAGTGAATACCTCTGCAGGCTTAGTCATAAAACCCAGCACGGAAATAATACTTGTCTCACAATCAGGTCAGAAATGATAACTGAAACCATGGAATCCTTAAGATAAGCTACCTGTGTAATCAGGGGAAATAGCTGAAAGCCTAATAGAAGGCTTTGTGTTAGAGGACAGTGATTGAAGTTCAAAAGGCTTAGCAGAGGTCAAGTTGGCAATGTCAGGTATTTCCCCAAGTTTACTTCATTCAATTAAGTTGAAACTATCTGCTCCTGTGAAAGAATTGGTGGCTTTCCTTGCTCTGGGGGCCCAGGCAAGGGATGCTCGGTTTCCTCTGTACCAGAAGCTCTGCCTGGGATAATTTTTAAAAAGACATTGAGCTCTCTGTGGGGAACTCATGGGCAATACAATGTCTATAAATGTAGTAAATTTACCTGATACATTTGAAAGGGACAGAAGATTCAATTATGTATCTGTATGTATTAGCCAACTATCAGCACCTAATTATTTTTAAACTTTAGTCGTTTCTAAAAGGGATGACCATTCCTGTATCTGTCACATTAATTGAGCTGGTTTTCTTCCTTTAGTCTAAAATGCTGTTGATTGCCTTGGCTCCTTACCCAGCTAAGGGACAAAATGTCCTGGATCGAGGGCTTTCTTAGGAGTGCTTGTATTTTTGTCTCAAGGCTGCTTGATCTAAGCAGATTTTGTGTAGGAAAGTGCCCAAATTTGCTTATTTAAAAATTAAGTTTCACACACTTAGGATTTTGTCTTTTTTCTTGGTATGTCAATTCCTCCCACCCCCACCCCCTTTTTGAAATACACTACCTTATTTCTTGTTAGAGTAATTATTTTACAAACATGAGTGAACTGTGTGGGGGAATAGAAATGGGACATACCTTGACTGCAGCAAATGATCAGATTACATAGATAAATTGATATATGAGAGTTTCTGGAATAGTGGGTAATTACGGCACATACCTCCAGGAAATCACATACACGCACACACACACACACACATACACACATGCCACACCCCATTAACCTCCTGCATATGTGTATGTGACTATATAGATTTTAATTATAAGAAAGATTTAGGAGATAACACCTATCTTTAAGTTGAAAAGCACCAAATGTCATTATCAATGTGTTTCCTACAGTTGACAATAGATTTCTAAAAGCCCATAATCCCAATAATTTTTCATTAGTTAGATATGATGGAAAAGAAATGTGGACAAAAGTGATTTTATCCAGTAGTTCCTAAACCTGGCTAGTCGTTAGGGGTACCACTCAGCCTTCCTGAGTCAGAATCGACCAAACTGGGCTACAGCGATCTGTAGTTTAACAAGGTCTCCAGATGATTCTGATAGCCAAGTTTGTGAAGCCTTAAAAAAAAATCAGTCTAGAATAAGTCATTTTGTTCTAATCACTTTGATGTTGAAGGAATTGTACAATTTACTGAAGAACTGATAATGTATGGTTTGGGTAATGCATCCGAACATTATAGTCATAAATTGCCTCATTGGAGCTTCCCAAGTATTCCCTGACTTAGATATTGTGGGTTCCACTTTACAGATGAGGAAACATACTGTTGAAATAATACCATAAAGTTAATAACTAGGAAAACCATAATTCAGTCCTAAGCCTTCTAGCTATATGTCCATGGCTTTTAGCACATTGACTTCTAGGAGTCTTGAGGCAAAAATCATTAAAGCCCTGTCTTGCCAATGGATTTCAGCCCCAGGCAAGGTCGCTATGGATTCAATGTGACCAAAGAAATTGACAGCAAAACGTTCTTGGGGCAAAAGAGTTATACCCAGCTTTATTTCCAAGTGGCAGGTCAGTCACTAGAATCCCGTTCACTCAGAGTGAGTCTGCATGCAGCAAGCCGGTCTCCGCCTCTGGGGCCCTTTGTCTGCACAGCCGTCCTCTGGGCATCTCTGCCTGCACAGCTGTCCCACACAGCCGTCCTCTGGGCCTCTCTGCATAGTCGTCCCACACAGCCGTCCTCTGGGCCTCTCTGCACAGTTGTCCCGCACAGCTGTCCTCTGGGCCTCTGTCCTCTGCTCTGCACTCCTGAAGCCTTGCAGCCATGCCATGGTGTCAGGCCCAGAGCACTGGGTAGAGCTCTTTATATAGAGTCAACAGCCATGTGTTGCCCACAGGTGTGCAGTGAGCTAATCAACCAGGGCCAGGTGAGAATCCTGGCCACAGGAACTCTCATTTTATCCACACTCCACCCCTCCAGGATTCCCTCCTCTCAATCTATGTGCCCTTAGTCCTCTGCAATGGTTCCTGTGCAAGGAAGCTCGAAAATTGTTCTCCAGCCTCTCCAGCAAAAAGTCTTGCAGACACACAGGCCAGACTTGTGGCTCTGTCTCTGACCTCTGCCTCTTTGGTCTTAATGGCTTGAACTGCTGCACTGGTTTCAACTGTTGCCATAGCTCCAGTAAGATCCTATTTGGCTTCCTGTCTAATTTCTTTCCATCTACACCTGCCCGTATTAAATCAACCCACATCTGGGTCCTTATAACCTTCATGGGGCCCCTTAAATTCTTCTTGTGAGTCACATTTTGTAATCGCTGCCTCAAGGCAGGCTGCACTGTCAGGGAAGACAACTTTCCCATCTCTGAGCCCAACAGAGCAATTCTATCCACCCGTAAGTCCCACAGCCTCCAGCTCAGCCTGAGGATAGGGGCGGACCATAGAGTGCTCCACGACCTGGGGAGGGGGCTGCTCCTCTCCTTGGGGAACTTTCAGCTGCTGGGTCTTTATTTTCTTTACAACCACTGGGTGTGCTTTCAATACAGGAGGGTCCAGTGCCTCCGGCACCACCCCTTCATCCTTCCCCAGCTCCTCCATTTCTGGGGTTGATGGCACCTTTCTCTCCACTCCCCCAAGTCCCTCCTCTGCTACAGGGCCTCACAACAATGCTACCTCAGTCTTCAGAAGCTCTCTTACCTTCAGCTCAATGCTTCGCAGATGACGTTCTCATGCCGCCTCCACCTGTCCTTCCCTCAGGAGTTCATCTTTTTCCTTGATGGCCTCTTCCTCCTTCAGAACACCTGGAAGTGCTGCCATCTCATCTCCAATGGCACCTTGCTGCTGGCATTCTCATGCTGCCTCCTCTCGCATCAATGCCATCTCCTTCCTCAGGGAATCCACAGAAGTTTGCAGCTCACATTCTCATGCCGCCATTTCTTGGGTCTCTTCTGCAGACTTTTTGAATACTGTGAGAAGCAGGCAACCCACAGTCCCTGCTGCCTCACAGGCACTCTGTTTCTCAAAGGATCTACTTACTATACCAAGGGCCACCCCTACTGCCTCAGGTGTCACCTCCACCTGCCTCCAGCCCTGGGGTGGGGCCCAGTCCTCTAGGAGGCAAGCCACCTCAGACCACATACCCATTGGCGGACGATCCACTGTCTCCCCATTCACAGGGGCAGCCCGCTGAATCACCCCTTCCATAAGGGCAGCCTGTCTTTTTTTCCTTGGTCAACAATGAATCCTGCTGACTATGCCAATTGTCTTGCCAATGGGTTTCAGCCCCAGGCAAGGTTGCTACGGACACAATGTGACCAAAGAAATTCACAGCAAAATGTTCTTGGGGCAAAAGGGTTATACCCAGCTTTATTTCCAGGTGGCAGGTCAGTTACTAAAATCCCATTCACTTAGAGTGAGTCTGCATGCAGCAAGCCGGTCTCTGCCTCTGGGCTCCTCTGTCTGCAAAGCTGTCCTCTGGGTCTTTCTGTATAGTCGTCCCACACAGCAATCCTCTGGGCCTCTCTGCACAGTTGTCCCGCACAGCTGTCCTCTGGGCCTCTCTGCACAGTCGTCCCACACAGCTGTCCTCTGTGCCTCTGTCTCGGTGCTGCCACCACTCCAGCCTCTGCTCTGCTCTCCTGCAGCCTTGCAGCCATGCCACCGTGTCATGCCCAGAGCACTGAGCCGAGCTCTTTATATAGAGTCAACAGCCATGTATTGCTCACAGGTGTGCAGTGAGCTAGTCAACCAGGGCCAGGTGAGAATCCTGGCCACAGGAACTCTCACTTTATCCACAAGCCCTTTAGTAGGATCTCTAGATTACATCTAGCATTTTGTTTTTCTGGCATCCTAAAATAACTTTTGAGGTCAGTGTTATTTCGGTTTAGAACACATTTATTGTGTGGTTATGTGCCTAACTTTGTTTTGGGTTAGACCTCAGAGGGATGGACTTTACCCTCAAGGAGTTTTGTTAGGGAGATCAGATTTACTTGGGCTAAGAGTAGAAAACAACAGGTTAAAATGACAAAGTATACAATGTGGACTTTCAGTGCTATAACAGTTCAGAGAAAATTATTTGGGGCTAAAATTTTTAGGGAAGACTCCAGAAAAAGCAGCATTTCATCTGGGCATTGAATAGTAGGATTTGGGAAGTTTAGGAGAAGACATTACAGTTATGGGAACAACATGAACAAAGGAGTGAGTGCCTGTGTAGATGTGTGAGTGTGCATGTATGTGTGTGTCTGTGTATTTTGTCATACTCAGTGCTCAAGAGAGGACTGGTTCAGCTGGAGAGCAGTGAGAGAGAGGGAACAGGATGTAGACATGGGGCCATGCCCCATCCTTCAAGGTGCCAGACTCCACTGGATACTTAGATTGTCAAGCTAAAGGTGCTTTTGGAATCCCTGCTCTTTTCTTCCACGTGTTATTTATTACACTCTCATGTCTGTGCTCCCACTCCTCAGAAAAATACTTTAACCTAATGCTCCAAAAGCCTCTGTCAATGTCCAGACTCAAATTAAGCACAGTGAATATGACCATCGCTCAGAGACACATATGGGAATTGGGATGTCAAAAGACACAAAAGCCCCAGCATAATAGACAGAATCAGCAGGTTCCTGGGATATGACTAATTTTTCTCTGGCTGTTTAGTAACAGGTGGTATTTATCTAAGCAGACTGCCCTGGGCAGCTGGTTGATGGGTTCTTCCAGCTGGACATCTTCTCCCTATTTAGTCCAACCACACCTGCTTCAGACAGCAAACAAGAGCCTTTCTCATCTCCAGTATCTGTGTATGGGGGGCTGGGGGTATTGATGAGCCATTCAGCTTCCAGCTGTAGTGTTTCATGATGTCCGAGGATCCCATCTGGCCTCTAACAGAAAAAAAAAAGAGGTTTTAGGTTTAGAGGTGGGCTTTTTTTCTTTCTTTCAGGGAGTGGTTTTGTCCTGTTAGGTTGATTTCTTTTAAGAAAGAGATTTCATCATCGGCTGCTATCATGTGGTCAGATTTATCTCCCATTAAAACTTCCTTTCCTTGAAGCATGCACTGACATGAGGGTGCCTGTCTCTTCAAGCCTTTATTGTAATGCATTAGGAATAGTAGAATAGTCTCATGAAAGATTAATCACTTCCTGTAAGCATCTGTACCTGCAGACAAGCAATTACTGAAATATGTCCAAAAGAAAACAAGGAAGGATGTTAAAATGTATCGGCCAGGTATTTTTTGGCAGTGTGACTAAAAAACTTGTTTGGGTGCCAGCTTTTTTGGAGTCAGAAAGGACTTCTGTGCTGAGTTAATGGATCACAGTTTGTTTTGAACATGAGTAGCAATGTTTTCTTCGTAATGACAGCCAAAACTTTGATGCTGCGCAGGTATTTCTCTTGAGGCCGTACAAGTGTTTGCATTCTTGTTTCCCTGTCTGAACTGAATGATAAATCAATCTTTTGGACTAAATTCAGTCCTGGCGATTTAGAGAACCTGGTATGACCAGTGCTGGGCCTGCCAGATAGTAGGTGTTCATTTAATATTGATGACTGGCAATCTCTATTTTATAGTTGTCAAGGGATTTACCATAAAAGAGAGCTTTTGGAAGATAGCCTAGCCACAATCATGAAAATCCCACTAATCAGTAAAGTACTGGGTTCACCACCACCTTGACTCCAAACTTTCTATTTACTAACTATGTTCCAGGATTTATACTAGAGGCTGGAGAGTAAAAAACAAAAAACAAAAAACACACACTTCTTGCTTTTAAGAAGCTGAGAATTCCTGGTGAGGGAAATACTGATATAACAATATATCAACAACAAAAGCAACATTTATTGAGCACTTACTGCATTGTAGATTCTGAAGCCCTTTGTATATATTAATTCATTTAATCCAAAATGTTTATTAATATTATCCCAGTTTTTCAGTTGTGTAAACTGAGGCAGAGTTAGACATCTTTCTGTAATTTACCTCAAGCTAGTAAGTGATGGAAATGGGGTATGAATGAAAATGCAAAACCAAACACTGAATTTGTGGAGTGCTCTGATGAGGTCAGTTCAGGGTGTGGAGAGGAGACTCCCTCAACTCAGTATAATGGGGACTTGGAAGAGTTTCAGGAGCAGGTGATGTCTGAGCTTTTTTCCTCCTTACCTCCACTTCTAGCCCTGGGATGTGGGACATCTGTTTCTCTTCAGATCTGACCCCAGTTCTTCCCATGTCCTTCACCAACAGGGAACACTGTACTCTACTTTGCAACGTCTGTCCACTGATGCCTCAACAAGCCATTCAACCTCCAGCAGCTGTAATCATGTCCTTTATGATTGTCAGCCTGCTGTAGTGGCAAGACTGTGGGCATTGGATTCAGACACACTTAAATTTGAATCTTGTCTCTTCCAATTGTAAGCTGTGCAATACTGGGCAAGTAATTAACCTCATAGGATTAATTATACTCATCTCTTTGGTCTGTTTAAAGAATGAATTGAGACAATATATGTAAACTATCATGTAGAGGGTGCTTAATAAATACTAGTTTTATTTCTCTTGTAAAACTATGCCTTTTTTTTTGCCTGTTTCTCCCAGAACCTAGCATGTTTACCCACAAATAATAAATGATTACTAATTTGATTTTATGGTGAGTAGAAATAATTTATGCCAGTGTTATATTATTAAATTACCATACACACAGTATCCTCCTGGAACACTTCCTCTCCCCTTTCCTTTCCCCGTGCACATGTGTCTTTCCTGCTTAGTTTACTCTTACTTGTCTTTCAGGCCTTGGCTCAGATGTCATCCTCTTCAAAAAGGTTTCCCTGCCTGAGTGAGGCTCCCTTTCTCTCTCTTTCTGTAGCACTGTGGGCTATAGAAGGTATAGATGCCAGGAAAGTTCATTATTTTTTTTAATTGAAGTGAATGCCACCCAATGTAAATTAATCATTAAAAATGTACAATTTGGTGGCATTTAGTACATACACAATGTCATGCAACCAGCACCTCCATCTAGCTCTAAAAAATTTCATCAGCTCAAAATAAAACCTTGTACTCATGAAGCAGTCAACCCCTATTCACCCTCCCACCAGCCTTTGGCAACCACCAGCCTGCTTTCTGTTTTGATGGGTTTACCTATTGTGGGTATTTTATACAAATGGAATCATATAATATGTGACCTTTTTTGTCTCACTTCTTTCACTTAGCATAATGCTTCCAAGGTTATAGTTTGTATCAGTACTTTACTTTTTTATGGCTGAGTATTATTTCATTGTAGGTCTATAACACATTTTGTTTATTCATTCATCCTCTGTGGACATTTAGGTTATTTTACCTTTTGGTTACTGTGCATGGTGCTGTTATGAACATTTGTGTACAAGTATTTGTGTATTTGTTTTCAATTCTTTCGGGCATATTCTTGGGAGTGGAATTGCTGTGTTGTATGGTGAGTCTATGTTTAATTTTTTGAGCAATGACCAGCTTTATTATTTTCTAATTTAAAAATATAGTCCAAATCAAACCTAAAGACACACCTGGGATCTGGATTTAACTCTACTTAGAAAAATCCCAGTGCAGCTGGTTTTGAAGATTTTGGTTCAAGGAAAAGATACCAAAGATGTTACATATAAATCTATTTTGTAAAAATAATTTTGCATGTGTGAAAGAAAAGCAGTGTACAATAATCTGACCATGATTTGTTCAAATGGGGAACAGAAGAGTAACCGGTCTTAACCCAACTCCCCAGAGTCCTCCCAGATCCCCTGGTTAAGCCCCTGGAATCTGGGCTCTCTGAGATTTCGCTGTTTATCTAGACTCTTTAGATTCCATTTTAAAGAGCATCACCCTGTACCTAGTAACTCTAGCACTAAGAGCGGTCCATGGAGTGCGGAGAACGCAGATCCTGATTTACTGAGCAGATAGGCGTGGAAGACACCATGCTGGGCACTGAAGCCAGTGCACTCTGGGGAGGAATTAGATTGATTTTGTTGTATATCAGTTCCTTCACTGGAGAAACTGATCACTGAAATGAAATTATGATGTTTAAACGTAAAAAAATTATGAGGAAATGCATGACTATGCTACATGGGTGCTACAGAAGGGGAGAGCCATAGGAAAAAGCAAACGCCTGCCATGCAGATTAACAGAAAAGTTAGAGAAAAGTTCTGTTGAAAGTTTCAACAGAAAAAGAGGGACTTGAACTGTTTTTAAAGATATGTACATGGGCTTTGTGTCTAGAGAGGATAAGATGAGTGTTATCTTCAGGTAAGAAATGGTCTGAGGCTGCTGAGTTTGTTTCTGAGCAGCCTTATCAGCAATACCGAAAAGAAAACATGTTGCGGGTTACTGTCATTCCACAGCACACCGGAAGAGATAACATAGGTGGTGAATGAGTTTCCCTAAGAAAACAAAGAACTGAAATCTGGGTTGGAAATTTTGGCTTATTCAATTCTGATGAGAGGGGTTTACTGCTAAGGAACCCCAGGTGAAGGAACTGAGTTTCTTTGGAAATTGAATGTCTCATATGTTAAACCTAGATGTAGAAGAGGCTCTGACAATGGTCTTAAAACTTCTAAAATTTTCTTGTATAAGTAGTAAGAGTGATTATAAAGGCTACTAAGTGTTCTTCATTTCTGTGAAATGAGGGGTATGAGTCTCCCTTTGATAAGTTGTCTGACAGCAAAATCAGTAGACACTTTTGTTCCATTATTTGTCCACTTACAGCTTATGCTTGTTAAGTACTCACTTTGTTTTTCTTGGAAAGGCAACTTGGAGAAATAAAACTGTACAAGTTGTGGACTGGAAATAACAATGTATATCTGTTGAGAAAGGAATGATGTTTTCTTCCAAAGTCTCTAACTTCCACCTACATGAGGAACATTACATCTGGGGCTTTCAAGTCATGATTTCTGTCATTGAAAAGGTTTTATTTTTTCCATTTGGGTACTGTGTTTATTGAACAGTTCTATTTTCATTTATGACTTTTCCAATCTCCATGTAAGTTAAGAAAGTGTCTTAAGCAAGCTCTTGCTGTAACAGTGGGATTGTCTATTTCTAGAGAAATAGGGTAATAGAGACACAAGAAGCTTCCTTTTATCCTAGAAACACATCACCATGCAGCTAGTTTAAAAGTGTCCATTGTTGATAACTATATTTGAGTTTTGTGGTTCCCCAGGAACATTTCTATGATCTGCCTGGATAATATCTGGATTCAGATCAGAGGTACTTTTACAGCATTATGTTTTACAGGAGCCTTGACATTAATCTCTTACTTACCTTCCTTGGCAACGTAAAAACAGTGCACAGGCAAAGAAGGGAGCAAAGTCCAAGGAGCATGTGGGGTTGGGAGATTCCTGTGAGGGGGCAGGGACGGCTTGCTGCAGTCACAGCTGCCCTCCATGACTGTGATGGCCTTCCCCACTGCAGTTTCATTTGGGAATGCTGAAAGTGCCAGCACTGGACTCCAGAGTCCTGAGGCTTACTGAGGGCTCACCTTACTTCTGTGTAATCTGGATTCAGTTATTCAGTCATTCTAAACTTCAGTTGTCAGATCTGCAAAATGGCGATAAAAGTATTACTGACTTCTTAGGGTTTTCATGAGGATTAAATGAAATAATGTAAATGGTGCATGGGGCACAGTCCCTGGCACATGGTATAATCTTTGTTGGAATTCTGATATCATGTATGGCCAACTCATAAGTCTTGCCTGCTTTATCTGTTATAATCCTGTTTAAATGGGAAGTTTTATTTTGCCAGTCTTTTCCCTACTTTTAGAAAACATTCATTATTTCAGAGTCTGGAGAGATTTATACTTCAAAGATTGTTTATTTAGAGCACTGAGTTTATAATACAGCCTAAGAATGTAATGAAATTGTATTTATTGGCCAAATTAATATTTGAAGGAATAGAAAAGCTTTCTCTGGCAATGGGATAAATTTTTTTCTTTTCTTTAATTCCCAGTTTTATTGAGATATATTTGACATACGGCACTGTATTAATTTAACATGTATAGCCTGGGAAAAATTTTCAGTTACTTACTGATAAGAGTTTAAAAACCTATCTAAGTATTATCTGGATGGTTCTGAGTTGCCCCCAACTTGTCATTCACCCATTCATTTATTTATTCACTAACATATTCCTTTAAGATCTACTTAAAGGGCTTTGTGTTATAATAAATACTCACAATTTCAAACCCATGATTCAACAATTACTGAAAAATAAAATTTAATAATTAAGTGACAAAATCTGGAAATGGATTGAGACTTTTTGGCTACCAAATGAACTTCCACAACACAATATTGAGGAATTCAGAGGGATAAACTAGGAGTGTATGGATTTCTTTTTCCTTAAAATACATTTGATTCAAAAATTAAGGGAATGCAACTAATAGGGAGAAAAAAATCAGGAGTTGCAGTGCTTATATCAGACAAAATAGACTTCAAAACAAAGAAAGTCACAAGAGACAAAGAAGGACATTACATAATGATAAAAGGGTCAATCCAACAAGAAGATATAACCATTATAAATATCTAGGCGCCCAACACAGGAGCTCCTACATATGTGAAACAAATACTAACAGAATAAAAGGGGGGAAATAGAATGCAATGCATTCATTCTAGGAGACTTCAACACAACACTCACTCTGAAGGACAGATCAACCAAACAGAAAATAAGTAAGGAGACAGAGGTACTGAACAACACATTAGAACAGATGGACCTAACAGACATCTACAGAACTCTACACCCCAAAGCAGCAGAATACACATTGTTCTCAAGTGCACATGGAACATTTTCAAGAATAGATCATATACTGGGCCACAAAAAGAGCCTCGGTAAATTTAAAAAGATTGAAATTGTAAGAACCAGCTTCTCAGACCACAAAGGTATGAAACTATAAGTGAATTACGCAAAGAAAATGAAAAATCCCACAAACCCATGGAGGCTTAATAACATGCTGCAAAATAACCAATAGATCAATGACCAAATAAAAACAGAGACCAAGCAATATATGGAGACAAATGACAACAATAATTCAACACCACAAAATCTGTGGGACATAGCGAAGGCCATGCTAAGAGGCAAGTATGTTGCAATACAGGCGTACCTCAGGAAAGAAGAACATTCCCATATATGCAGTCTAAACTCACAATTAATGAAACTAGAAAAAGAAGAACAAATGAGACCCAAGGTCAGTAGAAGGAGGGACATATTAAAGATTAGAACAGAAATAAATAAAATTGAGAAGAATAAAACAATAGAAAGGATCAATGAAAGCAAGAGCTGGTTCTTCGAGAAAATAAACAAAATAGATAAACCCCTAGCCAGACTTATCAAGAAAAAAAGAGAGTCTACTCACATAAACAGAATCAGAAATGAGAAAGGAAAAATCACTACGGACAACACAGAAATACAAAGAATTATTAGAGAATACTATGAAAAATTATATGCTAAAAAACTGGATAACCTAGAAGAAATGTACACCTTTCTAGAATAATACAATGTTCCAAGGCAGACCCAGAAAAAACAGAAAATCTGAACAGACCAATTACCAGCAACGAAATTGAACTGGTAATCAAAAACGTACCTAAGAACAAAAGGCCTGGACCAGATGGCTTCACCACTGAATTTTTTCAAACATTTAGTGAAGACCTAATACCCATCTTCCTTAAAGTTTTTCAAAGAATAGAAGAAGAGGGAATACTTCCAAACTCATTCTATGAGTCCAGCATCACTCTAATACCAAAACTGGGCAAAGACACCACAAAAAAAGAAAACTACAGACCAATATCCCTGATGAACATAGATGCAAAAATACTCAACAAAATACTGGCAAACCGAATTCAAAAATACATCAAAAGGATCATCCACCATGATCAAGTAGGATTTATTCCACGGATGCAAGGATGGTTCAACATTCGAAAATCCATCAACATCATCCACCACATCAACAAAAAGAAGGACAAAAACCACATGATCATCGCCATAGATGCTGAAAAAGCATTTGACAAAACTCAACATCCATTCATGATAAAAAACTCTCAACAAAATGGGAATAGAGGGCAAGTACCTCAACATAATAAAGGCTATATATGACAAACCCACAGCCAACATTATACTTAACAGCAAGAAGCTGATAGCTTTTCCTTTAAGATCAGGAACAAGACAAGGATGCCCACTCTCCCCACTGTTATTCAACATAGTACTGGAGGTCCTAGCCACAGCAATCAGACAACACAAAGAAATAAAAGGCATCCAGATTGGCAGGGAAAAAGTTAAACTGTCCCTGTTTGCAGATGACATGATATTATACATAAAAAACCCTAAAGAATCTACTCCAAAACTACTAGATCTAATAACTAACTGAATTCAGCAAAGTTGCGGGATACAAAATTAATGTGCAGAAATCTATGGCATTCCTATACACTAACAATGACCTAGCAGAGAGAGAAATCAGGAACACAATTCCATTCACAGTTGCATCAAAAAGAATAAAATACCTAGGAGTAAACCTAACCAAGGAAGTGAAAGACTTATACTCTGAAAACTACAAAACACTCATGAGAGAAATTAAAGAAGATACCAATAAATGGAAACACATCCTGTGCTCATGGGTAGGAAGAATTAATATTGTCAAAATGGCCATCCAGCCAAAAGCAATCTACAGATTCAATGCAATTCCTATCAAAATACCAACAGCATTTTTCAAGGAACTAGAGAATATCATTCTAAAATTCATATGGAACCACAAAAGACCTCGAATCACCAAAGCAATCCTGAGAAGGAAGAATAAAGCTGGGGGGATTATGCTCCCCAACTTCAAGCTTTACTACAAAGCCACATTCATCAAGACAATTTGGTAGTGGCACAAGAACAGACCCATAGACCAAAGGAACAGACTAGAGAGCCCTGATATAAACCCAAGCATATATGGTCAATTAATATATGATAAAGGAGCCATGGACATACAATGGGGAAATGAAAGCCTCTTTGACAGCTGGTGTTTGCAAAACTGGACAGTTACATGCAAGAGAATGAAACTGGAATATTGTTTAACTCCATACACAAAAGTCAACTCGAAATGGATCAAGGACCTGAATGTAAGTTATGAAACCATAAAACTCTTAGAAGACACCATAGGCAAAAATCTCCTGACTATAAGCATGAGCAACTTCTTCCTGAACGCATCTCCTCAAGCAAGGGAAACAAAAGCAAAAATGAACTCATGGGACTACATCAAACTAAAAATTTCTGTACGGCAAAGGACACCATCAACAGAACAAAAAGGCATCCTACAGTATGGGAGAATATATTTGTAAATGACATATCCGATAAGGGGTTAACATCCAAAATATATAAAGAACTTACACACCTCTACACCCAAAAAGCAAATAACCTGATTAAAAAATGGGCAGAGGCTATGAAGAGACAATTTTCCAAAGAAGAAATTCAGATGGCCAACAGACACATGAAAAGATTCTCCACATCACTAATCATCAGGAAAATGCAAATTAAAACCACAATGAGATATCACCTCACACCAGTAAGAATCGCCAGCATTGAAAAGACTAAGAACAACAAATGCTGGCAAGGATGCGGAGAAAGGGGAACCCTCCTACACTGCTGGTGAGAATGTAAGCTACTTCAACCATTGTGGAAAGCAATATGGAGATTCCTCATAAAACTAAAAATACAACTACCATTTGACCCGGGAATCCACTCCTTGGAATTTATCCAAAGAATACAACTTCTCAGACTCAAAAAGACATATGCACCCCTATGTTTATTGCAGCACTTTTTACAATAGCCAAGATATGGAAGCAACCTAAGTGTCTATCAATAGATGAATGGATAAAGAAGATGTGGTACATATGCACAATGGAATACTATTCAGCCATAAGAAGGAAACAAATCCTGCCTTTTGCAACAACATGGATGGAGCTGGAGGATATTATGCTCAGTGAAATAAGCTAGGCAGAGAAAGACAAGTGCCAAATGATTTCCCTCATTTGTGGAGTATAACAACGAAGCAAAACTGAAGGAACAAAATAGTAGCAGACTCACAGACTCCAGGAAGGAACTAGTGGTTACCAACGGGGAGGGGTGTGGGAGGGTGGGTGGGGAGGGTCAGAGAAGGGGATTGTGGGGTATTATGTTTAGTACACAAGGCATGGGGGGTCATGGGGAAAACAGTTTAGCACAGAGAAGGCAAACAGTGAATCTGTGTCATTTTACTACACTGATGGACAGTGACTGCATTGGGGTTTGGGTGGGGACTTGATAATATGGGTAAATGTAGTAACCACATTGTTTTTTCATGTGAAACCTTCATAAGAGTGTATATCAAAAATACCTTAATAAAAAAATTAGAAAAATAAAAATAATAAAAAATAATAAAAATAATTTAAGGGAAAACTGGAACAATTTTTTCTTTGAAGCCAGTTTTTTGAAAAGGTAAATACTTGGCTAAATACAAAGTAGTATCTAATTCAAACATTTCACTTTTAAGCACCATGTGAACTACCAAAAGAAATTTTCTTTTAAATGGCAATGAAAGGTAATAAGTTTTTGTTTTGCTTTTTAATCAAAATCCACTTTCTTCTCTTCCCCATATGATTAACAGACCTTGGGGAAAGAAACTCTAAGTAAAGTCTATTGTTAAAATCCTGGGCTGGGAGCTTGGATATTTAGGTACCAAATTTCTAGATAAAAACTTATGGAAATGTTCAGAGATCAGGAACTATGGAAATGGCATTTTAAATTAAAGTCTAATTTGAAAACTTGATAAGTTTTTTACTATAGTGAATGCTATTTTAAGATTTTAATTTTTTTCCCTTAATAGGAAAAACATATATAGTAAGCTAAATTCTGTTTAAATTTCTTAAGTAACAAACATCAGTACTTTTAAGAATTCAGGCTTGTATATCAGCATTTTCTGAAAAGAATAATTAAAAATGTTTCATAATTGTGTAAATTTCAAATACTTCATAGAACTAACATGTTTCCATAGGTCTTTGTCTTGTGAAGAATGTTTAAGTTCATCATCAGGTAAACTTGTACTTCTCAGAGATTGAGAAATTATTTCCCCCTAAATAATTGTATTTCATCTTAGAGAGCTGCACCCAAACCAGATTTTCACCTGAGGCAGGAGCTATTACAGACATGTTAAAAAGAGAATAAATTCATCTTTTTAAGCAAATGATATCCCAGTTCACACTGTAAAATATAATTGTCTAGCCTAAGAGAAAAACAAGTGGCTTGTTGTAGAGAACAAAAAATTTTGTCAAACTCAGGGAGTCAAAAAAAAGAACAATCTTCTTTATAATGTTAAGGATATAAAGTTATGAGAGGAAAAACTATCCAGAAAGAAGAGTAAATGTGAGTATGAGGTCTTATCTGAGTTACAAGTTTTTATAATAGGTGGGGAAAATTTACCGCAGCTACGGATCTCTATGTATGTTCTCTGTTCTGCATGCGTCTCAGTTTACATTCTTTAGCAGCTAGGCTTGAATAAGGAATTTATTTTCTTTCAACAGCAGTTAAGTCTCTGCCCAGGAGTCACCTCTCTGTCAAGGGGTGACGAGTTAGCTGTGGGAAGTAAGGAAGAGTTTGAGGACAGAAGACACAATCGTGATGTTCATTTACCACAAGCTCCAGAGGAAAGGCATAGGGTGTACCTTTATATCCCATCCCCCTGGCATACAAACATATATGCAGAAATCTCTCTGTCATATTGCCCCTAATTCCACATTTTCAGGCAGTCTTACAGTTGAGCCTGTCTTATAATGAAAGAGGTTCTCTGGTACTGCAGAAAATAGCAAATGCAGGACCACCTAGATGGATAGTCTACGCAATCTTGGCCTGTAAGGAATAGAGCATTAGTTAAGACAAACAATGCAGTAAGAGAAGATACCTGCCAGCATGGCATTGGGTACAGATTATTTTCTTAAAGAACACTTAATGTTTAAAAAAAAGTTAAGGAACACTTAATGATTACAAAGATGTTTTGGTGTAATTTATACTGTAATACTTTATCATGGTAATTTGCATATGTTGAATCTAACTAAATTATATGATCATTATGGATCTTAGCATGTATACCCAAGTTTTGTTTGAGTATTTACTTCACTGATAAAGGTTTGTAGTAGATAGTGCATGGGAAAATAATAGCAAGATCTTTGTTATGAGTCAGTATATGCTTACAGGCTGAAAACATATGATGATAAGTGGGTACTGACTTGGTCTTATAATGCTGAGTAAAGTCTCATAGAATTACATTAAATGAGAAATGAAACTTGACACTTCTGGCTTCAAAATTTAATTTTGAAAAAGGGGATCATGGCATCCCCCAAATGGCGCACGTCTGCTGACTAAGCAGTGCAAGATGCTGTAACTAAATCCTAAAAGTGAAGGCTGAAAATAGAAATAATTGGAAAAAAGGAAAGAAAATTGTGTTAGTAAATTCAGCAACCACTAATCCCTGTTTTTTGATCAAAGGCGTCTAGACACTACCTAACTTCTCCGTTCTAGCTTTTATGACTGCTGCAAAGGAGTGTTCATTCTTATTATCTTATTTATAGTGTTAGAAGATGTCTGTGTAAACAAATATTTTGTCAAAATTGCTTGTTCTCTGGAATTATGTAAAATCTGATTTAGTGTTAGCCAGCATTCTTTTAGGAGCTACACCCAGCAGCTCATGTATTTCCTACAACTGAAAAACAAACGTGCTATTTTATATTTCATGCTCTAGTTCTAGCCTAATTCTCTAACTTTAAGTAGCACTTTCCCAAATGAGTAGTGGACACCAGACATGCTCTTCTAGGACCCAGAATTTGGATGGACAGTCTTGACCTCAAATATTTTTGTCCTTTTGTCCCTTTATGTCATTTACATTTTTCATGTTTTGAATACATAGTTTTTGAAACAAAAAATAGGATCACCATAGATAGCAGTGCCCTTATATTTCCACTGGAAATAATAATGTCAAACATTTATTTGAGAATTTCTATTCCAGTCATTTTGTACACATATTCCCTACAGCAATCTAATATCCCTAAAATATCACTATCATCATTTTATAAATGGCAAACTGGGTTTTTATAGGGAGTAGTTCAGGAAGGGGACTTTGCTGAAGAGAGATATGATCTGAAGCTCCAGAGACTTTGCAGGGCTAGTTTGCGCCACCAGGGGTCAGTATGCAGGTGCTAGAAATCTAGGCACGAGGCAGTACTGGGAAAATAAACTTGGATCAAAGTGGAAAATGGAAATAGAAACTGTACTTTAGGAAGATTTGGCAAAGAGCCCCTGACAGGTTAAACCCAAAACAATGCTATAAATCAGAAGTTACTTATGATTATGCTCATCTGAAGACCTGAATGCATATCTTGCCTAGATGAAGGCAAAATGTACCTACCATTATGATTGCCACTGATGATTTTAAATAACAGTGTGACCAAGTTATAGCACACAGAAGGACACTGACAACAGTCTTCTCAACTTCATTAAAAATTCCTTTATTGATCACACTTTAGCGTGATCCCACGACAAGGAGAATAGAGAAAAGTCAAAAGAAAGGAAACTGAGAGGTGGGTTTTATAAATTATTAAGATTTAAGTACAAGTATCTCATTTTTTTTAATGAAAGAAGAACTCTTTAATGTGTTAAATTTTAAGGTCCTTTTCAATCCTTTATCTCTTCATTCTTCTAGGCAAGACGAAGGCCTCAGTAAGAGGAAAATATCCAGTGATGTTAAATATTTAAGAAAATGCATTCTCCATGAAATGCCACATTCATTTTATTGCTTTCAAATATTTTATTTTTACCTCAGGTCATTTTTGAATTATTTTGCTTGGTTGTACCAGAACCTCTTTGCAGCAAATGCTCAAATCCTTTTCTGTAGACATAGCTGTTTGGATTTCTTAAATATAGTTTAAAAATTAAGAGGGTTTAAATCTTTTATGTTAAAATAATTACTCTAGGGAACTGTGATATTTAGGTCTCTTCTATTTTCCTAAATATAAATACATTCATCTAGTAGTTGGGAAAACATATTCAAAATGGTAGTTTGCATCCTTCATGATTTAATAAGAGCATGTGTCTGCTAAAGAGCACGGTGAAAGTTAATTGCTGTCTACTTGGAAAGCTTGAAGCAGCAGATTTTGCCCCTGGCAAGGTAATTTTACAAAAGCGGGAACAAATAATGAGCCAGGCTGTCTCTCAGCCATTACTGTGTCAGATGAAAGCTTCTCTCTCTTTATGCACCCACATGCATGCACACACACATGCATGTGCACACACACACACACACACACACACACACACACACAGGATGAACTTGAGAGGCACACATTCAAATTGACTGTTTATGATCTAAGCAGCAAAAACCATAATACAACTCAGTGTATTATAAAAGGCTTCATCTTTGCCCGTGAATTTTGAATGATATGTTTCTAGAGTCTAAAAGGACAAATCATCTTCTGGCTATAATACCTGCCTACATTAGCTTTGATTTACTTCATGTAGGTCTTTCAGCACCGGGACTTAACATTCTGACCTTAACATTTAATGTATTAATCCTAATTTTAATCCAATACCAAGACTCTGTTGTATTGACTCAATTCAGGTTAATTCAGAATTATGTTGCTCCCACCCAGAATCAATAGACCCACTGTTGGTTGTCTCCAGAGCTGACCACCCAGTTTTGTGAGAGTCTGCTGTGAATTAGAAAATCTGTCATTGCTGGGGAGACTGGGCAGCTCAGATATGGCATGTCAGTCTTTCTGGTTTATACAATACCCACTCTTTGTCTACCATCTCCTAAACTAACCTGACATAACTGAGCCTGCCAGTCAATGAGATCTTTATTCTCCTGGAAGGAATGCCTTGCACACCAGCATTATTAAGAAATTTCTGGACAATGTTTAGTGGCTGAAGAATAATCCAAGATTCTATTAAAAAGCCATCTGGGTAATTAATAGCACATTTGTTCTCAGCCTCCTCCCAATTTGTCCATTAGTGGAATAAAAGCTCAGGACAAAGGGTAATGTGGTTCACTTATATTTTACGAGAATTCTTCAAGAAGTTGAAAACACATGAAAGTTTTTCAAAGATAAATATGTTTAGGGGCTCTTAGGGGCAAATAGGAAAATCTGTAAGCTTTAAACTGATTTTTTTTTGTTGTTACTAGCTATTTAAATGAAAAAAACTGTTATGGATCATTAACAATCTGTCCTTAGAATTGGTGAGCATGCTGCTAGAATGCCCCCCAAAAATATATAGTTTTGGATGTTTCATCACATTTAAGTTAAGAAAATGTTTTTGGCCTGAATATTTACAAATCTGAAAAAGCAGGACTTTTATACCCTTTTACGTGGTAGTTGAAGGCTTTTCTGGGATCTCTTTCTAAATGTATTTTCATGTCTAGTAGCCTCAGGCACCATATTTCTGCATCATTGCCAAATAAACTGTTTTTCTAATTGATACTTTCTCTGTTAATTTGCTTTTTTTTCTTAACTGCATGTACAGAGAAACTTTGAAGTACTATATATTTGAAGATAAAAGTTAAAAACACCTCTGCAAAATTAAATGAGGGTTTAGTGGGTTTTTTTCCCCATCTTTAGATTTATTTTAAAGCAGTGACCAGCTAACCAGCATAGGAACCTAGAATTTATAAGGATCACACTGCCACAGAGAGAGAGAGAGAGAGAGAGAGAGAGAGAGAGAGAGAGAGAGTGTGTGTGTGTGTGTGTGTGTGTGTGTGTGTGTGTGTGTGTGTGCTGGGGCCCATGGTGGAGTGGAGATGGGGCAATGTCAGGGTCACAACCAGTGTATTTTCAAATGTAATCCAGTAGGTTGGGAGGTGATGAGGCTCAGAGAAAAAGACAGGTGGAGGGGAGGGGAGGGGAGGGGGGCAAGAGAAAGAGAGAGAGAGAGGGAGGGAATCTCTCTTAGATAAACGTCTGTGTATTTTGTAGATCTCTGATCCTGCAAGACATTAGTTTTAGTTACTTTTTACTATGTGCCAGGCTAAGTAATTTCATAGGTTATTTTATTTAATTTTTATAACAATGCAATAAAGTAGATGCTGTCCTCATTTTCAGATGAGGCTTTGAGAGCTTAAGGTCACACATATACTAAGTAGCAGAGCCTACAAGACTCTACAGCCTCCAATCACTCCCCTACCTTGCTCAGTCTACCCTCAGCTGTATTTATCTTCCTTGAACACACAGTTTTGCACTTGGTAATCCCTGCATCTCAGTGCTCTTTCCCTAAATCTTTATATGACTGGGCTTTTCCCTTTCCAGCAAACGTTCACTTAAGAAAACATGCTTTGGAGGGGACAGACCTGAGTTGAGTCTTAGCTTCATTCATTCATGCAATACTAATTAAATGTCTATTATACCCCAGACACTGTTGAAGCCACAATGGTAAACAAATATTTCCAGCTCTTACCGTGATGGGCTCACAATTTTGTCAAGCTAGAAAGACAATCAAATACTCATACAACTGCAAAACTCTTAACAGTGACAAGTGTAGATCTGAGAACCCAGAAAGGGGGATTTGAACTGGTCAGGAAATCAGGGGAGTGTTTCCTGAGTAATTCACTTTTGGGCTGAGACCAGAAGGATAATGTGGCATTATCTAGGCAGAGAGGAGAAGGAAACAAGGTGCAGGCAGAAGAGAGCAAAGACCTGGTTCTGGGAGGGAGTAAGTTGGCTGGATCATAGAAAGCAAGGGAGCCGTGAGCAAGATGGAGCCACGTGGGGTCTGGATCACACATCTTTACAGGAGGCCACAAAGGGCTGGTGATACTTCCGTATTTCCCTTGTGAAGAAACTCTTCTCTTCCTTCTCTTTCCTCCCCCTTTTCCAGTCTCTCCTCTCTGCACCCAGACTAATGTCATTCAGGAAGTTAACAGCTGAGATTTCATTGTAGTTTATAGTGGCACCTCTACTGCAGGATGCCTTCAGCACCCTGGGTCCAGGAGAGGGTTTGGAGAGCTCAGCAAGCAGTGGTCACCATTGCCCTAGGACAGTTTCAGGTATGGGCTGCTCTGACCCAGCAACCACATGAAAGGAAACTTTATTCCTAAACTAAGTTCTGTTTTAGAAACACAGACTCTGAGGTAAGCCAAGGAACAAAACTTCTAAATATTCATTGTGACTAAGTGCTTTTTAAATTTCACTGAGTTAGGAGGTGAGCTGCCACAGAGGCCAAAGTGTGAGGAGAGCACAGAGCTGGAGGCCTGGAGTCCTCACTGAGGAGGCTGTTCTTGGCCTCCCTGCAGCAGGAGGGTGGGAGTTTTCTCAGCAGAGCAAATATTTGTTAGCACTTTACACAAGAATACTCCAGAGCTCATCATATTTACATTGAAAATCCTCTGTAAATAGCAAAGCAGTTATGTGTACCTGAAAATTTGTCATTTGTTTGAGGACACAATATTCATAGAAGATGAGAGAAGTGAGTTTTGGAAGGTAGAGGAGTGCCGTGAAAAGCAAAAAAAAACCCACAAAGCCTTCAGCAGAACCTCTCTTTGTCAGGACAGACACTTAAAAGGTCACCCCAAAATGAATCCCAAATGAATGCTCCCTCCAAGTCTCCCCATTGACGGGTTAAGTGGACCTGGAATTATAAACCTAACTGTCAGTAAAGCTGTCTCTGAAAGGAGTCAATGGACAGCCCTGTCCTGCCTCCAGTACAGGGGTCTCTGGAGCATGATGGCGGGGTTTCTTCCTGTAGGACTTCCCGTCAGCCAGCCCCTGTAGCCTCATTTGCAAACTCCAGAAGAGAAGATAACACAATCCCTCTCTGCTTAAAATGATGTGTCTTTAACACTTTCAAGAGCTAGATTTTCATGCCAACACCGGTCAACACGCGTGTATAGATTAGGGTCATGTGTATAGAGCACTCTCCTGCAGGTTTTGGAATCGTGCTTCTTTATTACAATATGAAAAAAAAGAAAGGATGACATTTTAAATAAAGAAGAGTTGGTTTGAGAAAAAAAAGTCTTTGCTTCAACAAAACAAAGGCAACACTCTTCACAGTGTAAAAGGAGTTACTCCCAATACTTTTGTCTAAGCAGTTTTAAAATTTATTTACATATATTCTACATAAGTATTATCCCTACATGTTATGATGCTTCTGGAAGTTTCTCCACCATTCTCCCAAACCTGTCTCCTGATTGAAGCAGGAAATATCATTGTTAATATATTTATTTATTTATTTATTTTTAAAATTGAAGTATAGTTGATATATGATCCTATATTGATTTCAAGTATACAGCACTGTGGTTCAACAGTTACCCATGTTAGTAAATCTTTACCCTAACTAGTGCAGCTATTATATGTCAACATAGGAAGATGTTACAGAATCATTGGCTATATTCTCCATCTTGTACTACTATCCTCATGACCAACTCATATTACAACTGAGAATTTTTGTGCCACTTTATCACCTCCCCCTCTCCGTCTACCCACTCCAGCCCCTCCCCCATGGTAACCACCAGTCACTTCTCAGTGTCTATGAATCTATTGCAGTTTTATTCATTTTTTTTTTTTGTATTCCACAAATAAGTAAAATCATATGGTATTTGTCTTTCTTTGCCTGGCTTATTTCATTGAGCATTATACCTTCTAGGTCCATCCATCCATGTTGTCACAAATGGCAGGATTTCTTTCTTTTTTATGGCTGAATAATATTCCACCGTGTATATGTACCACTTCTTTGTTCATTCATCTATTGATAGAAGATGAGAGAAGTGAGATTTGGAAGGTAGAGGAGTGTATTCCTCAATTTAGGTTGTTTCCATAACTTGGCTGTTGTAAATAAAGCAGTGATAAACAAAAGGGTGCATATATCTTTTCAAATCAGGGATTTTGTTTTCTTCAGGTAAATTCCTAGAAGTGGAATTGCTGGGTTGTAAAGTATTTCTATTTTTAGTATTTTGAGGAACCTCCATACTGCTTTCCACAGTGGCTGCACCATTTTACATTCCCACCAACAATGCAGGATGGTTCTCATTTCTCCACATCCTCGTCAACACTTGTTATTTCTTTTCTTTTGGATGGTGACCATTATGACAGGTGTGAGGTGATATCTCATTGTAGTTTTGATTTGCATTTCCCTGATGATTAGTGATTTGGAGCATCTTTTCATGGGATTGTTTGCCATCTGTATATCTTCTTTGGAAAAATGTTCAGGTTCTCTGCTAATTTTTAATTGGGTTTAATTTTTTTTTTTTTTGGTGTTGAGGCTTATGAGTTCTTTATATTTTGGATGTTAACCCCTTATTGGATAATCATTTAGGAATATATTCTCCCATACTGTAGGGAGAATATAGCACTTTACTCATATCAACTAACTTAGTGTGGTTACTATTTCCATTCCACTATTGCCTTTTTTGGTCTGATGATGTTGTCCTTTGCTGTACAGAAGCTTTTTAGTTCGATGTAGTTCTGCTTATTCATTTTTGAGTTTGTTTCCTTTGCCCAAGGCATCCTTAATATATATATTTTTAATGCTAACATTTTTACTTGTTTGGAAAGCTTTCTCGTGACACAATTAACAAACATATAATTCATCTATTTAAAGTGTACAATTCAGTGTTTTTCACTGGATTCACAGGGTGGTGTGGCCATCATCCCAATCCAATTTTAGGTCACTTTTGAACCTCCAAAAAGAAAAAGCCCATTACCATTAGCCGTCACTCCTCATTCCTTTCCACCCCCAGCCGTAGGCAACCAAATTCTACTTTCAATCTCTATAGATTTGCTTATAGTACATTTCATACAAATGGGATCATACATGTTTTTATTGTGACTGCCTTTTTCCATTTAGCATGTTTTCGAGTTCCATCCATTTTGTAGCATATTATCTGAACCTCATTTCTTTTTATTGCTGAATAATGTTCCATTGTGCAGTTATACTGTATTTTATTTTTCTGTTTACTGGTGAATGGACATTTGGGTTGTTTCCACTTTTTGGCTATCATGAATAAGACTGCTTTAAACATTCATGTCCTTTCTTCCATAGACATATGTTTTCATTTCATTTCAATTCTGTTAACAAAAATAGATTTTCTTGTCATATGGGAATTCTGTGCCTAACATTTTGAAGAAATGACAGACTATTTTTCAAAGAACTACACCATTTTACATTTCTGCTAGCAATGTATGAGAGCTCCAGTTCTCCACATCCTCGCCAGTACTTGCTGTCTAGTGTTTCTTTAGATAAAGCATTATTCTTCATAGGCTTGAACTGTATGGGTCCACTTTTACATGGATTTATTTTCAATAAATGTATTGGAAAATTTTTTTGAAAGAACATTTCCTTTTCTCTAGCTTACTTCATTGTAAGACTGCAGTGTATAATACATATACAAAATGTATTCATCTACTGTTATGTTATTGGTAAGGCTTGTGGTCAGCAGTCGAGTATTAGTAGTTAGGTTTTTGGGGACTGAAAACATGGATTTTCAACTGCAAGGCATTGGCGCCCCTAACTACTGTGTTGTTCAAGAGTGAACTGTATTTTGCATTTCAAATCCCTTTCTTATCCCCTCTCCTTTCCTTCCCTTGTCAAGTCTTAACATGATAGGATGAATTAGTCTATCAAATGGATTTCTTGCAAGATTGGAAATTAACAATGAAATTATTTCTTAGCCAAGTGTGAGAACCACTGCAGCAAACTAATTCTTTTCAGCATTTTCCTTTCTTCCACTACATTGGGCTTTGACATAGGAATGGAGAAGGTTCAGGGTATAGGAGAATAATGATAATAGCTGGCATTAACTGACGATTCACTAAATGCCAAGTTTGGCACTAAGCACTTTACTCATATCAACTAACTTAATATGGTTATCATCTATTCCACTATACTATTATTATGTCCATTTCAGGAAACTGGGGCCTAAGAGGCATTAAGTACTAGCTCTCTGACTAGATTTCCACCTGATCATTGAGTCCTGCCTCAGTTTCAAGACCTCCCAGTTCATAAGGATTTGCTCCTTACTGATTGAATCCCAGTCTCCTCTCCTCACTCTGGCCTCTGGCTCTGCCTGCCCTGTTTGCTGGCTGATTCACAGGGTCACAGAGAGATGGGAAAGTTCTGTGGAGCAAGGGGGTGGGGATGTAAGGAGAAAGAAACAAAGCAGGAAAAGAAGCTAAGAAAAAGGCCAGAGGAATGAAAGAAAGGTTGGCTATTCTTTAGGGGAAGAGTTATAGCAAATGTAGAAGGTGGAAATTAGGGGGAAGATATAGATGTTTAAAGAACTAAGTGTGAGTTAATTACCTCCTCTGTTTTCTACTACCTTGGGGAAAACTCACAGAACTTTCTATGCTTTTGGAGTGAGGTGGGTATTTTTCTTTTGCAAATATGGTCCAGGGTGAGAGTGGGGTAGAGTGCCTGACCATGTCTGGACAACCCAGAGCCCTTAAAATATCATTCCTAGCTAAGATAGCCTGAGACATGCTGCTTACACCAGAGGGAGAAGAACCTCATAGCTCTGCTTGTTTTTTAAGGGGAGCTGGGGTTCGGGAGGGAAGGGAATGGGGTGCCCCTGCCTACTCTCTTCCCACAGAGTAGCCACAGAGGTACTCTTCTCTTCCCGCTCCACCCACACATCTACAAAATGCCACCCTGCCCAGGTCTCGTTTCTAGCCAGCATTATCTTTGATGCAGATTTTCTAAGGTGTACTTGTATGAAACTCCTTGGCATTGCTTTCCATCAAAACAATTATTTTAATAATTTAAAGTGGCCTCATTATTTAGGGATCTGAGGTTAGTGACCCTTTAGGAAGAACTGCTAACCTTGAGCAGACTTCTGTAGGCTTCATCTTCAGGTTCATTTCAATGCAATGAATGTCACAGGGTTCCTCCTACGGCACTACACAAGCATGTATTGGTCATTTACATTCACATAACGAATCAATGCTTTCTGGGAGAAACCTTGGACATAAATTCATACACATTTGCAGGGCAAATAGCTGTACCGTTTGCTCTTTACTAGTCTTTACGGTAAGTTGCTAGAGCCCAGCTATACTATGTAGAATATTTAGGAGATGTTTCTGAGAGATTTTTTTTTGAGATGCATAATTTGCCAGCTGGAGAAGACATCAGTCTTTTGTAAGTCTGAGATTTTTCAATTTAAAATGAAATATTTTGCTTCTGGGGACTCTTCTCCATGTAATTGTAACATGCCCTTGTGTCAATGTGTACTTTATTCAACAAGAGCTTCGTCTTGGGAGCATTGCAGTGGCTGGGAATTAAGAAACTCCTATTTCAGTTCCAACTTCACCAGTGACTTCTGTGTGACCTTAGGGAAATCAGTTAACCTCCTTGGGTTTCATGTGCTTCAAAATGAGGATCAGACCATGACCTCATAGTCTGGGCTCAAGACTCAATAAGGAACTAAAGCCCAGTGCGATCCCCAGGTGAAGGCTGCTAAAACTAGGCTCGCTCTGCAGTGTGGAAGTCAGAAGTACACAATTACTGTCAGCCTGCAGTCTTTTGGGAGGCTTATATACTAACAATACCTTATATTTGAGGCATATGTCATGATTTCTAAAAAGATATTATTTAATCTTCTCATTTGATTTTCTCCATCCTGGGAAAGGCAGGATTTATTATTGCCTCAATTCTATAAAGTCAGTTTAGAGCAGAGAATTTAAAAGGGATGTTTAGAGTTAAAGACTTGCTAATATATAGGGCAATGCATGTTGTTCCACAATCTAGCTCCACGGAAGTTTCTATGGCGATATTTGCATTTTAGTCCAAATTACACCATGGTAGTACATTAGCTCTAGAATCAGAGTGCCTGGGTTTAAATCTTGGCTCTATCACTCAGCGAGGAACCTTAGGCAAGTTACTTGTCCTCTCTAATTCTTATCACCTCTAAAATGGGGATAAAAAGTATTAATCTCATAATGTTTTGAGGCTTAAATGAGATCATATATATATACATAAAATATGCATTTTAGCTTTGACAGTTATTTGATAGATCCTTCTCTACCAATTGACTCCCGTTTAACACTTCTGCTAAAGGCCACTTCCTAAGCCCTTGCAGGTACTGGGTATTTTCCAACTCTACAAATTTCAGAATCAAAAGATGGCATCTTGGGTTTTATAGTTTTGATAAGGGAAGAAAATGATCTCTTGTTTTGATTTTATCATGAATGAGGGCAAACAACTTTTTCTATATTTGTCTTTTTCACTGTAAAACTCTGTTTCTATACTTTGTCCATTTTTCTATTAGGTTATTTATCATTTTCTTATTATATGACCTTTAAAAACAAATATGTGGTTTCAAGAGCTATGTTAAATCATATGTACTTTTAATTACATCTTGGGATAAAAAATTGCTTAGGAGATATAATAGAGAAAAACGGTGTTTGCTGACTCAGTGTCTGTTTCCCCTTTTGCACATAGCATCTGGATTTTCCTTTTTGCTAATAGCATGTTTTTACTGCATGCATTCTGGTATCCTCTAGATCTAGACACAGGACCTAGACTTGCCCATCAAAGTCCTGCAGCTACCTGGCCACAGTACAGAGACAGACACCCACACCTGACCTATGGGAGCCTTTCCTGTGACTCTGCTGTATCCATTTGAAAAGAGGTGGCTTTTTCCTCATTCTCCTGCAGCTGCTGAGAAGAATAGATAGGTTGCTGTAGAAAATACAGTACAGTGGAAACTCAAGTCAGGAGTAGGAGAAGGAAAGCATATAATCAATACTGCCCTCTCTGACATCATTGGGTCTATAGCTGAAGTTGGCTTGACTTGAAAGTTTGGTATGAAAGGGTGAACTAAAGATATCTAAGGGCAGGTGAAAGAAATGCTATTAGGATGGCTAATTGGAAATTCAAAATAATCCTGGCAGAACTATGAATGCCAGGCAGCAGTTTATTCAAGAAGGGGACATGAGGACTTGTTCTGAGTAATTGCACTATGACCTTTTTATCGTGAAGTGGCCAAGTCTTAACAAGAGGCTGGCTTAATAAGTATTGGTCAGGTTATAGCCTATAGTGTAAAGGACAAACTTCCTGTATATGTGATCAATATTCTTGAGTCTTTTCTGAAGGTCACACACCCTGATACCTACAGGAATGTCTGCAGTGAATGATGTCTCTTGTTTCTGTTTCTCTCATTCTTTCTTTCCTCCTCTTTCTATATGAATTGTGAATCTGGGATTCGTGCTTCACCATATGTCAGAGGGTCAGGTACTACCACATTACACATATTTTAATAGTCAATAGTTCAAGATTAAAAACATGTAAGGCTAGGACTTAAGAGTACAGTTTCATAATGCTGCTTACTTTTGACATTGAGCACCAGTTTACGATCATATTCTTTTGGGCAAGCCAGAGTTTAACTTCCAATATGAAGAGTTAAGTGGTGAAAATGTGTAAGATAAACTCATAAAATTAAGCTTCTGAAACAGGAATTAGCTAAATGAAAAGGCATAAAATCAGCTCATAGTAAGTCAAGCTACTAATTTATATCCACTTAAAAATGTTTTCATTTTTTTTAACAGTGTGATAGTAGCAGGAGTGATGACAGATCAACAAAATTCAAACCATGTTATAAAGCCAGCCACACTGATTAAAGAGAAAAGTCTACTTAATGTAGATCAAAATGATTTTCTCTCTTCAGGATGAACTCATCAGCAAAGTCAGACTAGAACCATATGGACTACATTCCGGCCAGTGAGCTGTGGACCGAGTCAGGAGGCAGCTGCCGTGGCTTTTCTCCTTGGGCGTCTTTGGGGTCTGATGGTGAGACAAGGCCAAGAACCAAGAAGGCCACATGCCCAGCTTTTTGTAAGGTCATCTATTTTGATGGAAACCATTGTCCCACATTCCATCTTCTCCCTTTCCATATGTTTTTATGAATACACATAGAGTGACTATGTTATTTAGTATTATTAGGCTTGAAGTATTTTAAGTATGTGAATTTTCTATGCAACTGTGGCATCCAAACCTTTACATTTTAATTATTTCTAAGGAAACGTTTTCTAAGGGGTTTATTGATTAGGACTTGTCATTGCCCTTCATGCCTATAGTTTTGTGCCCACATGACAGCCCTCACATCAGGCCAACAGCTGTCACTTCTTTGCCATCCATTGTCGCTGCATCCAAGAGCTACCATCCCATTTTCTGTTTTGAATCCTCAGCTATGAAGTGGTGAATATGACGCCTGTGAAGCAGGCAGGGGACTTACTTCATCAGCAAAGCTCAGACCCCTATGTGAGGGTATCCTGTGGAGAGAATGCCTAGGCTGAGGGCACAGCTGGATTAGATGACCCAAGGGCCACGGTGACTGGCTCCTCAAGGCTGGGTGAGTAGAATTCTTTCCCCTTTTCTAGAGTAGTCTTCCTTCCTTCTCATTGACTGGCTACTTCTTGTTCATTCTTCAGATCTTGACCAAGCCTGTGGGGGATCCCCTGTGACTGCTCTTCATGGTCTCCTTGCACAGTCAGAACACTGCTTCCTGTATCATCACTAGATGTGTCGTATTTTACTGTAATTTCTGATTTAATGTTTGTGTTTCTGGTTGATGCCTTGCATGCTGCACTGTGCCCATTAAATTTTCACCAGCATACACACACACATAGTAGGTATTTTATAAAATATTTCTTTTATGAATGAATTGAACACTTAGTACATAAGTTGAAGTGAATGTAAATCTCTCCCTCATGAGGGTACAAAGCCAGGATAAAGGCCACCCAGGGCCTGGATGACAATCACACTAGCAACAAAACGATACCTTCATCTTCAGAAAAAGAGCAGCTTATGTTACAAACTTTGCTGTATAAGAAATGCCACTCTAATCTGTATATATATGAAATTACCTTATTTTCCAAGTTGCTATCCTGACCTGCTAGTAGTAGGATATTAAAGCTCAGTTATTATGGGAGCTCCCTTACCTTTCCGGGATGTGCCAGGAACCTGGGAGACTCATGTGGCTTGTGCCTGGAGAAGTGGGGGGCCTCTAATCTTCAGTCATTGTTGCCACCCCTGTAGCATTCAAACCCCCATGCTGTTTCAAAGTAGGCACATCTCAGTCAAGATGCCTGCAGGTCAAGGGAGACACAGAGCAATTTGCCTGCCCTCAGTGAGTCATAATCTCTGAAATCTTGCCACTATCCTGTGGGATCTGGTAATCTCTGCTTTCTTGCCTGTCTTATGAAATCTCTCTTTCTCTTAGTTCCCTTGAAACCACTTGTTTTCTCCCTTCTCTCACAGCCCAGTTATCTCAAATAGTTCTTCTAAACACAGGCTCTGTGAAACAAAGCCAGGAAAGATGTTGAGGTCTACAGTTCTGATATTAGTGCTGCAACACAAATGCTCCCAAGGAAAAGGTGCCCCCAAATTTGCCCAAAGAGCAAATTCCAGATATTTGCTTAAAACGGTAAAAGGGAGGAAAGGGAAACAAAATATCAATTAATAACCAAAAAATGATCCTATGCCACTCTGGACTGAATTGTGTCCCACCAGAATTCATATGATGAAGTTCTAATCCCCAGTGAGACTGTGTTTGGAGATGGGCCTTTAGGAGGTAATTAAGGTCATAAAGGTAGGGGTCCTTATTCAGTAAGATCAATGTCCTTATAAGAGGAATGTAGACCAAAGCTCACTCTCTCTGCCCTGTGAAGCACAGTGAGAAGGCAGCTGTCTGCAAACCAGGAAGGAGGCTCGCATCAGGAACAGAACCGGCTGACACCTTAATCTCAGATGTCCAACCTCCAGAACTGTGAGAAATTCAGTTCTGTCGTTAAGCCACCTAGCCAGTGGTATTGTGGTATGGCAGCCCTAGGTGGCTGAGACATAGACTTAGTGTTGTCTTCATCTTCCCGCCCCACAGGATCACTGGGATGCCAGGTGGAACCTTCCTAACCACTAGGCACCCAAGGCACACGTGGGAATTACCATGGATTTCATGGCCAACAAAAGAGCTGAGAACTGAAAAAATATATTCATTGGTTTAAAATAAGAAAACTGGGAAACTGAAATTAATAACGACAAGTTTAGTGAAAGGTGTGTGAAATATAATATCATGTCAACATATTAATTGCTAAATTTAGAGTAAAGAACAACTTTATTACATGTGAAAATAATTTATAGGTTAGATTTTCTCACTTCTCAAGATTTCCCAAGTATTCACAATGATTGATGAGAAGGTATAACTAATTATAAACTAAGTGAGTTATTTATAGGTAATTTTTCAAAAACAAAATTATAGAAAGCCTCTTAATTTTTCAAAGCAAAATGTTATTTAATATGGCGTGAGAACGAAAATGTTTGGTACAGTGTTAAGTGAAAGATTTCCCAGAGGAGGAGTTTTGTCTCCTGCCTCAAGTCTATAACACAGATGTCCTGCCTGAAGTTTCTAGCCTGCCAAACTGTCTTACAAATTTATAGATTTTGAATTTGCCAGCCCCCACAATCACATGAGCCAATTTCTTAAAATCTCTCTCTCTAATCTTCCTTCCTTCCCTCTTTCCTTCCTTCCTTCCTTCGTCCTCCCTTCTTTCTTTTTTTTGACCTGTTTCTGCAAATGTCAGTGTGTTAGAAGATACAGGCATCTATCTTTAAATTTCACTGACTTTACTATCACATACTTGGTTAGAGATTAATTTGAATATTCTGGAGAGAATCTTGAGTTGAGCAAATTTACTTTTAAGTTTGACTACAGTAGAAGCTCTCTTAATGATATCCATTTAGCTAACTGTAGATCAGTAGAAGCTTGTCATTATCTCTACAAATATATAACTCTCACTCCTGCTTCTGATACACTGAAAACTAAGTATAGACAATATGCTTCTCTCTGGTATGTCTGTGTCCATCTACTCCCATCAGGTGGGTGGCATATTTACCTGGAGTCAGTTTAGTTTATCTGTAATCTCTGCACGCCAGTTGTATTGTTATTGTCATTATGTTATTTAATTGAATATTACGTAAGCCAATGAAATGGAGTATGAAAATCAAGTTGAATGCCTTAAAAAGGCTTGATAAAGTTGTTTGCTAAAAGAAATTGCTGTTGAATTAGGCATAAGGCAATTACAAAAGACTGAAAACAAATGATAAAATTAAGGATTCTGCTCAAGATTGCTTTGCAAATGTCCTTAAATTTTCACTTTAAAGAAACCGAAATGGAAAATCATAGGTGATGTATTAATGCACTATACATGTGGCCATGTAAGAAAGAAGATTTGGAACTCCAATCAGTGGGCCAGTTTTTACAGAGAAACCCTTGGTGCAACAATGACAGAAAAATGAGAATTTGTGCAGATTTAGGTATTTTAAGAAAAGATTTAGAAATTATGAATGTAGTAATTTTTTTGTGATTGCACACTTTAATTAGCTTTTTAAATTTACCAACCAACTACTGGTCCTGTTTTTATATGAACAAGAAGGCTTGTATTTTATTCGAGTACTAACGAGTACCAGCCAAAGGTATGGTCTTAAGCAAGTCTCACATTAGTGGGCCTAAATTTCCTCAGTTATAACATGAGAAGTGCTATCTAGATAATATTAGGGGCTCCTTTTAGTTTAAAATTCTAGGATTGATATGAGCTTGAGCTATAATTGCTTTCATAAGGCTTAGATTGGATAGCTTTTCAGGGATCTGGTTAAGCATGTGATGCTTAAGCAGTGTCACCTGAGTGAGCTTTAGACTACATCTAATTTTCTTTTATCACCAACAAGGCTGAAATGGACAATTTTTGTACATTGTTTCTGAATGAATCTAGCATTTCTGAGAACTACCCTATTTCAAGGAATGATGTTAAAGTCCAAGGATGGGCTACCTGAGGAAAATAATTGTCCCCTTTCCTTTCTTTCTCTGGCCTCCCCCTCATTTTTGTTTTCTAAATTGCTTTTTTGTAGAGGCTTGAACAAACAATACAAGGATGAATCTGGTAAGAATTTCTTTCTCTTTTTTTTAGGGCAATTATTTTATACTTTGATGAGAAGACCATAGAGGGCATGCACAAATAGCATGTAAGAAAGGTATTACAAATAATGAAAATAATCTGTAATTCTTATCCCAAATAGACATTTTGTTAACCTGATGCTAATTTTATAGTCATATTAATTTGAAGTCTAGTAGGCTAGAAATGAGAGAGGAAGCATAGTTAATATGGGAGAAATTCCTTATATCAAGCAGCAAACAAAATTCATAACAGACTAAGTAATAATATAGTCACAAAGAATTTTTATGTTCTGAAAGTTTATAGAAAACTGAACTCATGTTAAATAATTAATAGAGAGACAATATGAAGAAAATACTGATTTTGGAGTTAACAGAGTTAAAATGAAATGCTTGTTCTGCCATTTATTTTCATCTAAGCTGGGAAAACTCACTTACTTTCTCTTAGTTTTCTCATCCATAAAACAGGAACAAAAATACCAAATTTGCAGGGCCTAAAAAGTAAATTGTAAATCCTGTTTCTCCATCATTTGTTATGGTATTGGAGATATGTTTTGCTGAAAACTTTTTCACTCTGTGTAGTAAATTGTTAAAAATCTCATATATGTAAGGAAAAAAATTTTCCATGTGTCAGACATGCTTTGTTCTTTGATTTGTCCAGAGCAAGGGGCATCCTTACATGTTGTAGGACCCTGGCTGGCAGTGAATCAACTTTTTTCTCTCAAAAATTCAAACTGGAAGACACAGGTTTGTAGATAGCAGGCTTTTGAACTACTGTTCATTGGCATCTTGTTGGATCAAATGGAAGCTAATTAATAAGGTGGAGAAAAATGGACTATAGATAAAAGAGTTTACAAATACTGAGATTACTCTACTCTGGATATTGTTCTAAAACACTTCACCTCATTAACCCCTCTTATAGATGAGGATATTAGGAAACTGAGTCGGTAAGAGATAAATTTAATTTCAAGCAGTCTCGGTGGGAGTGTAAATTCTAAACAGCTCTACTCCGTCATCAATCAACCTATGCCACGGAGAAAGGAGACTTAATTCTAGTCCAGCTCCTGTGAGACCCTGTCTGGCAATGAGCCCCCATCATGGATTTCTGTAGTGCTTGCTGTACCCTTTCAATAAACTTCTATTTTCTTGAGAAGATCTCTGTTCATTAAGAAAATTATCCCTGACTAGAACATCCAGGAAAATCCTAAAATTCTACCATGCATGTTAAAAAACAAACAAATAATCAAGCAACAATAACATCCTTTCAAAGCAAGCATGTTAATTCTCCTTGAGTTGCTCAATATTGAACAGTGTCTTTACAGATCTGTGGTGCTGGAGTCATTGCATGGGCACACAGCCTATTGTATGTGATGAGGACAAGAAAGATGCTTCTGGTGGAATTATACAGACTGTCACAGAGACATGCCACATGGCTCCCTGCACACCTGACTCTTGTGTTGAGATCAGGATCGGAAGATCTTTAACTTTGTTCTCTTTCAAGGTTGTTTTGAGATTGCATGTAGATTTTAGGAATTTTTTTTTCTATTTCTGAAAAAAAATGTCATTGGGATTTTGATAAGGATTGCACTGAATCTGTAGATCACTTTGGGTAGTAAGAACATTTTAACAATATTAAGTCTCCTAATCTATGAGCACAGTATGTCTTTTATTTGTATTTTTGATTCTTTAAAATAGCAAGATATACTACAAATGTTTTGTAGTTTTAAGTTTACAAGTCTATCACTGCCTTGGTTAAGTTTATTCTTAAATATTTTATTCTTTTTGATACTTCAGTAAATGAGATTGTTTTCTTAATTTCCTTTTGGGGCTGGTTGTTTTTAGTGTATAGAAATACAACTGATTTTTTGTGTTGATTTTTATCCTGAAACTGCTGAAATCATTTATTAGTTCTAATGGTTTTTTGGTAGTCTTTAGAGTTTTGTACATGTAAGATTGTGTCATCTTTGAACAGAGATAATTTTACTTCTTCCTTTCCAATTTTGATGCCTTTTATTTCTTTTTCTTGTCTAATTGCTCTGGTGGGACTTCCAGCACTATGCTGAATAGCAGTGGTGAGAGTGGGCATTCCTTTCATTGTTCTTGATCTTACAGGACAAAACTTACAGTCTCTCACCATTGAATATGATGTTAGCTGCACATTTTATATATGGCTCTTGATACGTCAAGGTAGTTTCGTTCTATTCCTAGTTTATTGCCCACAAACTTTTTGTACTTGATCTTGCCTTATGGATCACAGACTACCTTGGGTGCTGACTTACGGAATTTCAGATAGGAATCTTGAATGTGCCTGTCTTAGACTAGGTTTCAACACCTACTCTAGGCATAACTTACATGTTCTTTCTATTTTAGAGGTAATGACTCTGAACTTTGTCACCTGAACTGAACTTTAACAACTAGATTTATGACAGCTATTCATTTATTTATTTTTGCCAGACAACCATCTCTATAAAGAAAGGAAGGATTTTACTTACATATTTTTAGGGTCACATGTAAAAGAGCTCAGTAAACATATATTTACATTGTCTCTATCACTTAAAAGTGTTTTTTGCTAGCATGTTTGTCAAAACAATAAATATTTGCCAAATGAAAGAACGAATGAATTGCATGTTCTTAAACAGGCAGAGTTAAAGAACCATCTATTTTCTCTTTCTCTTTCTCTCTCCCAAAAATGCAAGCTTGCCCCAATGTTTCACGAGTTTTTACAGCTGACAGAAATTAAATAATATCTATAAGCTTTAAAAAATTAATACACTGTGATTGTTGGTACCATTTACTGCAAGCTTGTTGACTTTTCTCCATCGAAAATTGCTAAAACCTCAAATCAGTAGTAGTGAAACTGGCAAACAATTGTTACATATTGTTGACATTAGCTAACAAAATGTGAAAGATTTGATATGGAAGTTAGTACTCTGTTGTTAGCAGTAGCACTATACAAGAGGAAAGCATGGACTTCCTCAAATTATATAAATAAATTATATCATAAATATATATATATAATTATCTAAAATTAGTGTTTGTTCTTTTTAAAAATCAATCCTGCTTTAGTTCAATTCTACAAAGCCATGTTTCATTTTAACCCAAATTGCAAGTTTGCTTTCCGACCCTTTAAGAAAAAGTGATGATAGCCAAGAGAAAAATTCTGAGAGGCCAATAAATCAAGAAGTTTTGGAAGCAAGGGGGAAGGAAGGAGTGAGGGAAGGAGAGGAAAGAGAAGGGAAAAAGAGAAGGAAGGAGAGAACAAGCATGTGTCTTTTATGCATTTACAAAGCACCATTTGGGAACTTTGAGAAACTGGGGGTCATTACATAGTTTTGTTTTCAAAATAGATATAGAGATAAATCCCTTTCCCCTGAAATAATCAGGTGAAGTAAAATTACCTTCTATTGTGTTAAAATTGCCATTGGTGAGAGGTGTGTTTATCTGATTCCACAATACAACAATAGGTATTTCATCTTCTTAGAAATCCATTATTGATTTTAGTCACATTATATTTAGGATGGGGGACAAGAAATCCTGATTTAGTAAATCCTTATTTTTCCCTAAGGTAGTTTTTTTTATTTCTAATGTTTACCAATTTTGGAATTTTGGGAAAAATAAGGAAGAGTACAATCTACTCAGAAGAGCAATTTTATTGTATGTCACCACAAGGAAATCTTCCCTGTGGGTTGTGTGGGACCCAGAAGGGCCTAGGAACCAATTGGGCCGCATGGGAAAGAAGTATTGCATAACAGGTTTGTCCCTGGCACCAGAATCTTCCCTGCAAGTATTAGTTTAAACTCATCAGATCTGGACATTTTTATAAAATGACATCTAGAGGGGTTTTACATTTTGATTTTATTAAGACAACAAAGGATGAAAAGAAAATGAATTTATTCTATGAAATGGGAAATTATATGCTACTTATAAACAATATATACCCATGTATTGAAAACTGTGTTCTGAAAAAACTCACGCAGGGAGATGCTTATTGAAACCAGGCTCTTTGGTTTAAATAAATTGACGAAACATTGCGTTGAAGTGAAACATTTCTCTTTACAGCAAGACTCTCAGAACTTGTAATATGCTAATGTGAATCCTGATGCTCCAAACAGACCACAGAATACTTTTTTTTTCATGGAATACTTCTTAGAACTATATGCACCTCCTAAAACCACATCTGTTGAGCAGTGCAATACAGTTAATTTAAACAAATATATTAACAACTTCAATACTATATCATGGTGTTAAAAAAATTTTTTTTTCTTAAGGAATTATAGATAATACACTCTCATAAAGGTTTCACATGAAAAAACAATGTGCTTCTTACATTCACCCATATTATCGAGTCCCCCCATGCCCCATAGCAGTCATTGTCCATCAGTGTAGTAAGATGCCACAGTCACTACTTGTCTTCTCTGTGCTACACTGTCTACCCCATAATCTCCCCACACCATGTGTGCCAATCATAATACCCCTCAGTCCCCTGCTCACCCCTCCCCACCTGCCTTCCCATACCACTCCCCTTTGGTAACTGCTAGTCCCTTCTTGCAGTTGGTGAGTCTGCTGTTTGCGTCCTTCAGTTTTGCTTTGCTGTTATGCTCCACAATGACGGAAATTATCTGGTACTTGTCTTTCTCAACCTGGCTTATTTCACTGAGCATAATATCTTCCAGCTCCATCCATGCTATTGCAAATGGTAGAATTTCTTTCTTTCTTATGGCTGAATAGTATTCCATTGTGTATATGTACCACCTCTTCTTTATCCATTCATCTACTGATGGACACTTAGGTTGGTTCCATATCTTGGCTATTGTAAATAGTGTTACAATAAACATAGGGGTGCATATGTCTTTTTGAATCTCAGAAATTATATTTGTTGGGTAAATTCCTAAGAGTGGAATTCCTGGGTCAAATGGTACTTCTATTTTTAGTGTTTTGAGGAACTTCCATATTGCTTTCCACAATGATTGAACTAGCTTACACTCCCACTAGCAGTGTAGGAGGGTTCCCCTGTCTCCATATCCTTGCCAGCATTTGTTGTTCTTAGTCTTTATGATGCTGGTCATCCTTACTGGTGTGAGGTGATATCTCATTGTGGTTTTAATTTGCATTTCCCTGTTAATTAGTGACATGAAACATCTTTTCATGTGCCTGTTGGCCATCTGAGTTTCTTCTTCATAGAATTGTCTGTTCATATCCTTCACCCATTTTTTAATCGGGTTATTTTTGTTTTGGGTGTTGATGTGTGTGAGTTCTTTATGTATTTTGGATGTTAACCCTTTGTCAGATATGTTGTTTACAAATATATTCTCCCATACTGTAGGATGCCTTTTTGTTCTGTTGTGCTGTGAGATGGTGTCCTTTGCTGTACAGATGCTTTTTAGTTCCATGTAGTCCCCTGTGTTCATTTTTGCTTTTGTTTCCCTTGCTCAAGGAGATACATTCATTAAGAAGTTGCTCATGTTCATATTCAGGAGATTTTTGTCTATGCTTGTCTTCTAAGAATTTTATGGTTTCATGACTTACATTCAGGTCTTTGATCCATTTTGAGTTTACTTTTGTGTATGGGGTTAAACAATAATCCAGTTTCATTCTCTTGCATGTAGCTGTCCAGTTTTGCCAACACCAGCTGTTGAAGAGGCTGTCATTTCCCCATTGTATGTCCATGGCTCCTTTATTGTATATTAATTGACCATAACTGGCTGGGTTATATCTGGGCTCTCAAGTCAGTACCATTGATCTATGGCTCTGTTCTTGTGCCAGTACCAAATTGTCTTGATTACTGTGGCTTTGTTGGGGAGCATAATCCCACAGCTTTATTCTTCCTTCTCAGGATTGCTTTGGTGGTTCGGGGTCTTTTGTGGTTCATGTGTATTTTAGAACGATTTTCTCTAGTTCATTGAAGAGTGCGGTTGGTATTTTGATAGGAATTGCATTGAATCTGTAGATTGCTTTAGACAGGATGGCCATTTTGACAACATTAATTCTTCCTATCCATGAGCACAGGATGGTTTCCACTTATTCGTATCTTTAATTTCTCTAATGAGTGTCTTATAGTTTTCAGAGTATAGGTCTGTCACTTCCTTGGTTAGGTTTATTCCTAGGTATTTTATTATTTTTGATGCAATTGTGAATGGAATTGTTTTTTTTTATTTCTCTTTTTGCTAGTTCATCATATATAGGAATGCAACAGATTTCTGTGTATTAATTTTGTATCCTGCAATTTTGCTGAATTCAGATATTAGATCTAGTAGTTTTGGAGAGGATTCTTTAGGGTTTTTATGTACAATAGCATGTCATATGCAAACAGTGACAGTTTAACTTCTTCGTTAGCAATCTGGATGCCTTTATTTCCTTGTGTTGTCTAATGGCTGTGGCGAGGACCTCCAGAACTATGTTGAGAGTGGGCATCCTTGTGTTCTTCCTGATCTTCTTGAAGAACCAGCTCTTGCTTTCATTGATTCTTTCTATTGTTTTATTTTTCTCAATTTTATTTATTTCTGCTCTAATCTTTATTATGTCCCTGCTTCTACTGACTTTGGGCCTCATTTGTTCTTCTTTTTCTAGTTTTGTTAATGGTGAGTTTGGACTGTTCATATGGGATTGTTCTTCTTTCCTGAGGTCGGCCTGTATTGCAATATACTTACCTCTTAGCATGGCCTTCGCTGCATCCCACAGATTTTGGGGTGTTGAATTATTGTTGTCATTTGTCTCCATATATTGCTTGGTCTCTGTTTTTATTTGGTCATTGATCCATTGGTTATTTAGGAGCATGTTGTGAAGCCTCCATGTGTTTCTGGGATTTTTCATTTTCTTTGCATAATTTATTTCTAGTTTCATACCTTGTGGTCTGAGAAACAGGTTGGTACAATTCAATCTTTTTGAATTTACCGAGGCTCTTTTTGTGGCCTAGAATATGGTCTATTCTTCAAAATGTTCCATGTGCACTTGAGAAGAATGTGTATTCTGCTGCTTTTGGGTGTAGAGTTCTGTAGATGTCTGTTAGGTCCATGTGTTCTAATGTGTTGTTCAGTGCTTCTGTCTCCTCACTTATTTTCTATCTGGTTGATCTGTCCTACAGGGTGAGTGGTGTGTTAAAGTCTCCTAGCATGAATGCATTGTATTCTATTCCCCCCTTTAATTCTCTTAGTATTTCTTTCTTATATGTAGGTGCTCCTGTGTTGGGCACATAGATATTTATAATGGTTTTATCTTCTTGTTGGATTGACACCTATATCATTATGTAAAGTTGTTCTTTGTCTCTTGTGACTTTCTTTGTTTTGAAGTCTATTTTGCCTGATACAAGTACTGTGACTCCTGCTTTTTTCTCGCTATTAGTTGCATGAAATATCTTTTTCCATCCCTTCACTTTTAGTCTGTATATGTCTTGGGTTTAAAGTGAGTCTCTTGTAGGCAGCATATAGATGGGTCTTGTTTTTTTATCCATTGAGTGACTCTATGTCTTTTTTTTGCCCTTATTAATATAGAATTACATGAGCAACATTATGATTACTAGACTCCCCCTATTATCAAGTCCCCCCCACATACCCCATTGCAGTCACTGTCCATCAGCATAGTAGGATGTTATAGAATCACTACGTGTCTTCTCTGTGTTGTACTGCCTTCCCCGTATCCCCCCACCCCACACTCACACCCAGTACATTATGTGTGCTAAGTGTAATAGCCCTTTTTCCCCCTTATCCCTCCCTTTCCTCCCCTCTTCTCCAGTCCCTTTCCCTTTGGTAACTGTTAGTCCATTCTTGGGTTCTGTGAGTCTGCTACTGTTTTCTTCCTTCAGTTTTTTCTATCTCTTATACTCCACAGATGAGTGAAATCATTTGATACTTGTCTTTCTCTGCCTGGCTTATTTCACTGAGCATAATACCCTCTAGCTCCATACATGTTGCAAATGGAAGGATTTCTTTTCTTCTTATGACTGAATATTATTCCATTGTGTATATATACCACATCTTCTTTATCCATTCATCTATTGATGGACACTTAGGTGGCTTCCATTTTTGGCTATTGCAATAGTGCTGTGATAAACATAGGGGTGCATATGTCTTTCTCAAACTGGGCTGCTGCATTTTTAGGGTAAAATCCTAGGAGTGGAATTCCTGGGTCAAATGGTATTTCTATTTTGAGTTTTTTGAGGAACCTCCATACTGCTTTCCACAATGGTTGTACTAATTTACATTCCCACCAGCACTGTAGGAGGGTTCCCCTTTCTCCACATCCTCGCCAACATTTGTTGTTGTTTGTCTTTTGGATGGCGGCCATCCTTACTGGTGTGAGGTGACAACTCATTGTGGTTTTAATTTGCATTTCTCTGATGACTAGCCATGTGGAGCATGTTTTCATGTGCTGTTGGCTATCTGAATTTCTTCTTTGGAGAAGTGTCTGTTCAGCTACTCTGCTCGTTTTTTTACTGGCTTATTTCCTTTTTGTTTGTTGAGGTGCGTAAGCTCTTTATATAATTTGGATATCAACCCCTTATGGGATATGAGAATTTATGAATATATTCTCCCATACTGTAGGATGTCTTTTTGTTCTACTGATGGTATTCTTTGCTGTACAGAAGTTTTTCAGCTTGATATAGTCCCACTTGCTCATTTTTGCTTTTGTTTCCCTTGCCAGGGGAGATGTGTTCATGAAGAAATTGCTTGTGTTTATGTCCAAGAGATTTTTGCCTATATTTTTTTATAAGAGTTTTATGGTTTCATGACTTACATACAGGTTTTGATCCATTTTGAGTTTACTTTTGGGTATGGGGTTAGACGGTCATTCTCTTACATGTAGCTGTCCAGTTTTGCCAACACTAGCTGTTGAAGAGGCTGTCATTTCCCCATTGTATGTCCATGGCTCCTTTATTGTATATTAATTGACCATAATTGGCTGGGTTTATATCTGGGCTCTCTATTCTGTTCCATTGGTCTATGGATCTGTTCTTGTGGCAGTACCAAATTGTCTTGATTACTGTAGTTTGTAGTGGAGCTTGAAGTCAGGGAGCATAATTCTCCCTGCCTTATTCTTCATTCTCAGGATTGTTTCGGCTATTCGGGGTCTTTTGTGGTTCCATATGAATTTTAGAACTATTTTCTCTAGTTCAATGAAGAATGCTGTAGATAAAAATTTTGATAGGGATTGCATTGAATCTGTAGATTGCTTTAGGCAGGATGGCCATTTTGACAATATTAATTCTTCCTAGTCAAGAGCATGGGATGAATTTCCATTTATTAGTGTTCTCTTTAATTTCTCTTAAGAGTGTCTTGTAGCTTGTAGTTTTCAAGGTATAGGTCTTTCACTTCTTTGATTAGGTTTATTCCTAAGTATTTTATTCATTTGAATGCGATTATGAATGGAATTGTTTTCCTGATTTCTCTTGCTGCTAGTTCATCGTTAGTATACAGGAATGCAACAGATTTCTGTGTATTAATTTTGTATCCCTCAACTTTGCTGAATTCAGATATTATATCTAGTTGTGTTGGAGTGGATTCTTTAGGGTTTTTTATGTACAATATCATGTCATCTGCAAACAGGGACAGTTTGAGTTCTTCTTTGGCAATCTGGATGCCTTTTATTTCTTTGTGTTGTCTGATTGCCATGGTAGGACCTCCAGAACTATGTTGAATAAAAGTGGGGAGAGTGGGCATCCTTGTCTTGTTCCCCATCTTAAAGGAAAAGCTTTCAGCTTCTTGCTGTTAAGTATAATGTTGGCTGTGGTTTTGTCATATCTGGCCTTTATTATGTTGAGGTACTTGCCCTCTATACCCATTTTGTTGAGAGTTTTTATCATGAATGAATGTTGAATTTTGTTGAATGCTTTTTCAACATCTATGGAGATGATCGTGTGGTTTTTGTCCTTCTTTTTGTTGATGTGGTGGATGATGTTGATGGATTTTCGAATGTTGTGCCATCCTTGCATCCCTGGGATGAATCCCACTTGATCATGATGGATGATCTTTTTGATGTACTTTTGAATTCAGTTTGCTAATATGTTGTTGAGTATTTTTGCATCTATGTTCATCAGGGATATTGGCCTGTAATTTTCTTTTTTTTGGTGTCTTTGCCTGGTTTTGGTATTAGAGTGATGTTGGCCTCGTAGAATGGTTTGGAAGTATTCCCTCCTCTTCTACTTTTTGGAAAACTTTAATGAGTATGGATATTAAGTTTTCATTAAATGTTTATAAAATTCAGCAGTGAAACCATCTGGTCCAGGTGTTTTGTTCTTGGGTAGGTTTTTGATTATGAATTCAATTTCTTTGCTTGTAATTTGTCTATTTTCTGTTTCTTCCTGGGTCAGCCTTGGAAGGTTGCATTTTTCTAGAAAGTTGTCCATTTCTTCTAGCTTATCCAGTTTGTTAGCATATAATTTTTCATAGTATTCTCTCATAATTCTTTGTATTTCTGTGGTGTCCGTAGTGATTTTTCCTTTCTCATTTCTGTTTCTGTTTATGTGTGTAGACTCTCTTTTTTTCTTGATAAGTCCGGGTTGCGGTTTATCTGTTTTGTTTATTTTCTGAAGGAAGCAGCTCTTGCTTTCATTGATTCTTTCAATTGTTTTATTCTTCTCAATTTTATTTATTTCTGCTTTAATCTTTATTATGTCCCTCCTTCTACTGACGTTGGGCCTCATTTGTTCTTCCTCTTCTAGTTTCATTAATTGCGAGTTTAGATTGTTCATTTGGGATTGTTCTTCTTTCCTGAGGTAGGCCTGTATTACAATATATTTTCCTCTTAGCATGGCCTTCGCTGCATACCATAGATTTTGTGGTGTTGAATTATTGTTGTCATTTGTCTCCATATATTGCTTGATCTCTGTTTTTATTTGGTCATTGATCCATTGATTATTTCAGAGCATGTTATTAAGTCTCCGTGTGTTTGTGGGCTGTTTCATTTTCTTTGTGTAATTTATTTCTAATTTCATACCTTTATGATCTGAGAAGCTGGTTGGTACAATTTCAACCTTTTTGAATTTACTGAGGTTCTTTTTGTGGCCTAATAGATGATCAATTTTTGTAAATGTTCCATGTGCACTTGAGGAGAATGTGTATCCTGTTGCTTTAGATGGAGTGTTCTGTACATGTCCATTAGGTCCTTCTGTTCTAATGTGTTGTTCACTGCCTCTGTCTCTTTACTTATTTTCTGTCTGGTTGATCTGTCCTTTGGGGAGAGTGGTGTGTTGAAGTCTCCTAAAATTAATGCATTGCATTCTATTTCCCCTTTAATACTGTTAGTATCTGTTTCACATATGTAGATGATCCTGTGTTGGGTGCATAGATATTTATTATAGTTATTTCCTCTTGTTTGACCCTTTTATCATTATGTAATGTCCTTCTTTGTCTCTTGTGACTTTCTCTGTTTTGAAGTCTATTTTGTCTGATACAAGTACTGCATCTCCTGCTTTTTTTCTCTCTATTAGTTGCATGAAATATCTTTTTCCATCCCTTCACTTTCAGTCTGTGTATGTCTTTGGGTTTAAAGTGAGTCTCTTGTAGTTAGCATATAGATGGGTCTTGTTTTTGTATCCATTCAGTAACTCTATGTCTTTTAATTGGTGCATTCAGTCCATTTACATTTAGGGTGATTATTGACAGGTACATACCTATTGCCATTGCAGGCTTTAGATTCGTGGTTACCAAAGGTTCAAGGGCAATTCCCTTACTATCTAAGTCTCACTTAACTCACTTAATATCCTATTACAAACATAATGTAAATGTTCTTATTTCTCCTCCTTTTTCTTCCTCCTCCATTCTTTATATATTAGGTATCATATTCTGTACTCTTTGTCTTTCTCTTGATTGACTTTGGGGATAGTTGATTTAATTTTGCAGTTGCTTAGTAATTAACTGTTCTCCTTTATTGTGGTTTTATTACCTCTGGTGGCAGCTATTATACCTTAGGAACACTTCTATCTATAGCAATCCCTCGAAAATACACTGTAGAGACAGTTTATGGGATGTAAATTCTCTCAGCTTTTGCTTATCTGGAAATTGTTTAATCCCTTCTTCAAATTTAAATGACAACCTTGCCAGATAAAGTATTCTTGGTTTGAGGCCCTTCTGCTTTATTGCATTAAGTTCATCATGCCACTGCCTTCTGGCCTATAAGGTTTCTGCTGAGAAGTCTTATGATAACCTGATAGGTTTTCCTTTGTATGTGATCTTATTTTTCTCTCTGGCTACTTTTAATAGTCTGTCCTTACCCTTGATCTTTGCCATTTTAATTACTGTATGTCTTGGTGTTGTCTTCCTTGGGTCCCTTGTGTTGGGAGGTCTGTGCATCTCCATGGCCTGAGAGACTATCTCCTTCCCCAGATTGGGGAAGTTTTCAGCAATTATCTCCTCAAAGACACTTTCAATCCCTTTTTCTCTCTCTTCTTCCTCTGGTACCCCTATAATGTGAATATTGTTCCATTTGGATTGGTCACACAGTTCTCTCACTATTCTTTCCTTCTTAGAGATCCTTTATTCTCTCTGTGCCTCAGCTTCTTTGTATTCCTCTTCTCTAGTTTCTATTTCATTTATCATCTCCTCTACCATATCTAATCTGCTTTGAAAACTTCCATTGTATGTTTCATTTCTGGTACTGTTGTCTGTAATGATTGGATCTCTGACCAGAATTCATCCCTGACTTCTTGAATATTTTTCTGTACCTCCATGTGCATGTTAATGATTTTTATTTTGAAATCTCTTTCAGGCAGATTCATGATGTCAATATCATTTGAATCTTTCTCAGGAGTTGTATTCACATTCATAATTTTACTTTGAACCAGGTTCCTTTTGCATTTCATTTTTGTATATGGCACCCTCTAGTGCCCAGAAGCTTTACTCTCTGGAGCTCCTCAGCCCCTGAAGCAATGTCAGGGGTCACAGGGGAGTGGTATTGGTGCTGGGTGGAGGAAAGAGCTGTTGCCTGCTTCCTGGCTGCTGTGCCTGTCTCCACTGCCAGAACCAGTGGGCCAAGCACACAAGTATAAGCCTCTATGCTTTGCGTTTGTAGTTGTTGTATACAGGGCTTCCCTCTGGCCGACCTAACGCCAGGGTAGGGTTTGCCGGTTTGTAAGCCAGGTTGGGCTGGCTGGGAGAAAGTTGCAGTAGGCTGCTTATCATGTAGGGGGTCTTGGAGCTGTGTAGGCAGCCAGGGAGCTGGAGCTTCTGAAGATTGTGAAAGTTCCCAACCTGCTGGGCAAAGTGCACCCAGACAATTTTGTCTCCCTGTCCTTTCTCCTGAGCATAAGCTCTGTGCAATCCTTGCCCCTTTAGCAGCCCTCTTGCTGTTAGGAAGTCTCTCAGACTGCCCGCCTTTCTTTTGTCCCAGAGGAGCCAGATATGGATCCCTCCTTTCCACAAGTGGCTGGAATCTCAGTCTCTCCAGGTATTCTGCCTGTCTTAGCTTTCCAACCCCCTAGTCACAAGAGTACCATGCAAGCACCATGAAATGTAGGTTTGTGCTCCCAGAGCAGATCTCCGGAGTTAGGTATTCAGCCATCCCAGGCCTGCACTCCCTCCCTGCTCTGTTTCTTTTCCTCCCCCCGGAGAGCTGGGGTGGGGGAAGAGCTTGGGTCCTGCCAGGCCACGGCTTTGGGACATTACCCTGTTCCATGAGGTTTATTCTTTTCTCCCGGTGTATGCAGTTTGGCACAGTCCTCTTTCCTGTTGCTCTTTCAGGATAAGTTGTATTAGTTATATTTTTGTATTATATGCAGTTTTAGGAGGAAGCCTCTGTCTCACCTTTCATGCCACCATCTTTAATCCTCTCCTGTATACTTTATTTTTAAAAATTATATTTACTGTTTGTTACTCTCAAGTAGAATGGAGGCATAATTTTTGTCTGTTTTTGTTGTTTACTGAAATGTGCCAAATATGTACAAAATAACATCTAGAAACACAGTAGTCATGTTAAAAAATACACTGATTAAATACTTTTCATGCTTTCGTATCTCCTGAAGTTCATCCTAAACTACTTGGAGTGTTATAAAAATCGTATCACAGCTAGAATGTCTTCTTGTATATTCTCCTAGGAAGACATTAAAGAATGTACAAGTTTTGGCAATAGGCTGGATTTCTTCCATTCACATGTGAAATGAAGATGTGAAGTATAGGGCTACCTGTTACACAGATATTCAGATATTGCAAGTTCTAGGAAAAAATCATTGAGACCTTAATGTTTGGTATGTATATCATTTTAATTAGTTGAGCAAATTTAATTGTCTGGTAGTTTTTAGTCACTCAGTTTATGCATTACTTCTCTATACAACGATATAAATGTGAAGACAAACTAGAGTTATCTCCAGCATCAGAAACAAAATTTAAACTGTCACACCATTCCAGAGTTTGTACCTTTGAAGTTGTGCATTGCAGGATGAGGGTGGTTGGGATTGTTGCTGAAAGTGGAATTTAGGAAGTATGTTTTAGGTCATTTGGTGAGCAGGAATCCTCCCTCCCCCCAGCTATTAAATCCCTGTGAGGAGCCCACATTACTTGTAACTAAGGTATTTTCAATTTAAAAAATTGCTGGATTAAAGCTACCAAGTTCAAGAAACTACCACCGTTTAAGCAGCAGTAAAGCTATATTCTAGACTTTAGACTTCAAAGAGCTCTTTTTCTCATAGTTAGCAATAACAAATGTTTCTGAGCGCAGACCTTTAGCGCTCTGTATATTTCTTAGTACCTCATAGATCCCCAAACTTGATCAAACATGCACTCTCTAACTTTCCAATTTCTACGTGAAGCATGGCTCAATTGAGGGACTCCATTTTGAGTCCCCTGCTTCTTAAATTTTCTTTTGAAGAGTGTGTTAAGTATAGATTCCTGGACTTTACCTGCAGAGATTGTAATTCCCTTAGTGTGGAGAGGAGCTCAAGAATTTGCACGTTTAGCAAACGCCGCAAGGGAGTCACATGCAGACGTTTAGAGTAGCAGGACAGTTTATCACTAGGCATCACTTGTGTGGAGTCTGAGATTCATGGCCATTCCCACGTGTAATGCTATCAGTGTAGCTGCTGGTGAAGCTGATTCCCTAATGCTCTTTTTTTTTTTTTCTGCATTGGGAGTTCCTAAAGGTTAGTGAAAACATATGAAAATGAAGGCTGTTGCTCTATCTGTAGAAATCTGATAAAATAGACTACATTGGGGTTGTCAGATTGAGAAACTTAATTTTTTTTTAAGATTTCCCCAAAAGGTCACTTTTTTAATCTCATTATTTATAGACACTGTAGCCCAGTGAAGTTATTTGCAATTTAGCTCATACATAAATGAACTACCTCCCAAACTATTTTCTGTTTCCACCATACCATGAGATCTGTATGTCACTCTTAATTTAAACTTTTTATTATGACCAAAGTCATTGAGCTATTTTAGCCTATTCCTGGCATTTTAGACAGCAAGGATAGAAAGTAATATAATTATGAGCCTAGAAAAAAGTAAAATACCAGTATTCTACCAAACAGATTAGTAATTATACTAGCAGAAATAAAGGACAGACATGGCTTCAGGGAGTCCTTTTGATCTGTTCTTCATGGTGGAAAAAAACTTAATGTGTTCATACACGATTCCCAGTGACTTCTAGAAACTGCCTTGGTCACTGAAATACAGAACAACCACAAAGTAACAAGAATCAGACAATTTTGTTCTTGTAGTAGCTGTTTCATGTCATTTACAAATTCAGACCTTTGAAACTGTCAAAATAAGTTAGGGACAAAATGGTCAGTTTCAAACTCCATTGTTCCTTCCTTTTTAGGAAGTAACACCATAACCTAACAAAAACATGTTTTAAAAAATAGCTGCTGTATTTATTTTCCATTATATATTTTACAAAATACACATTTCACTGCGGTAGCTTATATTGGTAGTGGCTAATAAGCATTTCAGTTCTCGCCTGAACACTGCATCCTTTTATCCACCTAAAAATAATTTTCTATTAAAGTGAAACAATTTCTCTTTTTCACTTACTTTTTTCCAAGAGAAAAGATCATTTTGGTGCTCACTGAATTTCATGCAGTGTATTCATCTAAAAAGTTGTGAGGACATTTCAGATTATTTCATATTAAATTAGAAAATCTCTACAGATAATTATTTATTGCCTCTGGACAAAGAAAATTGAAATCCCTTAATTCACTAGAAGGAAGTTATAGAGATAAAATTAGTCATCATTATTAAATGATTGGACTCCATCTGTGTCATTCTGTTGACAGAAAACTTGACAGAGCTTTCAATATGATTGATCTGGGTGGTGGCAAGGCATTAGTATTTTTTAAAAGCACCATGGCGATTCTAATGCACAGTGAGGTAGAAACCCACCACTTAGACAAGTGGAGCCACACAGTGAACAGGGCATGCTGCCCCTGCACAAGATGAGGGTTCTGTTAGTTGAGGCTTATGCTTATGCTACAAGGACACAGATTTGATTGAAAGTTGGAACATAACTTTAAAAAAAAGAGGTTTAATTGACATATAACATTATATTAGTTTCAGGTGCACAATAGAATGACTTGATATTTGTATGTATTGCAAAATGATCACCACAGTAAGGCTAGTTAACATCTGTCAAAAATTAAATGACTTGTAATTTATTTAAATTTAATCTGGAAAGGATAGATTTTAAAAAGCTGGTTCATATAAAACACATCCTTCTGCCATAAGCACTGTACATTCTTTTCCTATTTGACGGGCTAAGAAATCAAAAGTAGGTGATGAGAGAATAAACTGGAGTCGGGTCAGGATTGCACATTGTGGCCTTAAACACCTTAGTTTCCTGTTGGACTGATAGGACCTTCAGCCTTCCTTTTGTCCATTTTGTGTGTTTGTCATGATCGGGTCTGTCCTACAGTCAGTTGTGCGCACATGGGAATATGCCACAGGAAGATGAGTCCTTGGAAGGCAGGGGCAGTGTCGCTGGTCCTGTATGTGCCCAAAGAGCCTGGCACACGGGCTGCCCATTGCAGACTTACAGTGATTAAATGTGGAAATGAGAGAGCTGCCTCATGGATGGTTAGAAAGAGTAATAAGAAATAGTAGAGAGAAGGGCCCCGAATATAGACTCTCATGATCTCAGCTGTGGTTCCAGCTACGTTGCTTATTAGTGGGGGGATTTGAGGCCTGAATGAGTCTGTTTTCACATCAACAAAATGGGAAGGCTATAACCCATGTTCTTCTCACAACATCATCACTTGCATTAAGTGACACCGTAAAAAAACCCAACAGTTTGTGGATTAATAGTACTTAAAAAAATAAATTCTGCAAGATGACATGGTACAATCAGTGGCAGGAGAGATGGGCTTATGATCAAAAGGCTTGGCTCTGGCACCAGCGTGACCACTTACTTGTTTTACTACTGTATACCTGTCATTTAACTTTCCTAAGCCTCTGTTTCTTCATCTTTAGAATGAGGATATTTATACTTGGTATGCCTACTTTAATGAAGTTACTCATTATATAAACATGGAGTTAGCTAGCATTTAACTACCAGGCACAGGATACTGCCCTGAATAAGACAACTTAGTCCTGCCGGTGGGGCTTACAACCTAGGGGAAAATAGGGTAGATGTAAAGCCACTTTGTAGATTATAAAGTGGTAAGCAAACAGGCAGTATTACTATTGTTAATGTTACAAAATTGAAGAAGAACATTCTAGATAAACTTAAAAAATTAACTGTTTATTTTGTTCTGTGATTCCAAATGTTTCAAACATAAGCAAACTCCCAGAAGTTTCTGAACTGGTGGTCAGAGAATACATGAGACCAACTTTAAAAAGTGGGATTAGGTTGGGTTTCCATCTTTAATTATTGATTATATATGTGAAAATATCTAGCAGAGTGTTTCAAAAGTTTAAGAAAAAAGAGATATGATGACACCAAATCAGATTCTTGAACTGAATACTGGATATCATGAGGTCCTAAGAGAAATACCACTACTGTTTTCAGGTCTTTAGAATACCATGTAAGGAATTCCATGACATTTAGTAAATGTAGTTAATTCTATCATGTTCTGAGAAGCTGTATCGGGGGTCATAATGCTATCCTAATGCCAGGGAGTTTATGGTTGGTACTATTTTATAAACTATGATGAATACACCCATCATACCTGGTGTGAGTTTGTTTTAAATGATTTTAATTTAATTCAATGATTAAAATAAGGGCTAAAGTTGTGATAGGTTTTTGGCATTTTCAAAAATATTTCAAATTGTATGTATTTATATTATTTTTCCTTCAGTTATGTTCTGTTCCTCTACTGAAAGCATACAAAATTAGCTTTCTAATTCTGTTTATTGTGTTTTTGAGAATATTTATGTGAAATGGTCTAAAATGAAAGGCAAAGTATTTGCATTCAATAGCCAACTTCTGTCTTAGATGGTCTCTCTTCTTATTCTTTCTTATTGATATTATTGGAACTACAATTAAATAGCATACTTGACTTTACATATGCAATTGGATGAAGCTTCATAACACTGAAAGTGCTAGTAAAGTGAAAATGTTGAAACTCATGCTCTGAGAAATGAACAACGATCTGCAATTCCAGGTCCTGATCACCTAAGCTGTAAGGAACACAGCCATGGAAATATAAACTAGAAGGAAGCCCTTGGTGAGCTGACGGCTTTGACTGCCATATCAATCAGATTTCTTTTCAGGTGGAAAGTTCTTTACATTTGGTTAATGAAACTCCTCCCTCCTGGGCAGCAGGTCTTGAATTCTCCAATTAGGAAGGTGCTAGGCTGTCAAGAGTAAAGGTCTAGCTGGGTGAAAGTCTTTGGCACCAGTTACATGAGCTGTAAGGGACGGACATTTGGCATCCATGTGCTGTGCTCAGCAATGTACTCCAAAGCAAACTCTTTCAACAATTTTCAAGTTAGTGAGTACATCACACTCAAGTCCTGTCTGGTGCTTCGAAAGCATCACTGGATTTTGAATGTGATCTCTTTCACACAAAGCTTATTTTGGGGTCTTAAGGGAATCCATGCTTGGAAATTCTATAAAACCCTTGGTGTTTACATCCTGGCTTTAAGTCTTTGGCCTGATACTCTCCTGTATAACATAAAGGTCTCACAGCAGGAAGCTTCAAAGGCAAATGCCCACAAAGAAAAGAGTAGGGACAAAAAATCTTGTGAAACAGTGAAGAATTCTTCAACAAGTTCTCCTTAAACTGTAATCATGATGCCTGTCATTTAACCAAACGGGGGCAGTTAGAGAATGAGAGTGCAATATTTTCCTGGCTAAAAGGAGTTTCATTGTTTTTCTTTTTCAACCCAAATCTTATATCCCTGTCACCTTTATACACATTCTCTGATAAAGTAATGCACTGAGACCTTCCTGACCCCTGCCAAGGTTGTGCCCAGGACACTCCTGAAAATGCTCTTTGCTGTTTCCTGCGCTAGGCCATGGGCCTTTGGCCTCCTGCTTTGTCCCCAGCACCTGGGCCAGTTGCAGTGCATGTTAGGCACTTAATACATACTGGGTGAGTGAATGAATACGTATGTCTCTTCTGTCTAAACTGAAGATATACCTAGGGAGAACAAAGTTATCATCTTTACCTAAAGAGGGTGATTTGCATTTCTGAGGACCCATGGACTTGGTGTGCTAAGTGGTTCATTGGGCCTCTGACCTTCCCAAGAATTAATACCCTCATGGGCATTTCTTCAGAAACAAAACCTGTAAACAAGTAATAATATTACACTACCTTACAGGAACTCAGAGAAGGGAGCATGAGCTATGTCTGGAGGAGGAGATATTTACACATGATTTTGAACAATGTTCTTCTTGCAGAATGTGGCTGAATGAAACTAGTTTACCAGATGAAGATGAGGGAGGGAATCATGGGTGGAGAGAACAGCACACTGCAGAGGAAGCAGGCATAAATGAACATAGCACTTGGGGGAGGGGAGGCACAGGGGAGGTAGCAGGAAATCAGGCTAAGAGTGTTGGCTGGGGCCATTGTGTGCAGGACCATGCTATCAAACTTCGATTTCCTTTTGATATAGTAAGGAAGCTATAGAAGAGTTATGCAGCACAGTGATGCAGTCAGGAATAGAATGATTTCTGCGTCATCTCCTGGAGGGCTGAGGATGCCCTGCTGCTCTGAGAGGTGGCTTCAGTATCCCAGTTAACAAGGACACATAATCTTGCCACACACAGGAAACATCAGCAGCCCATTTGCCCCCATAGAGAGAAAGTGTGTGGCATAAGGACACACCATCATTAATTTACTAATATGTGAGGCAATGTTTGGGTTGGGGATAAAAATACAATTTGAGAAACAATTGTAAATGAAGACAGAGGTGCTACCCTTGAGAGGCTTGCAGTTTAGTTGGGAGATAGGCTTGTAAGGAGCTTGTTACCAGAGGTTGATGGAAATAAGTGCAATAGTATGGGAGGATCTTATATCTGTGTTGTTCTGTGTTGTCACCTTTTTAATAGAAGTGGGAGGCTATTTCTAAATATCCCACAGAAGACATCCCAGTTTGAACCACACTACACAGTTGTGAAGCTGACCCACGTAAGTTGGCAAGGATTTGACAGCTTCACTTAGCAGAATTCAGATAGTGCCTGTCACTCTGCCTGGCCAGAGTAAGCAGGTGGTAGATGCTCACTGAGTGTGAGAAGAACTGTGTCTACTGTGAGAAGATCTCTGACCTGGAATTACCAAGGCCTGGATTTTTGACATCATTCTGCCCTTAATCCTGTGGTTTGGAAAACTCATCTAACTTTTTATGAGCCTCAGTTTCCTCATTTCTAAAGTAAGTGCCATGGTTTATGATTTCATGAACTGCAGGACAAATTCTTATCCGCATCTGGTAGTGGAAAATATGGGTAGTTTTCATATTAACAAACAGGATTCTTGGCTTCCAATTGAGTATGAACACAAGGCATATTTTGTACATATTAGAACATCAAGATGAGAAGGAAGAGGTCCTCATTCTATGAGTCCAGGAGCTCAGTGTAGGGTCTGAGATTGGACAGCCCATCCTTCCTCCCCATTGTGAGGATATTCTCTCCTTACAACTGCCAAGATGGCCTCCTTCCCAATCTCCATATGAAAAGTAGTCACTTTCAGACCTTCACATTTAGGATTTCATTCAGCCACATTCTGCAAGAAGAATATTTGTTCACTAAGAAGGAACCTGGAGAATCTAGAGAATTTGGAATGGTACATCTTAGGGGCTGTTGTATGACTTGACTTGAAATGAGCAGTTTAATTTACTCAGATAGAAGTATGGAATGGTTGTGTTCTTTTTGATATGAGAGTTTTCAGGCCTTTCAGAGCAAATAATTAATATAATGGGGAAACTTAGTGAAGAATTAAATGGCTGAAGATGGTTAATGCAAACTTGAGAGAATTTATGGAGGATGCCTTAGGAACTCAAACCCTACGTATGTCTCTTCTGTGTGAACTGAAGATGTACCTGGGGAGAACAAAGTTATCATCTTTACCTAAAGAGGGTGATTTGCATTTCTGAGGACAATAAGAAAAGGGCAGGCAAAGGGTCCTCTGGTAGTAGATATGTGGTTGGTGGGTGGGGATGTCTCAGTCAATGAGACAATTCTACCTAAAAGAATAAATTTCTTCCTTTAATAGGCTTCCAACTGTATAAAAAATGAAAGAAACATTAAATTAGGGGAATCAGACTAGATTAACCAGGTTACTTTTCAAGGATCCAAGCCAATCCAAAATGGTATCTACCTCTACAGTAAGAAAATGTTTGATCCATTTCTCCATATCTTGAGAGCATTTGGGATAGAACACAGATTTACAATTAAAAAAAAAACAGGGCAGCCATTGTTGTGGTCCCTAAACCTTAGAAGGGACATTCATTTTCATGTTAACTTATCTTTGGTCTCCTTGATAAGGGAGTGGAGTTGGGAAGGCTCAAACATTCAGAAGGTTCTCTGGGAACTCTGCTTAAATGAATAATGGGCCATGTTGTGGATGATAGATTGGAGAGAAGTGGATGTAGAGTTCCAAAATCTTGGTTGTGGAGTCTGTATGCCTCTGATCATGGAGTATCTCTGGAAGGCTCAGTATCGTCAGGCTGCTTGTTGAAATCAGAGACGCTTTACTCTGACAGTCCTCCCTGAGTGGAATCTCCTTCTCTCCTCTGCATCCTACTGTACAGCAACAAATTCTTTTTGAATTTTTGTGATTATATATGCCCTGGCTGTTGGGTCATATAATTCCCATTATGTGGGATTAGAGATGAGGTGGATGAAAGATCTAGTAGCCCAAGAATGCTGCCTGCCTGAGGAAGATTATGAATCCTGGGAGGGAATTCAACCTATGGGTTTTCTTACTTGCTTCAGATAAATTTGGGGTGATTTGGCATTGAGGCGGAATATGATATTTATCATGAGGAACGTAGAGGACTGTTGTGGTGAGTCCTTAATGATTCCTGTTGGAGAGTCATTCTTGGGTTACTTATAGACTCAGAATGAAAAGAATTAAAATTAAAGTCCCCTAAAGAATAATAAGCAAAGTAAGTGAAAAATGTAATTAAAATAATAACAGGGATGATATATAAAAGCTAGAGTAAATGTAAATAGTACAATAAAACTAACAGAGGGGTAAGATATGTCAGAGTAAGAAAACCAAAATAACACTGTAGACAATGAAACAAAGAGGTCAAAGGTGAGAAAGCTAACCCAGAGAACTAGAAAAATAACAAAATAGGATAAAACTATACATTGTGAAAAAGGATAAAAGTAGCTAAACGAAGAAGAAATTTAGAATATTTTGCCAGGAAAATAGTCTGGAAGTGTATACAACTAGGTTTTGTGTGAGGTTATCTTTGGGTGAGAGTGAATATGATTTTTTTAGTTATTCATTTTGCTTGTTTGTAGTATGTGATTTCTCTGAAATTATCCTACATTGTATATGTAATAAAAATCATAAATGTGAAATTAAAATAAGCAGACAATACAGAAACAAAAAAGGCATTTAATTAGACAAATGGTAAAAACTAAGAAAGACAAAGAAAACAGAGAACAATGAATATTCCACAAAACAGTACAAACCAGAAATTAAAAGATTAAATGGAAAAAATAAAAGCACTACAAGAATGTAAATATTTATAAAATTTAACAGACTAAGGGATATTTTTAAAAAAGAGAAAATGAAAAGGCCAAAGGAATTCTTGAGTTCAATGCTCTTTTTTAGGGGCTAAGCTGGGGCTCCCCCCTCAGCTTGAAGTCCCCACACGTATCCTCAGTGGGGAGGTCCAAGGACAAAGGGCAAGTCCCTTGCCTCTCTAGCTCACCTTACTTTGGGGGTTCTGGCTCCTGTATCCCTCTAAAACTGTCCAGCAAATGGTGTGGCAGAACCAAATTCGCCTTGCTCTGCGTGCGTGTGGTAAAGCCGTCAGGAGGCGCAGTGCACACAGTTCGTGAAACATGCCTAGAATGCGGCAACTCTGAGTCTGCTATCATCCCTTGTTGCCTTGGCAGTTTTGTCTGCACTGAACTGCTTCCTCAGCGTTTGGAGTCAGACATTGAACTGTACACATTCCAAGAGAAAGAAAAAAGGGATAAAAGAATGAATATGTTTTGGGCATCTACTCTGGATCAGGCACTCCACTGGGAATATTACTGCTTCCTTTTTTTGGTCTTCCCCATATCTGATAAGGTAAACCTCATAATGCCAATTTTGAGGCTGATGAGCTGGAAGCAGAAAGGTCATATAATTTGCTCAAAGCCACATCCAGTAGTGGAGTGTGACTCAAAAACCCTTGGAACTTTGACCATGCCGCGCCAGCTGAGAAAATGTTCTGGTAGGGCTACTCTATGCTCCTTTCCAGAGTAAGGAGGAGGTCTGTAAGATGGAGGCTTTCCGCAGAAACCAGCCAGGGCACATCTGCCCCGTGGTCCTGGTCAGCATTAGGGTGAAGCCGAGAAGGGCGCAAATGACTCAGCTTCCAGAAGCCAGGCTGGTAGTGGTTCTCAAAGGGTGGCCCCTGGCAGCATAGGCATCACCTGTGAGCTTGTCAGAAATGCAGAGTTTCAGGCCCCACCCTGACCTGTTGGCTCTGAATATCCGGGAATGGGCACAGGAAACCAAACACATTCTTGGGTGATTTTTAAACACAGTACATTTGAGGGGGAGAGGACGGTAAGTGGATGAGACTTGGAGCTCATCAACAGTATTTCAAGTGGGGTTTTGGTGGGAAGAATAAGAAAAAATTAGATCCTGTAATGACGGGGACAGTTAGGGTGGGAAATGCCTGTAGTCAAGTCCACGTTTGATTTTGTCTCAGTCACGAAGAGCTGAGCGGCCCCCGGCAACCCCGTCCTGACCCTGAGCCTCACCCCCTTAGGCCCAGGAGCCGGTGGGGCCCTTGTCGCTGGTCTCGGGGGGTTGCTTGAAGGCGAAGAAAATTAACGGAAGTGTATACACCTGACATGGAGTCGATGCTCAGTAAACAGCGCCTGAGTTTTGATTTAAACGGGGAACCGAGTGGATGGGCAGCAGTTTCTTTCGCTCTCATGGTGACTCTGCTCCATGCAGACAACTCCAGGCGTTGAAACATTCCCTTCTGGTCCAGGCAACCCAAAGGAACGTGGAAACATAAATTCTCCACTTGGACTAATTTAAACAATGGAGCAAATATTTTGCTGATCTTCAGTTGAGGCAAAAACTAAGTACATCCCACAAAAGACAAAAGGGGCAGGTTTTCTCCAAGTTATACATTTTGTGCTGTGTGGAGGATAGAAAAAATAGATTGATTCATGCAGCCTGAGCAAGTGGGAAGCAGTGTGGCCTAATGAAAGGTATCACAGACTCGAGGAAAAAGACCTGGATTTGAATCAACTCTGGTCTGTGATTTCCTAGCTAGGTAACCTTAGCAGGTTATTGTATCTTCCTGAATTGTAGGTGCTTCATTTCCAAGAGGGGGAAAAATCCCCACCTTCCAGTATTGTGAGGATTGGAGAAAAATGTAGGTGAAAACATTCATAATTGTGCCAGGCACTTAGTGGCTGATGAGAAATGTTTTCTGTATCTCAGCTCTATTGCTAGCCTTTGCCCTGAACAGAGGCAGGGGAAGCTCCGTCACTGCTGCCCCTGAGCAATTCCAGCTCTGCAAGGTTAGCATGGGCCTTTGGAAGAAGCTGTTTATGTGATCCGGTTCCTCTTCATGGATACTGCACATTCCCCAGTCTTTACTGGGTTGGGAAGAATGTTTGCCAAGCTGGTTGGTCAACTCTTTTCTGCAACAGGATGTTTTGGGCTCCCTTTCTTGAGTCAAGGCAGCCCCTCCCCTTTCCTACTGTCTGTGTTTGGAGACCTTTCGAGTTGGGAATGGGGTGTCTGTCTGGCCAACGTGAATAAGACTAAGACAAGCAGCTAGAAAATAGCATCATTTCATGGGTACTGATTTTATTGTTAGGTTGGGCGGACTGAAAAATGGGGGATGTTTTTAGTTTCTATCTTAGTCTATTCTAGAGGGATGGTGAGAGAGAAAGAAAAAAATCAGTCAGTCTGCTCTCTTGCCCCAGGCTCCATAATTTGCCTTTTACTTTCTGCATTTTCATATTTGAGTCTGAAAAGCAGAGGACCAAAACAATCAGCAACAGATGTCCTCGTGCAATCTGCAGGGTACATGAATTCAGTTAGCATGCAAATTGTCATCCTAGGGCGATTCCAGGGGACTGCTGCAAAGACAGCAGGGTTGCCTTGCAAAATAGATAGAGGGCATGATTAAACTGTCTGGATCCAATCATATGTTTAATTACAATCCCTTTTTTATCTCAACTACAATGACTGGTAGCTATTATGACACAATATTGAAAATGTGTATGACGCATGGTGGCACTTGGAAGGCTGATAGGTGGTCTGTGTTTGATCAAAATGATCAAAGCCCCTCACCATGGAGAGCCCCCTCTCCTTCTCCCTCATCTGATCCACTTAGATGAACAAAATATGATTTATAGGAGACAGTTTATATGATTTTCATTCTCCAAAAAGCAGGGACATAATTTTTGCAGCCCCACTTCCCCTAGAAACAATGGGAGCTTGACAATGCTTAAAATCTCCCAGTAACAGACCTTATTCCATGGTTGTCTACAAGGCATCTCTCATGCTTCAGCTTTCATTTACTCTCATATGTTCAAACACTTGAATTTTCTTTTTAGTATAATCTGAAAAAGACATACATAAAAATATCTTAAAAGTGCTGAGAGAAGAAACTCCTGATTATTTCTTTCTATTCATCCAGATTATATTTTTGGGATGTCAAAAACTAACAGTGAATTTCTCACAGAAGGATATGCTGACATGATGTTTAATGACTTGGGTGACAAAAAGACTGAATTTCACTATGTAGACTTGTAAAAGTGGCATCAGCTAACACTGCTGTTACAAGGAAGAATTTATATTGGAGCTGTTTTCTTGTTTGTTTGTTTTGTCCTCTAGCTGAAAATCTGGAAGGCTGAGAGGTGGAGAACACAGAAATGAACTTGGTCAGCTTGCCTCCTCATGGGTATTTTGAACATGTAACCTACAGAATGGAGAGAACTCAGTTTGCTTACACCTTGGTGAAAATACCAAGTACTAATCTGGCATAAATTTTAATCATATAAAAAGTCTTACACATTTCACAGCTCGGAAGCAGTGTGTTTTTCACATCTTGGAGATTTTTGGGTAGTACTTTATATAAAACTTGGGTTGTGGTGTCACATGTACTTGTTCCTCTGTTTCAGAGGGGCCTTGCCCTTCCCTGATCTCCTTTTACATTGGTTATTACTGTATAAAGAAAACCAAAAATATTCCTGCGTAGCACTAAGAAATTCAATTAAGTGTTATGGTGCTCCTGCTCTGCTCTCGGTATTGTGCTCCGGGCTGCAGGGGGCACCTGCTGACAGGTAAAGGCCGAATCCTGCCCCCAAAGACTTTACAGCCTGTGCAAGTTCTGCAGTGAGTCATATTGGAGGAAAAAACAAAGATAAAGAGATGGATAGAAAGGCAGATGAGGAGAGAGAAAGGGAGTTACAGAGGGAAGGAGGGAAAAACTGGAACAGGAGTGTGGGCAGGGAGAAAAATATGGCTAGAGTCCTTTAACCCTTCATCAGCCGGGTCCTGCTACTACAAGTGCCCAAGGGTGGTGAGGGGAAGGGGGCACTGTTTACAGCCAGAAGGCTTTGCCTCCAAACTCTTCTGCTGAAAATCTAACTATGATTGGCTGAGAGGGCGCTGGCTGAATCACAAGTACTACTTTTGTATCTGTAACCTCAGGTTTACCTGAAAAACAGACTGAATGACCTTTTTAGTACTTACCCTAATTCAGCCCTTTGAATCCTATACCAACAACTAACTTTTCTTGAGCTCGTATCATGGGCCAGACATTGTAAAGCACTTAATAGGTGTTCTCTCATTTAGTCTTACAAATCTCCCCTTTGACGTAAATACCATTTTTTTGCAATGGTTCAGATGAAGAAAGTGAGACACAGAAAAGCTAAGTGACTTACCCAAGGTTAGGGACCAAGTAGTGAACATTCAGAACCTGGCCATCTAACCACTATACTGAGCTATCAAAGTACGGACTAATGGTGAGAGGAGCAACACTAGGGAAGACTGAAAAAGTTAACAGAGAAAAAGGTGATGCTTACCTATAGGGAAAATGAAAGTTCCTACGGCCAGGATCCTCACCTGACCCTAAAGCACTTGAGGATATAATTGGCCTCCTGCTAGGCTACTGCTTACACACCCCTTAGCAATGAGCCAGCATTGTCAGTGTTACTGAAAAAAAGAACTCCACCCAGTGCTCTCACTGAGAGACAGAGAAGATAGAGACAGATTGCAAATGCCCCAGGGGCAGACATGATTCCAGCACTCAACCGGCCACCGTGAGAATGAAGTTGGTATGAACCCTTTTACTTCCTTTTTTTTTTATTAAGGTATTATTGATATACACTCTTATGAAGGTTTCACATGAAAAAACAATGTGCAATGAACTAACAGAAAGAGAAATCAGAAAAACAATTCCATTCACAATTGCATCAAAAATAATAAAATACCTAGGAATAAACCTAATGAAGGAAGTGAAAGACCTGTACTCTGAAAACTACAAGACACTCCTAAGAGAAATTAAAGAGGACACTAACAAATGGAAATGCACCCCATGCTCTTGGCTAGGAAGAATAAATATTGTCAAAATGGCTATACTACCTAAAGCAATCTACAGATTCAATGCAATCCCTATCATACTACCAACAGCTTTCTTCAATGAACTGGAACAAATAATTCTAAAATTCATATGGAACCACAAAAGACCCCAAATAGCCAAAGCAATCCTGAGAAGGAGGAATAAAACAGAGGGAATTACACTCCCTGACTTCAAGCTCTACTACAAAGCCACAGTAATCAAGACAATTTGGTATTAGCACAAAAACAGACCCACAGACCAGTGGAACAGAATAGAAAATCCAAACATTTACTCAAACATATACAGTCAATTAATATTTGATAAAGGAGCCTTGGATATACAATGGGGAGATGACAGCCTCTTCAGCAGCTGCTGTTGGAAAAACTGGACAGCTACATGTAAGAGAATGAAACTGGACTACTGTCTAGCCCCAGACACAAAGGTAAACTCAAGGTGGATCAAAGACCTGAATGTAAGTCATGAAACCATAAAACTCTTAGAAAAAAACATGGGCAAAAATCTCTTGGACATAAACATGAGCAACTTCTTCATGAACATATCTCCCCGTGCAAGGGAAACAAAAGCAAAAATGAACAAGTGGGACTATATCAAGTTGAAAAGCTTCTACACAGCAAAGGACACCATCAGTAGAACAAAAAGACATCCTACAGTATGGGAGAATATATTCATAAAAAACATATCTGATAAAGGGTTGACATCCAAAATATATAAAGAACTCATGCACCTTAACAAACAGAAAGCAAATAATCCAATTAAGAAATGGGCAGAGGACATGAATAGACACTTTTCCAAAGAAGAAATTCAGATGGCCAACAGGCACATGAAAAGATGCTCCACATCGCTAATCATCAGAGAAATGCAGATTAAAACCACAATGAGATATCACCTCACACCAGTGAGGATGGCCAACATCCAAAACACAAACAACAACATATGTTGGCGAGGATGTGGTGAAAAGGGAACCCTCCTACACTGCTGGTGGGACTGCAAATTAGTTCAACCATTGTGGAAAGCAGTATGGAGGTTCCTCAAAAAAATCAAAATAGAAATACCATTTGACCCAGGAATTCCACTCCTAGGAATTTACCCTAAGAATGCAGCAGCCCAATTTGAAAAAGACAGATGCACCCCTATGTTTATTGCAGCACTATTTACAATAGCCAAGAACTGGAAGCAACCTAAGTGTCCATCAGTAGATGAATGGATAAAGAAGTGGTGGTACATATACACAATGGAATATTATTCAGCAATAAGAAAACAAATCCTACCATTTGCATCAACATGGATGGAGCTAGAGGATATTATGCTCAGTGAAATAAGCCAAGCCAAAAAAGACAAGTATCAAATGATTTCACTCATATGTGGAGTATAAGAACAAAGAAAAAATACTGAAGGAACAAAACAGCAGCAGACTCACAGAACCCAAGAACGGACTAATAGATACCAAAGGGAAAGGGACTGGGGAAAATGGGTGGGAAGGGAGGGATAAGAGGGAAAAAGGGGCATTACGATTAGCAGATGTAATGTTGGGGGGGCACGGGGAGGGCAGTACAACTCAGAGAAGACAAGTAGTGATTCTATAGCATCTCACTACGCTGATGGACAGTGACTGTAATGGGGTTGGTGGGGGGGACCTGATGAAGGGGTAGTTTAATAACCATAATATTGCATATGTAATTGTAGATTAATGATACCAAAATAAATTATATTAAAAAAAAAGAAAAAACAATGTGGTTACTACATTTACCCATATTATCAAGTCCCCACTCATACCCCAATGCAGTCACTGTCCATCAGTGTAGTAAGATGCCACAGATTCACTATTTGCCTTCTCTGTGTTACACTGTTTTTCACATGATCCCCCAACACCATGTGTACTAAACATAATACCCCTCAATCCCCTTCTCCCCCCCTCCCCTTTGGTAACCACTAGCTCCTTCTTGGAGTCTCTGAGTCTGCTGCTATTTTGTTCCTTTAGTTTTGCTTCGTTGTTATACTCCACAAATGAAAACCCTTTTACTTCTAACATCCATTATTATTCGGTCTCACCAAATACAGAGTTAACTTGCCCTGGGGACAATCCCTGTCAGGCGAGACATTACCCCAGTACAGTCTTATTATATTCCTGCTACTGAAACTCCATCCTTAGTAATATGAACCAGTTTTATTCTAGTCTCTGCTTGCATCTGATCTCACTCTCCTGTTTGGGAGAAGGTGGAGGTGGGATGTGTGAGATGTTCTTTGTCACCAAGTGTATGCTGTAAGGACAGGATGGAAGGTTGACATTGGTTGGAGCAGAACTTAAGGTGATCTTTGAAAACTGAGGAGAAGCTGAATAGCTAGTGAGGAGAAGGGGGCATATCAGTCTGTGTAGGGAGGTGTCTGGAGGAATGCAGGACATGGCATGAATGAAAACCAAGGTTGGACCAGCGTGGCATCTCTGCTGAGCCACAGAGACCAGCCTCGCAGAGGTGGATGGTTATGCAGGGCAAGTAAGGGACATTAGGGAGGAACCTGTATTAGGGTTCTTTAACTTCCAGGTTGCAGGCACCCATTCCCCTTCTTGTGAGCTGATAGTATTTGAAAGAGGCTGAGTACCGTGACAATGGGGCACAGCAGGGGTGGTGGGCTCTCATAGTCCCACACTGGAGAAGATATTGGGATTGCTACAGGAACAGAAGGGAATCTTCAGTGTCCACAAGTTGTTGCCAATTTTGTATCAGTTTCCCAGGCAGCCAGCAGGGTTGCTGCTGGGCAGAAATAGATCATAGGGAGCCTTAAATTCAACCAGCAAAAATGGTTGGCAGAATGTAGCTGGACGTCTCAATCACCCCAGCTGTAGAAACATAGATCAAGATTTCCCAGAGCTCTACCTCTAGGCAGTGACTCTGCTGTGCTCTCCAAACTCAGCTACCTTGTGATTAAGAGAAATTTTAATGTGTGGTGTTTATACTTTAGAAGAACATGCTTCCTGTGCGTGTAGTCAAATACGAGGTGATCACCTCACTGTGAGGCAGGCCCAGTTCTGCACTGCTTCCCACAGATGCAGACAGATTTGCCCTGCTCCCCCAATGCCGATCGCCTCACACCCATTCTCCTTTATTCCCGTGAAGCTCTGCTGTAAATGTGGACTCTGGGTAGTTCTGTAACTGTGGGGTTTTCACCAGTCCATTAGCAGCATAATCCACGTCAACCTTCCCAGTGTAATGAGAGAAGTGTCTTTTCACCTTGGAGTTCATCTAGAAACTTTTCCAGAAGGAAGCCTAAACATCTTCTTGGTTGAAATGACTCACAAAGCATTTAATTTAGTTCACATTTCAAAGCCCTAACGTGCTATAATATCAAATCACCACAAATGAGGGTTTGATAACAACAGGAATTTATTCTCTTTTCTGGAGGCCAGAAGCATGAAATCAAAGTGTTAGCAGGGCCACTGTCCCTCCAAAGTACCCAGGGAGGTCCTTCCATGCCTACTGCAGCGCCCAGGGCCTCCGGGGCTCCTCGGCGGGTGGCTGTGGGGCTCCGGCTACTGCCTTTGCCTTGACCTGGCCTCCTCCGTACGTCTCGCCTTCTCTCTCATGAGGCCACCTGTCCCTGGGTTCAGGGCCCACTTGGATGATCCAGGATGGTCTCATCTCAAAGTCCTTAACTTAATTACATCTGTAAAGACTTTTTTCCACATTCACAGTTTCCAGGGGTTAGGATGTGAATGTATGTTTTTGGGGACACCACTCAATCCACTACAGTCATACTCCCCAGATAGGCTGCCTTGCAGAAAGAGTATGCTGAACAGCTCTCAGATATAGCAAATATTTAAATATATTACACTTTTAAGTTTTAAGATGTAGAATGGTCTAAGAATATTCCTGTTCAGAGACCAGGAAAGATGTTGCCGTTCCTCTACGTTTGATCAACGTGGCTTTGAGACCTAGTCCACCGTTTATCAGCTGCAGGCAGGTCTCAGCTGCCTGAGTCTCAGCTCCTTCCTCTGTCATAGGAGCTGATCACTGTGGATGTTAGGCTGAAATATCATGGGACTCACTTTGTAAACTGAGGAATGGTACGCGAACATAGGCAGAGGAGGCTGATGTTGTTAGAGGGACATAAGAACTTGTGAAATGGCTTACTTTTGGGGGGCACACTGCAAAGATGCTTTTGAGTCCATGAAGCCATCTAGGTTTGTATCATACCACTTGAATTAACCACTTTTAGTACAAAGTTAGTAACTTGAGTTGGGAGGATTTCTTCATGATGTACATAGACAGGCACTCTATCAAAAAACATCTAATGGTAAGATGTTAGATAATGAAAAAAAATTATTTCCTCCGCAGTCCCGGCACACACTTTAGCCTTAGAAAATAGCCCTCCAGAGAGGAAACTGCCTTGACTTGGTCACTTGTCCTGTGCTGTCCTTGAGCTCTTATACCCATAATAACAAAAGAGGAGTCAGAAGTTTAGGAAAGCACAACAGACTTATGGGAGGCTTTGTTGGACAAACACACTTAAACGCAAGTTTCTATCACTAGAAAAATAAGACAGCAGAGAAATTTTAATGCATAGGGATTGTCTTTAAATTAAAGTACTAAGACTGGATTTTCCAAGCCATTTTTTTAATGGTGCCTCATTAGCTGTTAAAGAGTAAACAGCAAAACTTTGAGTCACTATTTTATTTTACAAATGTTAGTACTCTCTGTAGACAGGAACTGTCTGTTAAAGTAATATTTGACATCTACTGAATCAAAAATGCTTTACAATGAATGGCTGACATCTGTTTACTATATAAAAAAAGGGTGCTGTGTATTTTTACTAGAAGAATTTTCCTTTAATAAGGCAGCCAAAAGTCATCTACACATACCAAACCAATTTACAGCCCAAATCTGTTGAATACCAACACAGCATCATGGATGCTTAACTCTCCATTTTTTAGAAAGTATTTCCCTGATTTGGTATTAACTTTGTATAGGAAATATGTTTCTCTTTTTTGAGGGAGAGGACAGAATAGCAATAAAAAGGCTTAGGCTAGTCATTAACTTGGTGAGCTCCAATCTTTTCAGTGCTCTCCACTTTGATTCCCTTGTATTGGCAGTTGGTTTTCCTTACTGAAGAAGATGAAACTGCAACTGAGCTCTTTTTGCATTTTTCAGTCAATTTAAGTAGTAGCAAACTAAGTCTGTATGTTTGGCCAGTTCCACCTGATTCTGTCTGAGTCACTGCAATTAGGAAGAGATCAGACAGAAGGCAGTCACCTTGGTAAAGAGTTTAAATCTGCATGTAATCTCATACAGGTGCTGCTTCCTATGCTCTGGAAAATCCCTCATCACAAAACAGGCCAACTGAGCCACACCTGGGTTTAAGCAGAACATCTGGACCTGCTCTTTCCTACTTACTCGTGTTCTTCAAATCTTCCCTAAACAAATGGCACTTTAGAGCAAGTCTGACACCAGAGATTTGTAAACCCTGTGTGCACTGCCAAATCGAGTTTGATACAAAACACAGCTACCCTTCTTGAATCAAATACATTACAGATATGATACCCCAGTCATATATTTCAATTAGTCAAGCCCTGAGTAATTTATGGAGGTCACTTCTACCAGTGGTAATAAATTTCATAATGGCATTAACAATTAAACAGGGAATTTGGGGGAAGGTTGAAATCCACGTCTGTTAAATGCTCTAGTGTTCACTGCTCATATGCTCTTTGTGTTCTAGCCATACAATCATTGGCTGGGAAGTCCTGAAAATTAAATGTGGGTGTCGATATCATTAATGGAATGCCATCCTGTCTTGGTTTCCTTAAGAAAAAGCATATATATCTGTTAAACTCGTAATTGTTGAATTTTTCCTTAATGGAGCCGCTTAATTCTTGGGCATGGAATTCTGGGAGAGTTTTGTAAACAATTAATAATTACGTCCTGTGGCCTAGCATTAATGCTGGAATAACTGAACTTAAAGTGATCCAGCGAATTATCAACAAACTATCAGTGTAATTTGTATGGCCTTACATATGGCTGTTCAATAAGTGCTTTATGTGGAATTTTGGCATTTCAACTCGGGTGGGTGCCTGGGGTAGGAATGGTCAACATGAGGAACTCATGGTATGGAGTAAGTATGCCTTTTATGGCTCCCACGAAGTATGCAGGAACAATGGCAATTGTGTGGAGACCATTAATACATGTGTGCATTTGATAAACACATCTAAATATATCTTCCAGTGTTAATGTTTCAATTGCTAACCAGTTCATAGCAGCAATGTTGTTCAGCTTATTGTTTGAACTGCTTGGATTCTGTTGATAGAGCTCTACTTCATCATCTCTGAGAGGGTTTGTGGGTAAAGAGGTAGGAGGGATTAGGGACTGAGCGCTTGGTGGCATGGAGGCAGTGATGGGAAGGAGGAGCGGAGTCCTGTCATTCATACCAACAGGTAGTCATCCAGGAGGCAGGCTCTGGAATGTTCAGAAAGCGGTCTCACCTGTAAGGGGGCATTGCTAGTTTAGCACATAGCTCTGAATCATCAAATGATACCTTACGTTCTTCAAGGATCAGCATTGAGAGAGACTCCCAGAGCAGCCTTTGGAATTCAGTGTAACTTGGGTCTAGTCCAGATGCTCCCAAGGTAGGGCTAATGGTAGGGCCTTTAGATGAGCAGGTACATCTGCCTCGACTTAGTGATGTGACTTGGCACTGAATCAATCTCAAGTTTCTCTTGGTAATGTGGCCCAGTCATTCAAATAATGGAAGCATTTGATTTTCTTTTCCAGCAGTCTCTCTGCCGCACAGTTTTTTGGGGGCTGGGTGGATACCTGGTTAAGGTACTGAATGTGTGTACTAGACAGGCTTTCATGTTTGAGAATTCACAATTTGGTAGTTTTTGTAAAAGTTTACGTTGTTTTTAAACAATTGAAATTGTAATAGATTTTGTCCTCTGATTCTCATATTTTGTGATGTGAATGGTTAAGCTACCCATATCAAAATTTTCCTGTGTCAGTTCTTACACTGAGAAGTGAAGGTAATTAGTAAAGGATTGTAGTGAGCATGGGGAGTGGGGGAGAAGAGCAAAGGTTTTTATAAAGGGAAAAACAAGCAAAGCATGAGAACACAAATGGAAGCTGAAGGGTCTAGAACACAGGCACGAAGATGGCCTTTATAAGATTCCAATTACAAAGGGATTGGAGAAAAGACGCTAATGCTCAAATCTACAACTTGGAGAGGAATGGCTCTTCCAAGAGGAAGTGGTGTGATACAGACATAGGATACCTGCTCTAAAATTATGTGAGAGTCAAAGAATTTTTGGCAAGGAGGAATAAGTTCTGAAATAGACACCTGATGGAGAGTCTGTTGGAGCAAAGATGTAAAGTAAGTGGAGTAACCCAGGTTATAAATAATGGGGTAGCACATTGTCTGCATAGAAGGAAATGAATTTTATGACAGCAGAGGTCATGGTCAGGAATATTTGATTTCCCTGCTCTGGCACAAGTCCTGGCACACAGAAAGCAATCAGTGTTTAAAAAACTAGCAGAACTGTAGAGCTGTAAAAATCAGCCCAAATTAGTAAGAATGGGAATGTATTTGTTAGACAATAGGACAATAATAGGGGCAAAGAAGAGGGATTTCTGAATGAAAAGAAACTAAACGATGACACAAATTAGCCTTCTTATGAATGAAATTTAGGTGGCAAAAGTTACTCCTAAAACATTTTTTTGGAAAATATCTTTCTAAGTTGTAGATCTTGTTTTCCGATCAAAACATACCCATTTGAGAATATAAACACAAGACAAAATTAATCGGCCCTATCATACAGTTGGGGAACAAAAACCAAGAGAAAGCTGGATATCATTCAGATCTGTGATTGGCAGGTACAGTCCGCACAGCGCTTCAGCTGCCAGAGGGGGACTTCATCAAACCTGCCATCTCACTGCTCAGTAGCAGCTGGTTGGTTTCAAGTTTGTTTAATACCTAAACTACCTTGGTGAAGCTACACAATACTTTCCACTGCATCCACTTTCTAAAAATGAGAATATGATATTTTTTCTAACAAAAGATTCAAGTGAGAAACAACCTTTTCCTTTTTTAAAACTACTGTCTATATCTTCAGGTGCTGTCAATAAAGTATTTTACAGATGGAACAAATAAGGGAGGATTAGACTGGCTAAAAGACCTGAGGTCTGCAGAATTTTAGTGAAATCTTTGGAAACGAGTCACCCTTATTTAGGTGACAAAGCCTTAGAAAGAGTATGAAATGGAACGCTAAGGAAACCTAATTCTTAATTTTGGTGTTTACTGGAAGGATTGATCTGTAGGTGTTGCAAAAATCAAAACAATCAGGAGCGCGGACTTGACTCCTTCAAAAACCATGCAGGAGGCTGCCTGAGGAACTCTTCCTCCCTGGGTGCGGGTGGTGGAGGCTGACACCAGCTGGCTGGCTGAGTAGCTGCCTCTCTGTGCCACATCCAATAAAAAGCTCAACCTCTTCACTTTCCCTTAGTCTTTAGTAGAACACAGGTTGATCTTAGAGCTATTCTTTTATGTTTTTGTTAAATCTCTAAGGCTGAGGTTGATTAACTTTTAGATTAAGCCACACTCTGAAATGAAATTTAAAATGTTTTAACCTGTGAATAGGAATGAAATTCTCACTAGTCATGATTAGAATTCACTGATGTTACAAATTTGTGGACGGATGTTATCCATTAAGGTGAAAGCAGAAAGGAGCTATAAAGTTGACTCAGAAGACTAAGTACTTTACCTTCAGGGAAGCACATATAAAAATCTGTCCTGAGCTGTATATATAGTGATAGTTAAAGCTTTGAACACCTGGTTCTTAACTGGCCAGGCAAAGTCATATAAAATACTGACATACCTCTACTTACTGTTATTTTGATCTTTAGGCAGGTTACTGTTTTCATCATACGTGCTTAGGAATTTAGCTTCCATGATCAGTCAACCCAGAGGGCTTTTAATGAATTCCAACCATGTACAGTTGTAAGCCTAAGATAAAGTTTTAGGGCAGGTCTAGTACCTGCCTTGGCCTAATTCTTGGGCTAATGGAAATAGTGGTTATGTTCAGTAGTTCTTAACACCATTTTCCAGTGATCTGACAAGTTGACATTTTCAGAGAGTTCAAAAGCTGCAAGGTGCTACATGCCTGGTTTAGTTAGCTGAGCTAGTTGGAAACACGGCACTAATGAGGCTGCCATGTTCAATTTCCATATGGCCTAGGCTTTTTCCGAAGGCGAACACTGCTTAGGTTCTTGATTTGCCAACAGTAGCCATGGTTCAGAAGGAGGACCACTCTAGAGAGAATAAAGTGCAGGGAAAATCCTTTATTGCTCCTGCAAAAAAAATTTAAAGTTCATTACTGTGATGATAATTCAGTAATATCACCTTTGCCAATAAACATCACTCTACTTAAGCTGACTTGCCCAAATGGGAGAGAGTGGAACTCAAGATTATCATAATAAAGATCATATTTCTCTTGTGTAATGAGATGTGTGAAAAAAATGGCTAAATTTTATTGAGTACTTCCTACTTACATGCTATTGTTCTAAGCCTTTTTATATGTATCAATTCATTTAAGCATCATAATAGCCCTATGAAGTAGGTACTTCAGTAGCCCTGTTTATTCACAAGGAAACTGAGGCATAGAGATGGCTTAATCAATTTGCCCCAAGGTCACACAGTCAGGATGATTTCAGAGCTCTTATATTAACCACTGTAACCAACATGGGAACTGTCTAGAGAGGAAATGCTCTAGCATGCCAGTCACTCTCCAGTAGGTCAGAGCTACTAAAGGACTAACTCCCAGTTCACTGGTGAATGGCAGCTACATAATGGTTTGATTATTTGACTCTATTGCTGGACCACCACAGTGACCCATTAGATAAAATCATTCTTTCATCCTTTCAACACTTAGACTCTTTAACCTATGTGCACTTAAATTTTTTTTTTGCACATATTCTTGTGTATTTTTCAAAGAGCTTTCTAAATTAAAAGCTGTCTTTATCATCCATCCAATAAAGTACCATAAAGCTACTGTATAAAGTTGAACCAGACATTCAAAAGCAAAGTAAAAACATGGTCTTCCCTCTGCTGCCTTCTCATTAGCTGCACAGACAAACCCAGTTACCTTACTGAAGAAGGTCTACTGCTGGCCCCAGCTTCGCAACAGGTGCTCACATCCAAATGTCCCTGCTTTTAAGCTTGAATTCTGAAAATCGTTCTTATTCCTTAATCCACTGCACTCTGCCTTCCAATAGAATGTGAAATTAGTCCTTTGAAGGTTACCAGTCCTCTCCTGTAAGCTAGCTCCAACTATCTTCTCTGGTTCCTTTTATTTTGTACGCCCCTCTCCATATCTGATTTTGCTTCCCAACCTAGCCCTCATTTTCATTATGCCATGTCATTTCACACCATCTAAGTTTCTCCCACCTCTCCTGACTCAAACACAGCATTGCTTTAAGTTCTTGTCTCTAGCCCTCTCCTCATCCTCTCCTCTTACCTGGGATGATCTTATTTCTCTCTGTGCACTCAACAATGTTTTCTAAATGCGAGATGCCAAAGACCTAAGCTGTGTAGACTTTACTTCTCTTCCAAGCATCAGACCTAATTTTCTACTGTCTTGCTAGTTATTTTTCTTCTGGTTGGCCTATTCCAAACTCAGTTTGTCCAAACTATGTTCCTGCTTCCTGTTCTCAAATTTATGCCTTATAGAGGTGGAAAACTGAGTTATTCTTGGCTTTTCCCTGTCTCTTATTCCCTACTTCCAAGGGTTTGCGAAGTCTTGTTGATTCTACTTCTAAAAACTTTTTTGGAATCAGTCTGTTTCCCAATCTTATTTCTGTGGTCACAGCTGAGACTTTTTATCCAAAGTTGCAGAGCACCTATTATGTCAGGCATTGGGCTAGGGATACAAAAGTAGATAAGGCTTCCCTCCAGTTCAAGAGAAGGGACAGATGGAAACGAGTTGCTAGTGTCACAAGTGCTGTAGTGGAAGGAAGTGTGCACAGTGTGTCCTGGCAATCCAAAGATAGGAGAACAATGTGCGGTCGACACAGGGACTGGAATTGGATAACCAAATACATTGGAGGTGTTAGCCTGTACACAGCAAACTACCTCTTTCTGAGAACTGAATGAGCTCTTAATTACATAAGCAATGTTTGATTAACCTGTTTCACCACTAGATGAGAGTTTTAAAAAATGGTATTTATTATTCTGAGTGTGATCTACCTCTCCCTTTTGGCAGGGATAATTTGATATTATGAAAGTTGGCCTGTTCTGTGCTATGTGACCCATGTGAAATTTAGAGGCACCCTGTGATTTCTTACCACTGAGAGTAAAATACAGGGAATTCTACCATGAAAGAGCCACTCAAAATTGTCATTGTGGCTGTTACTAGAACAAGAAATGGAAGAAATGTATAACAACATTGAAAATGCTTTTTTAAAGCACTATTGTTTGTTTTAAAAACTTTTAAAAACAATTTACTCAGTGGTAGACGTATAGTTTATTAACTCAGAATTTCATATTTAAGTTAAACATCCTTATGTTTGGGATCTTAAGTTATTAAAATTACTATTGTATGTCAAAATGGTTAAATATCAACAATTTTATGTGGGTCATCCTAAGAAATCTGTTTTTTTCAGTTATTATGACCAGTAGAAGTGAGACTGTGTATTATGGTTCTTAAGGTAATCGAGGAGAAGTCATCCTTATGGCTCAGCCATCAACATTCTTTAATCTTATTTGATTCCTTTGATTTTCTTATTCTAGTAGAGACTCTTGAATGTTTAATACTTCACTCTCTATAATATGAATATATTTTGGGGGGTCTCCACAAAGCACCATTTAGAAGCTTTCATCTAAGCAGCTCTGGATTTGTAGCTCCCTGACATAGCTATGTCAGAGGTGGGAAGAACTAGTTCTCAGTTTTTAAAGACAAACATCTAAGAATCAAAGACCTTACATGTCTAACACTATGTAGCTAATGATTCAACGAGTTGGGATTAGAACTCTTTCCATTTGTAGAGAAAGAGGAGGAAGGGAAAGAGGGAGAAAGAAGAAGAAGAGAAAAGGAAGAGGGAGGAGGAAGAAGGGAGGGAAATTCAGAGGATTTATGACAGTATAAAGAGTCAGCCTCCTCTCTAAGCAACCACGAGCTTTGGTTTCTGCTGATCTATAGGCTGTGGCCAAACTGACTAGGGCTCCTTCCCACCAGGGCTGTTGCCTTCCCATTGGTCTCCAGGCCACCAGATGAGCTGCTCTGTAGCAGGAGGAACAGGTACTTAGGGTCCCAAAGGCTAGGATTGGATTTGCTCTTCAATTCCAAGAGTTGAGAAATACAAAATATTTCTTTAAATAAAGGTTTCTAATGTAAAATATTCAGTTACTTTGACATATTTTCTATTACTTTTCTTTCTAAAGAACCAGATATAAGATTGAATGAAACAAGTATTTCAGCTAGTTTTCTGTTCATACAGCCTTTGGAAGTGTGCTCAAGGAAGTTAATTTTGAGAACATTTTCAGATTACCAATTACATTTAGTGTGGATTTTATTTATTTATTTATTAATATAATGAAATCCAGTTTTCTGGTTTCCCAAAATATATAATGCAAAGTGAATAGTATAAATTCTTAGTGTAATATTGTTTCAGATGCTCTCTGGACACAAATGATATTTCAGAGTTGTCTTAATTAATTATAGAAAAATATTTTGAAAATACATTGCTAACAGAGCAAAGATTCATTCTAAAATCATTATTCCACTAGTATAGGTATATTTAAAATTTTGTATTTAAGGAAACCCAGTAATTGAAAACATTACCCTATTCTTCTGTAAAACAATATGGAACTAAAATTTAGTTTGCTGAGAAAAGTCACTAGTCATCTTGGTGTACTGACAAAGTACTTATAGTTCTCTCTGAAGATTTAAAAGTCTGTTGTATCATGCTCTGGAGAAGCTTTTAGATTTAAAAAAGGTTGGCTAATTGACCTATTTTCAACACTTCCCACTATGTCCCCGGCTTGAAAACCAGAGTGCTCTAAGAGCTGGAGTTTTTATGAGGTGTTAGATCAACCAAATGTGACTTTGTGGAGCTCTCTTCAAACTCATCTGTAAAGTGATGCAGGCTACTTGATCATTTGTGTATCTTTAATAGCCTACAATCAACCCTTCTTATAAGGAAATGTGTGGGATGTTTTGGTTATATATAAATCATCATGAATACAATGCATTTGTATTTATATAGGATTGAGGCCAGGAATCCCTCCATGTATACAGTTTTATTTGTTCTACAGACTTAAAGATGTTGGCAGGACAGACTGCATTAATGGCATGTTGAGTAGTGATGCATTCTTGATACACTGATGAAGAAAAATGGGCAAACCAGCTTGGGTTTCCTAGACAGTTTTGGGTGGGGCATTGGGAGGAGTTCCGTTTTCAGAGTATAGTACTAATCTCTTGCCTCCATATAGTCCTCTCCAGAATGGTCTCAGGAAGTTTGGAAAGTCAAGGCTTAAAAAAACTTCAACCTGCAGCATTTGGTTGCTATAGCCTTAGACTAAACTGGTGCTTCATTTCCCCATGATTGGTAATTTGATGATAGTATTTTCAGTCTCCTTGAAAATCTAGCCTGAATGGAGTTTAAGGTCATAATCTATTTTGTTTAAGTAGGTAGATAGTTTATATATGCCTAAAGGAGTTAGAACAATTGTAAAATGCCCATGTAAAAAAAATTATTTAAAAATTATACAATATCGTCAAAAAGATAAGAAATAACAAATTCTGGATGTGGAGAAAAGGAAACCCTTGTGCATTGTAGGTGGGATTGTAGTGGTACAGCTACTATGAAAAACAGTATGTAGGACTGTCAAAAAATTAAAAATAGAACTACCATACCATCCAGCAATTCTACTTCTGGAAATATATCCAAAAGAAAGAAAACACTAACTCAAAAAGATATCTGCACCCCTGTGTTCACTGCAGTACTATTTATAATAGCCAAGACATGGAATCAACCTAAGTCGTCCATCCATGATGAATGAATAAAGAAGATGTGATACACACACATACACACACAGGAATATTACTCAGCCATTAAAAAACAAGGAAATCCTACCATTTGTGATAGCAAAATACCTTCAAAGTCCATCCATGTTAAGTGAAATAAAGACAAACACTGCATGACCTCACTTATACATGGGATCTTAAAAAAAAATCATAGACAAAGACATCAGATTTGTGTTTACCGGAAGTGGAGGGAGACAGAAGGGGGAACTAGAGGAAAGTGGTCAAAAGGTGCAAACTCTCAGTTATAAGTACTGGGACGTTATGTGCAACCTAAGGACCGCAAGCCAACACTGCTGTGTGGCACATAGGAAAGTTGTTAAGAGAGTAGATCCTAAGAGTTCTTATCACAAGGAATTTTTCCCCTTTTTTCCTTCTTTTTTTTCTTTTCTTTTATTGTATCTATTTGAGAAGATGGATGTGGTGAGATACAGAGACTAGCTCTTGGGAATCATGTCTCCTAGTCCAGTGCTTTTCCCAGCAACTTTACTGTGGTCATAAATTTGATATTACCAAATGAATAATAAAAACTGTTGATTCCTAATTGATAATTGATAAAATTCCCAACACTATGTTTGAATAAGGTCCCTATGAAGGCATTGGTCAGGATTTAGAGAGTTCTTGTGCTATAAAATGAATTACAAAATTAAGACATTTTTATTTGGACAAAAGGTGACTTTACAGTGACACATCTTCAGTTGATTCCAATAATCTTTGTGTCCTTTTTAGACTTTTCCTTTTATCTTGAGTCTTAAATCCAAACAAAGTCACTGGAATAACAAAAGAATGAAGTAAGTTCTTGGATAGATTTGAAGCTCCATTTGACTCCTTATATGGACAAACCATTTTAAAGTTCACATCTGTCTTTGGACAAAAGGAACAGAAAAATGTACATTAAAGCTGATGAAAGTTAGTTTATTTTCACAAAAAAAGATTTGATATTGTTTTTTCAACATAGACACTGAAAGCAGGTATGTTTTTAAATGTGAAGAATTTATACCTTTCTTCCTTTTCCTGGAAGTGAATTATTTTTAAACATTTTTTTTTCTGAGCTCCCCTAACAAAATGCTATTAGATCAGAACTTACTGATCAACGTCTGTCAACTCTGAAGCAAGCAGGATAGAATATACTGCGGCCTCACCCTGGTTAAAATCAGTTGATTGTTTAATCATCTCATATATTTGTCTTTCTCTTTGGCTCAAGGGCCTTATCATAAAACCAAGGGAACTATGTTTTACTCCAGCAGTTCTCATGAATAATTTTCCTAGCTTGATTCTTATTTTAAAAAGTGAATGAGACAAGTACGTCTTTTTTGGATACTAATTTTAACTATTGTAACCCTGAAAAGGGATTTAGGGAGGTAGAAGTGAGACTTTTACAAAGGTGTTTAAACAGTTATATGTTTCTTCTTTGTAGTAAAGAAACTAAAAAAGAAAAATGAAAAAAGCAGATTATTTGCCAAAAGTGTTTGTCAGTAGATTGTTGCCAAAGAGCTGCCTGTAATGTTGGAGATACTGCTTGACTGTCCTGAGTCTGTTTCAAGCCTCCTTAACATTGACTCTCCTGGTTACCTATGATGTTGTTTGTTAATTGCCTAAGAGTGGGGAAGGAGATTGTGATGAGGGAAAGGAATAGAAATAAAAAATTTTTCTTTGCAAAATAGGGAGTTTCCATTCAGTATGTCCCTTTCTATGTATATGTAATTTTCTCTTTAGGTGGCAAGGTAGAGGAAACAACACTTAATATATAGCATTGTATATTATCCCAAAACAGCATGTAATGATATATAAAGAAAGCTTAAGAATCGTGAATTTCTTCTGTTTAAGCTGCAAAGTGTGTCTACCTGATAACAGCAACATGGGAAAGAATCAGCCACAAATCTTATTTTTATTTTGTCGTGTTATGTCAAATGTCCAGTTGGATTTTCTTCAGACTGGTTATTTGGCCACTATGAATGGAAGGCAGGGATGGGAGTGACTGCTGGGAGGTACAGGTTATTTCACCCTCATCTTGAGCAACGTGTGGTAGTAGAGGCTCATAGACTCTATTTGTTTGAACCATATGAAATTGCTGTTTTTATTGGTTATTTAATGGTTTACATATCAGCCGTTTCATATGCTGCAACATGTTGCATAATAGTGAACACCTACAATCTCAGTGTTCATTAATTTAACAAGTATTTATTGACTCCTGCCTTAGATAAGACAGTGTGAAAGTCCAAAGGCACTTCTAGAGCCCCAGGTGCCCAGGACTAGTGTGCTCTTCTTTCTTTCCTCTTTAATTGGGTCCTGCTACTGTTTTAAGACTGGGCTCTGGATCACTTTCTATGAGAGTCAGCATTTTGTTCCATTATTTTTTTGCTCCACAGAGTTTCTGATTTTTACATAAGGGTGATTAACTTGTACATATACTTTTTGTCTTACCTTTCCATTTACCAAGAGAAAAATATTCCATATCATAAAATTTTCATAACTATATTTCAAGGGCTATAAAATATTCCTTTAAGTGGATAGTTTATTAGCCATTCCTATATTTGGAGGACATTTAGTTAGTTGGGTTACTGTCTTTGTGCATAAAGTTTTTTTCTGTTATTTCAGGCTATTTCCCTAGGACAGAGTCCCCGAAGTGGAATTAATTGGTCAAAGGGTATGGACATAGAAAAGTCTCTTGATACATGTCAACTGGAAGTAGCTGTATTTTTAATACTGCTTGATATATGAAGTTTGACTCCTCATCAGTTACAGGATATGTTAAAACTGTTAGAACGATTGCTTACATGGTGGTCCAAAACCATATTCAATGACAGTGTCATAGTCTGGATAAAGGAAAAGGTTTGGAGTTGCTCGTATCAAGAGAACCACTAGCTTTTCTCAGAAGGAATGGTCTCTGAATACGCTGATACCAAAAAGAAAGACCAAGTTCCTGATGCATATGAGATTTCTTAAAGTTCTGTTATAATTATTTTGCCTTGAAGAAATGAGGACAAAGGAGACCAAGTGTCAGCCTATGTTTGGGAATTTTCTAAGGAGTAAGTTACAGTTTTCACACTTTGGGCAAGAAGAAGTAAAAGACAGAACATGTTTAGGTTTTAGAGTATATGCTTTGGCTTAAAATATGAGAAATCAGAGACAACTTAGTACTTGTCAATAATATCTTTCAAGCATATTTAAAAATTTCTATGTATTTACTATAATGTATTTCCCTAAATAAGATAAAACAACTGAATAATGATTTAACTCTACTTCTCTGGGTCTAAGGAGAAAATAAGCTAATGAGAAATAAGTCCTACATCTGATGTCAGAGCACTGGGTGAGACAGGCAGTGGGGACCTCAGGGAGAGCAAATGGGACCAGCAGATCAAGGTGTGACTGCTGTGCGTGTTGACCATCTCACTTGTTCAAATGATGCTTTGAGACCATCTTACCCTAGAATCCAGAAATAGGGCTCAGCAATAATCAAGCCGTGGTTCAAGTAGGGTCATTAGCAACACATGGATCACAGCCACATCCAGCAAGGGAAAATGACTGGACCATGGAATGCCTTGCCTTGGGACCAGGGTAAAGCTTGAGAGGTCAGTCGTTGTCAAAGCCTCTCAGAGCCGTTTCCATGGAAGGCAATAGAGTATAATGGTTTGAAGCATGGACTCTGGATCCAGAGAGTTTAGGTCAGAAAGTGGGTGTCACCCCTTACTAGCTGTGTGACTTCAGATGAGTTACTTAACCTTTCTGTGCTTTAGTTTACTCATCTCTAAGATGGGGGTAATAATAGTCCCTGCTTCAGGATGGTTGTGAAGATTAAGTGATTTAATCTACACTAAGTGCTTAGAATGGTGCTTGGAATGTAGTAAGTGCTGTTTATTTTTTTCCTCCCAATATATTAAAATAAACAGCCACACAAGATTACAGAAAGATTTTATTATGTTTAAAATAAAATGTTTAGGGCTTAGAGCTATGCTCAAAAGTGTCCAATTCTGGGTTAAAAGTAGGAGATATTACAGGCCATTGTTTATTTAAGAAATTCACCTTTTACACAGTGACTGTGTGGATAGTTCCTTTGAAGATCAAGTCAAAATCTAAATCCAAGGTATTTTGTGGTGTAAGATATGACAAATGGGCTTCCTGGGGCGCCCATGGAAGGCCTTGGGGGCTATGCCACCACTTCCTTCCTGTGTGACTAGGCTGATTAAATAGGTGTCTTTTGCTTTCTTAAGGAGCTGGTATTGAGGGTGCTCCACTCAACCGAACCATTTGTTGGGCCAGGGAGCAGCTTTAATAAGGTATCTCTGCCCCTTCAACGTTTCCAGCTACTTCAGGGCAGCCATTTAGAGCAGAAACATCGTGGAGGCTCCATGCATTAGCACCCTCGAGATCTAGATGGCTATGTGGTGTGCAGCACTGAGCTCTGGACCAGGGAGAAAAGCTGTCCAAAAACTGGGATCATTCATGGAAAATTCAGTGTTCCTGGTGCCCTGACACTGTGGTTGAATGGAAGATCAGACACTGGTCACAGATGTGCAAAAGAAGACAAAGGGTTTCTTTTGTTTCTACTGTGGTCTGAGGAAACTGAAGAATCAAAGATTTATCAATAACAGCCACCCCAGGCTTTGGAAGATTTGGAGTAGCTATGCTCAAAAATGTCCAATTCCGGGTTAAAAGTAGGAGATATTACAGGCCATTTTTTTTTTTTGTATTTGAAAGAATACAGTAAAACATTCCAACCTGTCAACGTCGTCTTTGCAGAGGTGTAGAAGACCTCAAATCTCAGGCAGACTTAAAAACCTCCTTGTGCATTAAGGAGAGTGGTGCCTGAAAAAAAGAAAAGAAGGGTAGTGAGATATGGGCCAAGACACCCTGGGCATTTTCAATATTCCAGGGACCAGATATCAAGGACAGGTGTGTTATTTCATCTCTGAAACATGAACACCTAGAGTTTCAACAAAGAATTGCTGTTAACTTAGGTCACTTGTTTGTGCCTGTAGCAAACTTAAGACTTTTTGCTTCTTTTGACAATTCAATTTAACTATTATGTAAGCTATTTTTATAGCTTCTCTCCTCTTGTATCATCATTTTTCTTTGTTTCTCAGTAGTAGTATCTCACAATAGGGTATCTAATTAAGAGATGCCAAAAGTAACTTTGATCTTTTTTTTGAGAATATGCTGTCATATCAAAAGATGAAATTTGTAAACAATGTTGGCTTTTTACTTAAATTATATCTTTTGACATTAAAATGGACTCTAGTAGACCTGAGAGATATAATTATTTAAAGAATGACTTAAAAGTTTAACTGTCTGATTCCAGGGCTATTAGCTATGTGAAAAGAAAATCTGCAAAATGTGCATTGAAAAGATTCATTAAAATTCATGGCAAAACTCACTGGGAGTGAGTCAAATTGGAAAATATTGTTAAAGCTATAGCAGAATGTGTAGTATGCCCCTAGGGGTCATTTATTTGAAATCCTTTTCTCACACACATGCCATATACAGAGATTTTTATCTGCTCCAAGTATACTTGAGCTTACAGAAAGCATGTTCAGTCTCCTCAAAAGAGAATTTCTGCATTATTCTTGAGAGTTATTTTTACTTTTCCCTTGCATGTGCTCTTGCCAGGTAGTTCTTCCAGCTGTTGAGATCACTCAGCTGGCAGGCTGCTTTGTATCTGACAGGAGGAGTAACGACACAACCTTGGAGATAAGGACTAGTTTGAGCAATTGTGGAAGATGCTGGGAAAGATTAAAGACAACTGGAGGATTCGCTGGAGCAGCATGAAAAATAAATTACCCGAGTGAAATAATGATTAATGAAGCCACTCTTAAAAACCAACTAAAACTGTTAGAGAGAATTCTTAAATCCTTTTAGGAGTGCTTCTCTTTTTCAATTTGTGTGCACAGAGAAACATAACATTACTTATACTTTAAATTACTAATTTAGAAATAAACTTATTAGACACTTAAAAAATATTGGAATATACTCTCTACCATTGAAAGGTTCTGATTTCATTTCTTAAGCCTTGCCAACAGGCTTCTGAAGTATGAAGTTTTCATGGTAATATAGAGAATAATTTAATGTATTGTCAAAAATTATCCTTGAAGTTAGTAATGCAAGTAAATTGGTATCTGTTAACTTTTCTCCATGGACTATATTATTTATACAAAAAATACAACCAACATATTTTATTGACAGATCAACAGAAAGCTTTGTTCATGGTAAATGTAAGCAAAAATTGTACAGGCTGGAAATATTTAACTTGAGCACATTTATAGAGTAATGGAATTTCTGGTCTTAAGTCAGTATCATATAGTTTAATTTTGGTGAGGGCAAAGGGACCAGAAACTGGCTAAACTTAGGTGTATAAGTTGGTCTGTGTATACTTTCTAAACATGGGCAGGAAGAGTAAAAAGGTTTAGGAAAATAAAATGCTCTTCCTTTTCTAAATGCTGTGTTTCATATTAAAGTAATTTATCAAGAAACTGTAGTTTGTAAATGTTTAGCTTATGACTATAGCAAGGGCCTCAACTTGAACCCAAGCATATCTGAAAGGCTTGTCATGTGCTTGTCTGGAGACCATTTGTAAAAAGTCCAAGAAGCCTCCTGAGAAGGCGTGAGTCATCATAAGGAAGAGTCAGTCATCCTAACGCAGAGAAAAAGCTGAGGAACAACGACCTACATGGTGGGGAGGGGTGCATGTGTTTTGCTCATCTTTTTCTTCCATGTACTTTTATTTTTCCTGGGGATTGTGCCAGATCTCAGGGGCTAAAACTCAAAGTTAAACCACAGTAAGAGAGCTTTTCCACTGTTTTACTAAAATGAGATACTAGGGAGCATAACATGGCACCGCTTTTGTGATCCAGGTAGCAGAGTGGGGGAGGAGTAATCTGTGTGCGCAGTGCCCACCCCTGGACAGGGCTGATGGCATGCTGAGTCCCAGGAAGGGTGCCCAGAGAGGTATCCTCTCCACTGTAGTAGAGAGACCTCTGTGCAGGGAGACATCGTGAACGCTTGAGACTGCTCCAACCTTGACAGGGTGCAGCTATGCTGGAGTTCATGCCTAAGGGCACAGATGGCTTGAGAGGTTGGACTGGCTTTGAAGAGTTCATTGCCTTGAGCTTGGTAGGAGGTGTCATTTATCCATTTATCCCAGGAGCAGGAGGAGAGGTAGTGTGAAGGATTCCACGGGGGAGTTAGGAGGAAGGGGATTGTGAGTCTGCTGAAGAGATCCAGCACGGACTCCCAGTCTGGTAGGTAGGAAACAGAACTGGGGAGAGACAGCATGAAAGTAAAGAATAAAATGTTTTGTGACTAGTATCCCTACATGTATCACTTAAGCTCATGTAGCTTCTAATGTTCTGTATTAAAATCATTTCATATTTCTGAAAATAAAAATGAAGAACTTATTACTTGGTAATAAAGACTATAATTGTCATTCTCTATTGGACGGCCACCACGTGTTAGGGAATATCAACATTTCCTGAAATGGAAGTGCTTAGACTGTTAGTGTGGTTGTCCTGAAGGCCCAGGTGAGCCCAAGTCTGAGAGGGTGGTGCAGAGACAGCTGAGATGCTCCAGGCTGTCCAGGGAGGTCCTCCTGTGGGTGGTCTTTCAGACAGCTGTGTCCTTCCTGTGCCTACATTTCTGCTCTGTGCGGCCACCTCATTTCTACTAAGATTGCTTCTCAAATCAGGGACTTCACTTGCTCTAAGAGCAGATGGGTGTTGTCTCTGGAATGATTCCGTAGGATCATTTTACCTATTTGATAGATGGCAAAACTGGAACTCACGGGAGTCAATCAAATTGCTCAAGTAAGCAGCAAGTAGGTGCAGAACCTCGATTCAGGCCCAGATCCATGTCTTTCCACAGCCAATGATCTGTAAAGTGTTCTCTTAGGGTGCATCACTTCATCCCATTGTGGGTATGAGTAAAGGACCTTAAGCATGAGAGGTTTACTTTTTAGCGAAGTTGCCTCACTAAATGGCAGAATGCGCCCACCGTATTTTCTCAGATGCAGCAAATATGATGCAGGGGAAGAACAGCCACATAGCTAAATCATAAGTCTAGTTCTCCAGTTTGGCAAATCTTTCATCATGGCTGATTCCCTGACTCAACCTCACATCTAACTTTGTATAAAAACTCTGAAGGTGACTTTTTAGTCCTGAGAGAGAACATGGCCTCTCACAGAGGCCTGTTTCTTTATGAAGCAGAACTACATGGGATTTACCACAAACATGGAGAAATGTAGACCCAAATTTGGTTTCTTGCAAAGTCCACCAGCTCTTAGGAAAATCACTTTGTTCTTGATGTTGTTACATTTATCTACCTACAAACAAATGGAAAAACTGTATAAGAATTATACATGAGTATTGTCTGTTACATGGTTCTCTACATGGTTATATGTGTGAAAACATATCATTATTAACAGGAGAAATTGTGGGAAAGAAGATTAAGAGTAGAAAATGATTCATACTTGGCTTTGAAAAAATTAGAGATCCTAGAGCATAACGAAGTATTGTTCCATCTCGTTATTTAGTGTCAGGAGTGTGATTGTCACTGACTGACTATACTGTGTGAAGCAAACAACACCCCTTATTCTTCGTTCGTACTCTCTGTAGTGCCATAGTGTAGTGCAAGCAGGGTAGACAACCATAAAATTGTTACTGTATTGAAATGCATACTTACAACACACCTGGATCTTAATTCCTGCTAAGGCATATGTTCAAAAACCACCTCCTCTACATCCATTTTATTTGACCTCCAAAGTGACCATGTGCAGGAAATAAAGTTATCTTCCCATCTTGCAAGGCTTGGACCAAATGTTATCTTTCCCAGGAAACCTTTGCACTTTGGGCTAGATGCATGCTCTCTATTTTCTCTACACACTGAATTTGAAGAATTTATCTCATCATTTTAAAATTGCTTTAATTTGTCTGTTTTCTCACAGCACCTTAACCAAGTCCTACCTCTGCATAAAAGGTGCTCAATAAACATGTGTGTGAATGACTGGTCCTCACAATCCTTTTTTAAAATGACAATTCATTTGCATGTGGAAGTAAACCCACTTGCACATGGAAACACTTATTTTTGAATGGCCAAACTTGCCCTGCTTTAATTTGGAATCACTAAAAGCCATTAGTTGTGCTTTGAATAAAATGTGAGACAACTCTTAAAGTGGGAACCATAAAAATTAAGTCCAAGTCTTTAGTTTGACCATGTTACTGTTACTGGAATATTACATATTCCCACTTTGGTTGGCTTCTTCCATTCTAGAAGGCTTTGGGAGACTTCATATTTTGTGTATGTGACTGAAAAAAAAATGAGAAGTCAACAGTTCTCTCCATGATGTATAAATATGACATTATTTATTTGATTCTATAGCTGCTTTGTAAAAGAACTCTTGCTGTTTGACTTTTGTTTTTGCACCTAACAAGTGATAAGACTACTTGAGAAATGCATTTTTTTCTCTTTTTCCCTCCTATCTAGCTGGTCTCTCAGAACCTGTGGGTCTCCATTGCTGTCATGACCCATTGCTTAAGGCTGGGCTTCCCTGAGTCTTTGGGATGTTGATTCTCTCCTTTCCTTTCTTATTTTTAAGATAATAAAAATGTATCTGTTAATAATGGAGATATTTCTTAACAGAAATATTAAGATAGATGATATTTCCTGTATGGTTTATTATCCTGAAAGTGCTTTCAAGTGGGCACATTGTTTGATTCTGTTTTTAACATTTATGGGACATTTGAAAACTATATTATCATGGCTCTTCTTTCAAGTGTCTGGATGTTACCTCTGTACTGCTGAAATGGTTTCCTGAGTTTGTATATAGTCAGGCCTTTGACCTATAAAGCACAATAGAAACATACAATTTTGGTTCTTAGTAGAAGTAAAATGTGTATTTCTATAACTACATTCTACGCATTGAGAGAAGGGAGTCTTCTTCATTTAAAATAGCTAGTAATCACAATTGCTAGGATTTTTCTGAAACACAGCAATGGGATAAGTACTAAAGAGTTGTGTTGGTGCAGCCTGCTGTAGTTATGAGTTATAACTCTTAACCCAAATGAAATACAATTTTATTTAGGGTAGATCTGCAAGTGGGAGAATGAGTATTAATTCTGCAATTCCAAAATAACTAATGTGCTTGGTTTGTAGCCAGGTACACTGTGAGTTCTGGATTTAAGTGCTCTTGTGGGAACTACAGAGAGACTTTAACATATGGATCCTCAGAAGAAAATGCAACTGTTCCATACAAGAAATACTGAGTTATTCTTAGTACATTTTAATGTGTGGTTGACAATATATTTTTGAGTAGTGTCATTTTTAACACTTGGCAATTCAAGCCAAACATCTTCATTTCCTGGGGTAATTTTAATAACTCACCCATTCATATGGCAAACATTTAGTGAGGATTGATGGTATAGCCCTGTTCTTGATTTGATGAGAAATGCAAGGAAAGTAGGAGCAAGATCTGTCTTCGTTGAATTTATGGTATTGTTAGCAAATAGAACTGATGTATGTGTGTGTATATAGGACATAGGACACGCACATAGGACATACATAGGACAAGTAGAAAGCAAATGGTACTGCATGTTAATGTATTAAAGATCCACGTTGACTCCCTACTGTGCTGTGATGTAGGACAAGGTTTTACTGCACCTGCCCTGGAGGAGCTCATAGTCTAATGGTGAGGTGGGGGGAGGTAGATGGGATGGGAAAAGATCAAGGGATGAGCCAATTATGACTTGTCATGAAAACACTGTCGACACAGGTACGAGTCCCACCTCTGAGAACTATGGAAGGCTTCAGGGAAGAATGGGAGTTTGAGGAGGTTCCTGAAAGAGAGTGTAGCCAAGTATAGTTCAGTTGGGAACATGGAGAGGGCAGAGAAGGAAATGAGTCACGGGAGGTCAGAAAGCCTCCTTTGGGACCTGAGGTACATCTCGCAAGAAGTTTATATATCACAATGACAAATGCTTATGGTTTATATCATTTGATATATGCATGTCAAAGAGAGAAAACTGAGAAGGGAGCCCAGGCAAGAGAATACTTACAGGCAAAGTACACATAAAAGAGTTGTCCATTTAAATGTGGGTCCCTTTACTAAAAAGAGAGAAAATTAAATGGATTTAGGGATGAACAGCATCTGACTGAAGGGTTGGATCAAATGAGTAATGAAAGCTGTTTGAAAATTATACCACATTATGTGGATGCTAGTTATGTGGGTGAGGCAGCAGAATATATTATTAAGGGTGCAGTCTGGGTTCGGATCATGGCTCCATCACTTTCTGGCTGTGTGGCCTTGGGCAAATTATTTATCTTTTCTGTGGCTTAGTGGCTTCATATATAAAAAGGGAGAAGTAATGGTTTCTACCTTATGGGTTTGTTATGATGAATTAAATGAGTTGATATTTTTGAGTGCTTAGAATAAGCCAGGCACATTAATATATATGAAACAAAAAGATATTCATTAGTTAATAGAAAACTATTATGGGTTCTAATGTACAGGGTGATATAATAAAATAATGTATGAGGAAGATTATCCTGGTGGTAATATGCAGGGCAGGCTCAGATGAGGGAAATTCCAGGAGGCTGGAAGGTGAGATGGGCAGAGTTCATGGGTATCGGGGTAAAGGCAGTGGGGCTTGGAGTAGGGTAGAGAATAGAAGACATCTTTCAAAGAAAGCAAGAACTCTTAGAAGTTGGGGCTGGGTATGGGGATATGAGTAGCTGTAGCCAATGTGATTGCACTGTTGGGGGTTTGAGAGGCTGAGAGAAGTGTGGTGCCACAGACAACAAATGGAAGGTAGGCATGGACGGGCCTCAAAGCTTCGTAATGAAATCTATTGCACTTAGCCTGAATTTGCTCAAATAATAATAATAATTAGCTAGAATTTCATCTTCCTTTGTGCTTTTGTACAATTCTTTTGCCATCTGTTCTAGGAAAAATTCAGGATGTCAATGTACTTTGAATGGAAAGCAAATTCTAAAAGAAGGGATTTCATATTTAAAAACATGTACTTCTCAAGCATTTAATCAAACTAAAAGTAAGACAAAAATAAGGACAAACAGCTTTCTAATCATTAGGAATTTTAGCAAATAGAGTTGAAAAATTATTTCAGTTGGGAATAAGAAAAAAAAACATGAAACAACATAGAGCAAAACAAAAACTAGGTCGAGAAATGACCCTGAGGCAAAGTCTTAAATCTTAAAGGTTATCAGGTCAGTACACTTTAAAAACTGTAATTATAGCTCTTAATTCTTCAATAGGCTTACTGTGTCATGTTAAGGTTATTCACTCCCATATACCATAGCCCATAATGTCACTTGAGGTATCCTTATGGCTTCTCCAGGTATTAAAGAAGCTTGATATGTTTTTGTTTCATTAATCTTTTCTCAGAGGCCAGGGATGAGTTCATCTGACTCTTTTCCATCAAGTTGAAAATTGTTTTCAATTAAAAACTCATCCCTACAGATGGTATTAGCATTAGGAGAGGCCCATTCTGTCTAAAATAACAAATATTGAGATATTTCAGGAATTGCTCTATAAATCATTAGTAGAATTGACTAAAAGATTTCAGTGTGTGTGTGTGTTTAAAGCAAGTAAAAGTTGAACTGATGAGAATTTGACCCATATGCTTTATTGTTGCTAGAACGGATCAGTTTCACCTCAGTGCCTAGGTAATTTTTTTTGCACATTAATGTGAAATATTCTGAATGTTTTAACCAAACTATCAATTATGAAATACTTTATCCAAAACATTATGATTACAAAGGCGATAATACAAACAGTTTAAGACAAGAGAGCATGCTCTGTTAAAGAGGACTAGAAAGACCATTTATTGAATAGTATGGATTTCTTCCAAGCCCCTGTGTGCAGAAAGCATGCAATGCGTGAATAATTCATCTAGAAATTCTATCGTGAAGTTGTATCAGTTACCACAGTAAAACCTGGCCATGGAGGAGGAAAATACATCAACATCTGTGACAGGCTCTATGAAGAGACAGTGGCAAAGCCTTTCAGGCACCAGGAGCAAAGCAAAATATAATAAATTCACTTAAGTGTCAAATTTGTGTCGGCTGAATAATGACACCATATGTCTGGGTTGCTATGTCACCATAGGCTGCTCTGAAAAAACACATGGCTTTGTAGAAACGGCTGTCAGCCAGGGGAAGAAACTTCTCTGGCTACTGCCTTTCTGTCAAAGAAAACAGAGACTGCCTGATAAGTGCAGAGTCTGATTATCAGAAATGATTGTTTTTGTTTGTTTGTTTAGAGCGAGCTTGCTGTTTGGATGTGGGTGTGTATAGTTAGAGAGGCTGTTTTGGTTTTGTGCCTTCAAATACTCCAAATGATTTGGAGCAAAGCTTTGAAACTCATCAGTTGGCTCGCTCTGCTTGGGTCTGAATGATACACCTCGTCCTGCGGCAGCTCTCTGAGCACCTCTCCTCGCAGGATTTTACAGGCATTGTCTCGCTGTCTTCACAGTGTACCCAGGAGGAATCAAGGACTCAGGTGCTATTTTGCTTCAGGGCGAACTAAGACACAGAAAGGCCACGGTCACGTTAGCCCTTAGGAAGCACGATTCCGGAGACAACTCAACCTTCTTTATGCCAGGCAGCTGGCATTCGACCAGGCGTGCCAGACACTATGGGAAGGAAGCTTTGTCTTTTCCCCGTGCGCCTCTGCCTCCTTTCTTATGGCACCAACACGGCTGGCCAGGTGCCCACATCATGGCTGCTTTGCCACTCCAGAGATGCTGTGCCTCCATTCAGCAGCCATGGGGGTGGAATTCCACGGACTGTGCCATGGGACGATGCTCCCGAAGTTTTCCCGCTCGGACACAGATCCCATAGCCTGGGGAGTATGTCCTGGGTAACCGCTCTAGAATGCCGGGCGCACTGCAGAGCACACCCTCCCGCCACAACGGAGCCAGCAGTTCCATCTCAGCTACACGCAGCTGGCTTTGTCTGTGCTGTGGTTTCCATGAGAATTAGTCCAATAGTTCTTACATTAGATTGTGGCAAAGATAAAGCGCTTGGAGTGGCTTATAGTTCATTTTATTCACAAGGGCATAGGCAGGGCCAAGGAAACTGTGAATCGATCTGTTAAAAGGAAAATTCCTTTATATCTGTCTATAACATATATATATATATGTTTTCCACATCTGAGTCTTCCCCCAAAGAATTTAAAAACACTAACTTTTAAACAAGTACCATTTTAAGAGTGGTTCCCAACAAAATGGTGAATATCTGAATCACCCGGAGATTTTTCCAAGTTTGCCTCTGCATGTGTGTAGGTACTCACAGAGATGCTGTTCTCTGGATCTGGAGTACAGCCTGGGGCTTTAAAACCCCTCCCCCAGATGAGTGTGAGGTGAAGTCAGTGATTCTTCAGAGGGTTGCACATGCCCGGGTTCCTCTAGGCCGGCCACTTGGGAATATGGAACATAAAGTGCAAAGTGAAACAGATAAAAAAGATTTGTGGTTTCCTGACCAGACAGAGGTGTTTCCCATTCAGCAGCTTAAGGTAAGGAAATGGAGAAGATAATATAAATGCAGTAGTTCAGACTGAATCTGAAAAACGGAGGTTAAGGAATGTAAAGGAAGCCTGAGAGCAGCCATGGCCGGGATGTTTCTGATGGATACGCTCCCCCGCCACCTCCAAGTAGCATCCCAGTAGTCCGCGGCAATAACCCACTTCTCTGTTGGCCCCTTTACCCTCTCTGGGCATAAGAGCCTATGCAGAGGAAAGGTGCCCACAGATTCAGCACAGGAGCCTATTGCTCCACGTCCTTGAGCCTGGGCTGAGCCTGTGACTCCGTTAATCAATAGGAGAGGTCAGAAGGGACACTGTGTTGGTTCTCAGTCTATGCCTTGGAAAGGACTGGATGTACGCTTCTCCTATCTTACAACACTAGCCCTGGGGTTGTTTCCTCTTAAAACCCAACAGCCATGCTGATGAGTAGCCCAGATCACATGGAGCGGCTGCATTCAAGCACTTTGTTCAACAGTCTCAGCTAAGCTTCTAGCCAAGAACCAATATCAACGGTCAGCCACGAGAGTGAACCACCTTGGGCACTCTATCCCAGGTGAGCCCCAGATGATTGCGGCTCCCGTTAACGTCAGATGGAGCAGAACTACCACCCAGCTGAGCCCAGTCAGCCCACAGAATCACAAGAATTAACAAAACCATTGGTATTTTATGCCACTAAGATTGGAGTAGCTTGCTATGCAGCAGTACCTAGCTCAGAAAAGGGTCACTGTACTTTCCAGCCCATACCAGTCTGAAGGTAAAAAACTGGATTGCAATTACAATTTTAATATGGTATGTTTGGTTGTACCTTCACCTACTTTGTGATGACTCCATTCCCTTCATATTCTTCCTACCTAATTTCTATAAGGGATATCTTTAAGTGGACCTTTTGGCCATCCTGTGGTATTGGCTATTTTTTTATTCTTACTCTGATGACATCTTTGCTTTTTCCAGCTGACACTAACAGCCTGGCCCCTCATGTCTCTGAAAGCAGCACTGCTTTTGATGGCCACGACTAGGAAGATGACCATGGACCTGTAGATGCCCAAAGGTGAAGGCCCTGCGATCTGTAACAAGGTGTCATCTCCATCACTAGCAAGGCTACTGGTGCCATTGTGGCTAATGCTTTGGATTCGTAAGGTCCCATGGGGATTGTAGGAAACAGTTCATTATTGTAATTGGTGACGTAAGTGCCACATCCTTGTACTTAGTAATTGCTTTTTCAATTGAAATAGAGTTAAGTCATGCTGTTTAGATTCTGTATTATTTTTTGGTGGGGAGTATTAAAATAATCTAAATCAAGAACCCTGCATCAATGTTGCTAAAGTTGAAATATTTAGCCTAAAAAGAGACTGGCTAGACAAGTCATTATAATAGGATCCTGTTGGGGATGCCTCTCAGTCGGGTTTTCCTCAGCAGGAATTCATGCTTTATTTGGGTGAGCTAAAGTATTTGACTTGCTTTTTTGTTTTCAATAGTAAGAGTAGAAGAAGAAAGATTTTCCTGTTCAGACTTCAATGGTAACAACATCCCAGCTTAACAAATAGGAAATATGCTATTTAAGAAACAAAGATTGGAAATTCAGAGGGAAATAGGTTTTAATGTCTAATGTACTAATTAGGTACATGTTTGTACCACATTTATTACACCAATATCTTGAGACTACTTCTGGGAAATAGTTGCATGTACTTCCTTTTCGTGTGTGGTAAAGGGACCATGTGTCGCTCCAGGACTAAAGTTGAAACAAGATATTTGAAGTATAGGATCACTGATTGAAAATATGAAGATAAATATACATTTAATGATATGGGAAAATGAAAGGACAAGAGGGACTAAATAAACATTGAGCAGGAGGGTATCAAGATGGAGTTATCTTCTGAGATTATCTTGCAGAACAACGCAATTCTTTTGTATGTGGTTTTGGAAAATGGGAGGGAAGGAGAAAGCCCATGTTTCCTGGGCATCTGCGCATCAAGAGATTAATGAGAAAATGAAGAGGACCTTCAGGCTTGAAACAGAACCCTCTTTGATGTTTTCCTTTGAGATACTAAGAAAAATAAGGTCAGAAAAGGATTCTACTATTAGGCTACTTCCTCCAGTAATGTGGTGATTGGACAATGATTAATCCCTTGTGACACTGATGCATTTTCAGTGTAATGGAACATCTTAGAAAAATTGATAAGTCAGAAAGAACAGATTCCTGATGCTTTTACCCCAAAAAATAAAATTTGGGTCTATCTTCAGAAAATTAAACACTAATGTTTGATATTATTGCTAAATATTTCTAAAAGTGAATTGAGTTCCTCTGAGTTATGTTAAACTTGGTAATTTTCATAGCACAGTATAAATAGGTCCTTGCTTAGTTAACTTGGCTGTTATTCCTCATAGTAAACATCTGGTTAAATTCTTATATACAAATGTGAAGGACTTATATTTTTAGGACATACAGTTCTAGGAGTCCATCTAACACTTGGAACTCTCTTTAACCTGCCAAAAGATGCTCTGATAACTTTCAAATTTTGAGACTCACTTTGTCAGACACATTGGCAAGATGCCTACATTTGAAGAGTAGACCTGACCTTTTAGAAGTAGGACCCCATAGCCAATTTGGAAGATCTTGAATTTTTGTTGGAACAATGAAGTTGAGCTCTAAACCCTTTTGCCACATGTTATAGATATTAACAATGAAGGTAATGTGGGTGGTGGAGATTTTTTTGAGATGGGGATTTCAACATTGGCTGCAATGATAATGAAGTCATTCACTGAGAAACAGAACAGGAGGTTGTGCTAATTTTACATTTACCTTATTTCTCATGAAGGAAAAAGCAGTAAGAAATAGCTTCAGCACAGTAATCAAGTTTATAGAGTCAATACTAATGGACATAATGTGTTAGGCCAAATTACAAAAGTATTTATAATTAGAAATTTCAAGGAGACACACTGCTTACTTAGTAGTTAGGAAGGCAGACTTATGGTCAGATTCCTTGGGCTTAAGCAATAGCTCTGTCACTTACAACCTATGTGAACTTGAGGCATACAGAAGCAACTTGCCCAATTTTCTCATGCAATGCCTGCTAGGATTAATAGTACTTAACTATGAAATCGTTGTGAAGATTTTAGTTCTTGGTCCACTATCTGGGGCAAAATACTAAGTGCTCAACAAATATTCGTTTTTTGGTATCATCATTTTTGTATAGAGAAAGTTGCCTTTGAACAAATTTATTCAGCTAGGGAGAAAAAGAAAAAATAATTTATTTGTTAGCATTCTCTGATATCTTTTAGATACTGGGAAAGAGGTTAAGGGAATTGAGAGACTTTCCACAATTATGCAGGTGACTTTAATGATTTACTTCTTAAATGAAAAACTTATTATCCTTATTAGGTTGCCTAATGGTTTTTAACTCCTTTTATACCATTCTTTGAGTAGACATTGGGCTAAAATACCTCTTCTATTTTGCTGAACATGGAATGTTTTCTAGCATCCTTTTCCTTTTATTACTGAACAAAAATTATTTCAATAGGAAAGATGTTCCATGACCACAAGAAGCATTAGTGGCTATAGCGTATCTTGCCTCTACCACTTGGCTGGTATCATGGGAGAATGGCCTGCAACATTCAAGGCCAGAAGAATACAGTCCCAAATTTGGAATTAAGATCAGAAAAAGTCACTTCTGAAGGCAAATGTTAAAAGAGAAAACATTATGGATGAACTTGGTGTCTGCTCATCTGCCAAAGGAAGCCCTCTGGCTAGAGTCTTTTGCGCATTGCCTGCAAAGCTATTGTGTTTCCAAATTGCCATGGAGGAGGTACAGGATGTCTCTAATTCAGTCAAGGGTCCTGGACTTTGTCCCTGAGTCCTGTCAAAGTCATCAAGGTGTTTTGTGGTTTTTGTTTTTTCAGAAAAAGAACACTGCTGTAATCTGGTTATTGCCTTCTCATTTAGAAATTGTGGTGATTTACCTGAATTTTAGAAAGAGATTGGGAGGCTAATTTATCAGAGTGTCAGCACTGACTGAAAGACCATCCCTCCTGTCCTCTTGGAGAACTGTCCCTGGAAATGGAGTCGGTGGCACAGGTCACCACCCCTTGGTGGTACTTCCCACCAGTGTCCCACTGGCACTGCACTCATCAAGCTGCTCTGAATGTAATCTAGATTCCCGTGTAACTTCTCTAGAGAAAAGAATGATATGATCACACTCAAGAGCCTCTCTTAGCCTTTGTGAGTTATATTTATCACTGTGAATTAATAAGTTGGTGTTTTGAGTAAGTCTCATAGGTATTTGGCTAATGTCAGTTTTTAGAAGCCAATTACCCCAGGTCAACAGAAGAAAAAGAAACAGCCCACAAAATAGTGCAGAGCAGGACACAGCATGGCATGGGCTCCAGGGGGTGGGCCTTTCCAGGATGCAGCCACGCATCGTGCAGTCAGTCTTATGCATTCAAACTTGCTCATCTGTAACTTGGAACTAGAAGATGGGGTAGATTAGCCTTCCTTTCTTTCACTCTCCATCTACAGAGACATATAGTACCACACTCCCATCAGGCTAGGCAATACTCTGATTCTTCATGAACTGTCAGAGAGTGGGAAGAAAGTAATTTGATTGACTAGAGAATCGACTAGTGTAACAACTGAGATCCTGTGAGGTTTCCTAATCTCAGCTCCAATTATGATATCATTGGTACCACATCATCGAAGAAGACACTTGATTGGTGTGATGTTTTCTTGGCCCCCATCCAACTCCATTAAAAACTGAAGATGAGTTTTTATTTATGTCTCAAATTCTTGGCAAATATCCAGAGAAGTACACTATTGAAATGTAGTCTCCATGTTTGTTTAAAGCCAGTGGAGTGACTGCAAGGAAATACAAGGCAGACTGCTAAGGAAATGTGTCTGCTAGCTGTAGAAAACTGAAAGCATGTAACAAAAGTATGGCTAATATTTAAACCCATCCTCCTCTCCATGCTATTTGTTACTTAACATTTTGAATCTTAGTGTGGTTATAAAAACTCTTATGCTAGAAGAAACCAATTGCCAAAACTGTTAGGGCCCAGATAAAAAAAAAATCAATTAATTAAATATATCATGTTTTTTCTCATAAAATCTAAAGAAAATATCAACTATTTTTGTTTTTCCTCTTTGACATCATACATTGAGAAGTATTGTTAAAGTCTATGTATCTTTTGAGAACCAGTTTCAAATGAGTCATACTTTTCTTGCCTTAAAAAAAAAAAACCAACCAACAAAAACGCCAGCCAAAGCACACCTTTGCTGACAGAAGCTGCCCTCTGTTTTACCTGTGGAAAATAGCAACAGACTCTGAGCCCGCCCAGCACATGCCCTCGGGCCCCAGACCTGCAGTCTCAGAAACCACTACTAGGTGATTTCTTTCCGCTCACACTCCTTGCCCTTTGCCAGCGATGTAAAGAAGATGAGCTACTTCATAAACTCCTGGCTACCTTTGCTCCCCCTGAAGTCACAAGTTCTTTGTTTATCTTTTCTTTTTGAACCCTGGGAAAAGCATATCAAAGTGATTCAGTCTGCCAGAAGTTTGTGCACTTAGGAACTGGCACTGTGACAAATGCCTGCAGAGAAGAGAAAAGATTTCTGTGTTTCTTAGTGTTATTTTCTCCCTTGAGATGTTTCCAGAGACTTGAAAGGAGGGCTGTGCCGAGGAACTGATTAAACTTGCTTGTATTAAAATCAAAAGGCGGTGTGAACAACCAGCTCGCTCTGCCTCCACTCCTGGCCCTGCAGCCCAGGTGACTGTGATCACTTTTCATAGAAATTGGAGCTTGGAAAGATCAGCCCAGCCCTTGTACCCATTTACCTGGCAAGGGGGGAGTTGTTCCCTGCGGTCTCCATCGTTTAGTGTGGTTGAATCTTAAAATATGCTTGGAAGTGCCCCAAATTCCCCTTGGGAGTTCTCGCTGTAGATAAAAACTTGGGAAACTTGTTTGGCTAATAAGTTGAAGATTTCTTTTGGTTAGGCTCAGTCCCTTATTTTGAGACAGTCCTTGCCTCCTCTGTGTTTTGTGGCTTCATGAAATTATTCAGTTCTCCGGTTTCTCCACATCTTAAGAGGGGAATTGTATCATTACTACAATACTGTTTCGGAAAGACTAGCAAGCAATCACAGTAGCCATGGTGACCCGCAGGCCTTCAGACGCGGCTCTAGGGACTGCTCATTCACAACTTACACCAAAGCTCCTGTACCTGCTGAAGATAGAGGTGGCACACAGCTGTAAGATGACAGTGGAGTTCCAGTCTTACCCACAATTCCCAGGACCATCTGATGCATGATCTCTGTGCCCTCTTGTGTAATTACACATATTCCAGGTGGAACCAAATTTTCTCCCTTTAGTGTTTTGTCCCCAACTATATATGTGAAGCAATGACCTGAAGGCCATCCAAGTGCTGGCGTCCAAAAGGCCCTCGGTTTTGACACCACAATGGATGATGCTAAAGAGGAGGTTTAGTTGTTTTAAACAGAGAGAGAGAGAGAGAGACAGAGATGGCAGAGTGGGAGATTCTAGCCTGAAAGTCAGCTGGGCTATAGACAACAGGTATCTATATCCCAGTGGACTGAGAAGCCACCCAGGAGAACCACCAGCCTGAGGGAAGAAGGAACCAGGCAGGACACCCTTCAGGAACAGAGCTTGGCCATTAGTTGGAAAGACAAGATGGCAATTCTGAGTATGACCTGATATATTCAGGGAGCTGTGAATTAAAATTTAAAGACCTCTTCAGCTCAGAGTCTGTGACACTGAAGCACAAGCAACACCGCTTGATTACTCCCTCTGGAAGGTGAAAAAGCGCTCTTCCTGCTCCGCTTCTCGGGCATTTAGCACCGCAGAGGTGTCCCCCGGACCAGAGTAGTTCTGGGATGACGACACACTCCAACTGGAAACAGTCCCTGGTCTTTTGCAGAAGCAACTGGTAGGAAGTACGGCTTATTTCCTCAGGGATTTGCTCTGGAGACTACAGCCTCTTGCTGCTGGTGGCCATCTTTTCATCACAAGACATCTGCAGATGAAGCCATCAGGGAGGATGGCGCAACTGAAAGCCAGCGAGAGACACCGTTTGAGCCTCTGGATTAATGTCCCTTCCTGCTTAAGCCAGTTCAGTTTGGATTTTCTGACCTTTGCTACCCAAGTTTCCACAGGGACGGTGGATAGTGATGGATTGGTTCATTTTTTACTTGAGATTTGTCAGGGAAAACCTCTCGGAGCATCTGGAAGTCTAGCATTAAGGTGCTAATAGTGTACTATTTCCTGGAGATAGGATTAGAGGTGGTTGTTGAAAAAGAAACAATAATTTCTTTGTTAATAGGAAAATATTATATATATACAATTTCAACTTTACCTAAAGTTGTGAGACAGTCAGCTGATCACACTGCTTCTTTGTCTTCAGCCACTCAATGTTCAAGGCATAGCATTTGCTCCTCTAAACTCACTGGGGTGGTTTGTGAGAACTCACAGATGTGTTTTCGTAGGTATGCACACCTCATTCGTCTTCCTTCTATAAGGTGAGCTTTAGTATTTTTTCCTGTAACTTGTTTCAGCATTTTTTCTAATCCAATGTGTTTTCAAATTCTTTAATCTTGTGAGGTCAATTGCAGAGTTATTTGCCAAATAAAATAATGAATTTGTTGCGCTACCTGCAAACAGGGAGGTGATGGTGACTAAAAGCCTCCAGAGGCACCACGGCAGAGTTGGGGGAACCAAAGACACCGGACTGAAGAGAAGTGAAGTGTGCTACCAGATTGGTTTTCCTGGCATACTTACCTCCTAACACACATTCAACCATTCCCAGAGAGGTGAAGTGGGAGGCTTTATCTGAATCAAAGCCCCTCAGCTAGGCTAAGGCTTCACTTAGACCCAAGGCCGTATTTGTCTGCCATCTGGCAGCTGTGCCTCTGGGTAGGAGCGAGAATTGTGCACGAGAAGGAGAGAAAGGGGAAGCATGGGGCCCTTAAAATGAGTGAATTTACTAGCTACTCTGAATTGGCTTCCTGTATTTCATCTTGGGAAAAAAAAATTCAGGGCAAGTGACAAAAAACTACTTCTGGCTTTTTGAATACCCTCAGGGGGAAAGGTTTCTAAGCTTTCAAAAAGTCTTTCAAATTGAAACTGAAAGAGCATGTGTGCGCTTTTGTGCGCTTCGAGTATGAATCCTACTTCTAATGTCAGTTGCACATGGACTAAATTCCCATGAAGGTGGATCTTTCCATTTACTGTGGATCACAAGATGAGTAACGCTGGCTATCGAGATCACGCTGTCCACAGCACAGGGCCTTGTGTTAACAATATTGTGCACTTAAAAACTTGCTAAGAGGGTAGATCTTAAGATGTACTGTTATCAGACACGCACACAATAAATAAGAGGGTGAGAGGGAAGTTTTGGAAGTGGTGCATAGGTTTATGGCAAGGCTTGTGGTGATGGTTTCATGGGTGTATACTTATCTCCCAAATCATCAAGTTGTTGTATGCATTAATTATGTACAGCTTTTCATATGGCAAAAAAAAAAAAGAACACAGGCCCACCCTACTGAAAATGGAATTTTTCACTTTTAAAAATACGGAGAGTTACAGTTGCTCCAAATACTGATCAGTGTATACTACTAGCAGAAGAAATTGGAAGAATGGGACGTGTGTGTCTAAACAGACACATGCGTAGCTTTTCTCTAATGTTCATCTTGGGCCATATGTGCACTACTGAGTCTATCAGATGATGTCCTATTAATATTTTGCTTCCAAGATTTTGGTAACTTTATAACATATCCTATTACTGTTTTTATGAATTTTTAGACATATCTTTAGACATAGAATGTTTTATGTCTTAAAGTACAAAGAACGGTGTAATAAACCACCATATACCTGTCACTGAGATTTAATATGTATTTGCTTCATTTTTTTAAGTACCTGAAAGTTAATCACAGACCTATAACCTATAACATTCCATTTCTAAATAGTTACTTCCATGTGCATCTCTATAATATCTTCTGTATTAACACTAACATCATCACATCTATAAAAGTTAATAGTTATTAATAAGCAGTGAATTTTTTTAACTTTATGTAACAATGGAAATATTTTACATGTTAAATTTCTAAGTTTATACCCCAAATCACCTAGAAATGTATTTCATTGTCAACAGACAATAGTTTTACTTTTTATATTTGGTAAAACCCTGATACCACATTATGGAATGAAATAGTTCTTGTGTTTCATCTTAGAGGTTTCATTGAAAAGCTCATTGAATGAATCTGCTTCAGATTTTTTTCTCTTACATTCTTTAACATAATGTTTTCTTGTTCAAAATACATGTGCTTTTGGCACCGTGAATAATCATTTATTTTTTAATGATTTTTTTTCTTTTTCTGTAGGACTTGATGGTTTACTGTGAGAACAGCTGAATCGCCTCTCAAGCCGCACTCCCGGTGCACATGAGAACAGTGACATATTAAACTATTCTATGGGGTTTAAGTCACTAATGTGTTAGGTGATTAAGTATAAGACTTACAATGTTAGACTTTCATAGATGGTCTCCTTAAGGACCTTGTTAGAAGCCATGAGTTTTCATAGTGTCTGGGAATGATTTATATGGACAGCTATTAAAAAGTTACTGATACAAAAGGTTATCTTGGACACTGGGAAAGAGTTCAAGAATCCAAATAAAAGACACGCGTTGACTTCCAGATTGCATCTTAGTTGTGTGATCTTGGGCCAGCCAATTGACTTCTCTGAGCCTTAGTTTCTCAATTCGTTAAATAGAGCAAGTCACAAAGTATGGGGATTAAATGAGATAAAAAATTTGAAAAGTATAATACTCCTTATTGATATAAGGTGATAGGGGGTGTGCTATGGCCTTGATAATATCCTCCCCAAAGTCATATGTTGAAACCCTAACCCCAACCAATGTGACTGTATTTGGAGATAGGGCTTTGAAGAGCTAATTAAGGTGAAATAAGATCATAAGGGTGGGGTCCTAATCCAATTGGATTGGTGGCCTCAGTAGAAAAGGAAGAGAGACTCTGTGCACACACACCAAGGAAAGGTCTGTGAGGACACGGAGAGATGGTGACCACCGCGATCCAGGAGGAGAGCTCTCTCCAGATCCACCCATGCTGGCATTCTGATCTTGGACTTCCAGCTTCCAGAACTTTAAGAAAATAGATTTCTGTTGTTTAAGATGCAAAGTCTGAGGTATTTTGTCATGGTACCCTGAGCTGACTAGTTACAGGGTATGAGAAAAGAATGCATCCCATGCATGGTGGCCTCTCTGTTCCAACTAAAAGAAGATCAAGAGAATGGGTTTACTTTGTAGTGGGAAGAAAGAGGTTAGATATAATGTAGCATGTGGAGAAAGAACATTGGTCAGGAATGATGGCATTGATCTTCTAAATTTGCCTCCTTCTAGATGTGTGACCTTGGCAAGTAGTGAAAGATGAAAGCCTCTGAGATCTTAGTTTCCTAATTTCTAAGATAAAGAGACTTTAAAATGTTTTTCAAGGTCTTTCTTCTTCTTAGAGGTTCATTTGAATTCCATGATCTTTTTTGCCTTTCCCTGGTGAAACAGTTGAGAGCTATTTAGAAGGATTGTGGAGGTATGTATCTTTTAAATTATGCTGGACCTTATCTGTCTTGAATAATATATGCTGTATACCTGGAAATAAACCTATTTATTTCCCTCTATAGTTCTCTCCAGCCACCAGATTTTCTGATACCTGGTCTTTAAACAGTTTGTAGAGAGAGATGATGGATGTTTTAATTCAGTAGACTGAGGCTGTAGTGAGACTGTTAATCCAAGTTAAAGTATGCTAAACCTTACTTTACACTTTGAGAAAATGTTTTGCTTATTTTGAGTCTGGCCTTGTCATAGTGATTTTGAACACACACACACCATAGTGGGTTAAATAGTGGCCCTTAAAATATATGTATCCACCTAGAACCTGTGAATGTGACCTTATTTATGAAAAGATATCATTGATTAAGGATCTTGAGATGAGATGATCCTGGATTAGCTGCGTGGCCCTAAATCTAGTAAGTATTTTATAAAAGAGATAAGAGGAAAAGACACAGATGGGCAGAAGGCTGTATGATGACAGAGGCTCAGATTGGAGTGATGCAGCCACCAGCCAAAGAACACTTGGAGCCACCAGAGTGGAAGAGACAAAGGATTCTCCCTGGTGCCTACAGAGGAAGCGGAGCAGTGCTGACACCTGGATTTTGGACTTCCGGCCTCTAGAACAGTGAGAGAGATAATTTCTGTTGTTTTAAGCTTCTACTTCGTGGTGATTTGTTGTGGTGGCCCTGGAAAACTGATGCACATATTCCTTTTCCCCCCTATACTTTCATTCCATATCATTTCCCAATAGCTACATTAACTAGATTTAAATGATTTTGCATCTTAACAGAAGTCAGACATATTTCTAGAATTAAATACTGAAGCTATGGATATTATGGCATTGAAGAGTGAATAGCTATCAGCATGCCATGTGCTTTTGGTCGATTGTTGAAGGGGTCTTCTAGATAATCAGCTCAGTTTTGAAGTTGGAAGGACAGTGGTAACGTTGGGAGAGGGAGGAGCTTTCAGTGTAAACAAAATTTTTCAGTCTCAGCACTACTGACATTTTGGGCCTGATAATGCTTTATTGGGTGTTGGGGGGAACTGTTCTGCCCCTATAAGTTATTTAACAGCATCCCTGGCCTCCACCCACTAGACGCCAGTAGAGCTCCCTCCCCCACAAATTGCAACAACTGAAAATGTCTCCACGCATTGCCAAATATCCCCTGAAAGGCAAAATTATCCCTATTGCAAACTACTGGTTTAAAAGATAACAAAAGTATCAGCTCTGTGATAAGGATGAGAAAAATGCCTATTAAAAACACTCAACAGCACATCAAAATCAACGAAGATTTTGTTAGGAGAGCCATTTTCTTAACAATAATAAATGACTCTCCTTTAACCCCAAATAAAAGTGGATCTATATGAGAAAATTGCAAATCCAAAATTATCACCCTGACATTTTTTAAAGTCAAAGAGTGTTATCCTGTAACAGAAGGGGTGTGCATACATGTATGTGTATGCATGTGGCATATATATGTGCACATACACACTTAAATGTTACATATATGAAGTTTGATATACTTCATTGTGTTGCTTGAGAATTCTGAGGTTTTAGAACATAATAAATCATTTCTAATGATGAGGTACAGTAAAATAAAAGCCTTTGAGAAAGAAAGCTCTTCTTTCAGAGAGCACTACAAGCCTCATTGGTACAAATGGAGTTAATTGGAACAATAGTATTTTCTCTGGCAAATCTAAGAGCCACCCAGCTGATAGGAAAACAGAATTCCGTTCTCTTATTTGTTCTCTACAAAGTGCTTATTACCTATTTCGAATTTTGTAATCTTCACCATGCAATTCTGTGAGTCACACAGCTGAGAATCCCTCTATTTACTTGCACACACAGTTACCTAATGTGTTTTATAAGTCATGTATAATTATACTTTCTAAAGATACACTTGTGGAAAGCTTGGGTTCTTCTACTAGAAAAATGTTCACATGAAGGAAAAAAGTTGCCTTTGACAATATGTAAAGTCTTCTTTAACTAGAGAAATATTTATTAATCTTTACCTTTAAAAATATACATTTCAAAGGATGTAGACAGAGACTGAAAATTGGTAAGGGCTGTTTTCTGGCATGGGAATTGGACTGAATTGGCTGATCTAATGGCTTACCGAGATTGCACTGGAAACACACCACTTCCCAGGGACAACAGGAATCATGAGGTGCCTTCTGCAAACAAATCGAGGATTTTTGTGGAGAAACTCATACGGCCCCGCGGAGCAAGAGAGATCATAGGGAGTATCTTTTTGAAATTGATTTTTGAAGCTGAGGTTCATGAATCCAAGTATTTGAAAGATTGTCTATAAATGTTACAAGTACTCTCAATTTTAATTGACCAAAGTGTAAATTATCATCGATATGTAGAAGAAGGATGACGTCAGGTCAACAAACAGCTAACAGGTTTTCTGGCACTGGGTTATTACCCTTTTGGAAAAAGAGATTTCTTGGCAGTCAGAGAATTCTTTTTCTGCTAACAATGCATGTTTTCAATTATTAGTAGCGTGCTCGTGGTGGGGGCAGGGCAGTTGCCTGAGACTGTACCCCAATTTGGAGTCGACTTCCACATACACGTGGTTGGAGAAATACCTCTGTTGCCTGAAATAATTCATAAGAGGCCCAATTTTGGGCTCCAGAATGCACGAGCAGGCTTTTGAAGGAAACGGCACCTGCTCCTGGGCTGTGGCCTGTGGCACCATAGCGGCCCCTCAGTGCCAGCGTGTCCACCGCTGTGTGGATGTCAGTGGTGTGGGCTGGGTTTTGCCCACATGAGCAACTTCAAACGCAAAAATGTGAGTGTCATTTGAGGTTACTAGGATAGACCCTGATGGAAAATCTGACCATAAGTGCAAAAAAAAAAGTCATGTGAAAAGAAATCCTGTTATAGAAATCAGGAGATAATTCAGAGAATACATTGTGCAGCCAACACCTGCTTCCCTCCCTCTCCCAGCAGCCTGCCCTGGTGCATTATGAGGGGAGGGTGAGAAAACCAGCCACTGCAGCCCTTTGATTTGAGTCCCCACAGTGCGATCATGGGCCTCCCAGGCCTCGCCTTTCCCTGCCAGAGCCTGAGGGAGTTCCCCCTCTCTCTGCCCAACTTGGGTGCCCTTCCCAGTCACTGTGAGGCCCCTCTGTGTCTCAGCAGCTCACATCAGTGTCCCCTGTCTCACCACAGCCTCAGAGGCTCCTTTGCTGGCCCTGGGACGCAGAGCCCTCTCACAGCGCTGAAAGGTTTTGTGTAATCTTCTAAGGCGGGATGGCCTTGCTCCTTCCCAGTGGAAGCCCCGTCAGGCCCCTCAAAACTCTTCCGTTGTCCCCAAGTATACAGTAAAAATATTTTTTTTGACATAAACAATGACTGTTTCTCTTGTAAAAAAGATAAGATTATGATATTTAGAATAAAGTACTGTTTCTCTTAATCTTATTAAAAAACTGTATGTGGACTCACATTTAGACAACTTCATTATTTTTTATCAAACTAACAAAGTCTAAAGCAAAAGGATGTGTTGAGACACAATGCCACACACCTCCACCCCCAATCAGAAAGCTTTTCTGGAAGATTTGGAGAATGTTTCTTTCAAGGTGGCTGGCTTCTGGTGTGTGTTTTCATCTTATTGCAAGCCTTTCTCTAAGGCAACATGTGACTGCTTTCCTGGGAACTGAGTGATTAGAGAATACCAGTGCCTCCCACGACCCCACCGCCACTCTGTTAATCACAAGTCTGGCATTTGAACCCAGGTCTGTCACGCCATAGCCAGTGCTACATTTGCTTCCAGTCACCCTCTCACCAACAGGCATATGTCACTGCTCTTCCAGCTTGAAAATAAGATCTAGCTGCTTCTCACTGGTGCCTTCGTTCCTTTTCCTTCTTTTCTTCCACACTGAAATAGCAATCTCATCCATAAGAGACACTGATTGGGGTGGGGGAGTATTAGGGGTTATAGGATGAAGCCATGTGGAGCCTGGGCTGAGACCAACTCACTCAGAACCCCCACTTTCCACTGTAACTATAACCACTTCGCACTATAAGTGTCCACTTCATCTCCAGGTGTCAGAGAGGGAGGATTATGTCACCTTGTTGTTGTGGGGGCTCATGTCGTTTATTCATAAAAACACTGAGCACATTCCCTGCTTGACAAGGAGCAAGCCACTGCTTCTCACTGTCATCATCACCATTAAGGAGTTAAAGTAGCTTTCTGTTGTTGAAATAGATAAAAGGCTTTAAACAGCTGCAGGGTGAGCTCAGGAGTGAGGCTGTAAGTGTGTCCCTCTCCCACCCCAGCGCATCTCCCCCTCATGGTTCTGTTCTTCCTTGAATTGGAAGGACTTCCTAAACCTGTTAGTGGCTATACTAACTGTGATAAAGCAGATTCAACCAGAGGAGAGTAGTTCATTATTTACATTTTGAATCCACAGATGCTCTGAGATACTTGGAACAGTGAATGGAGCTGCCTCCCTCTTCCTTATTTCTAGACATACATGATCCTCAGAATGGAAACTTGGGGAGTAAAAGGAGTCATTTAATCACTTTACAGTCATTTCTCTTTTCTAATCTCTCTTATTTTGTGCAAAGTCTGCGTTGAAATTCTTGAAGCTTTAAAATAATCCTAAAATAACAACAAGGATTTTGTCCTTTTGTCTTTCTTTTTTTTTTAACCCCATTACAGAACATGATTCTATGAAGTTGGGGACTCTTAACAGTAAACTCTTCAGTGTTGTCTTACCACTATTATTTTCGAATATAATTTCTTTTTTTTTCTGGATGTGATTACAAGAAAGGTAAAATATTAGGAAGGTTTAGATTCTTAATTGGTTGATTTTTCTAAAACATTGGGTGTATTTTGGGCAATAATCATAAAGATTAGCAGAAATGTCTGAGGGGCAGTAAACCCTATGCATGCCCCCACATAAGCCCTCACCCTTGCTTGGTCACCTTGGAGAATGACCTCCATGGTAGTCTTAAATTTGCTATGCTCATAATGTCCGCTGGACAAATGATTAGCTTTGGGAGAAAAGGGATCAAATAGTATTTACTTCTAGATATTTTAATGTGATCCTACCAGAGAATTTTACATTTTAAACATTTGAATTTGCTAAATGAAAGGAGTGGCTCTCTAGCAGTAGAATGGTACAGGAAATGTCAAACATGTACCTTAATCTCTATGCAAGTGAGGAGTCACATTTCTGTAATAAGGACCCCAACCCCACCTGCCCCCCTCAGAAAAACCCCAATGGCTTAAATAAATTAGGGGTAATTTTTATCTCATGCCAAAGAAGAATGGAGACAGATAGCTCAGGACTGGCAGAGTGACTCATGATAACCCAAGGGCTTGGCCTTCTGCTTTGCCATCCTCAGGATGTGTCTCCTGTACCCATGCGTGGCCTCTGATCCCAAGCAAATCAGGGCATATATGCGGGTGCGGGACAAGGGACTGGGCAAGAAGAGACAAGGCATGTCCCAGTTGGATTAGCATTTAAGGAGATTTTTAAGCCTGTCCAGTCCCTTTTGCTTATACATGATGGCCTGAACTATAGCTTATGACAGCCCCTAACTTTGAGAGGCTGGAAAAATGCAATAGTTCCTTAGTTCTTTGTAAAGGACCACATTGCAACCCTGAAACACATGGGGTTCTCCTGGAAGGGAAGAAGGGGAGAGTGGATCGACTACTGGAGAGAGATTAGCAGCTCTGTACTCTCCTTATTTTTAAAGAGCACATAAATATCCTAGTTAGAGAAACACTTTCTAGAATAACATCAACTCCTAAATCTCAATAATAACTTTTCCATTTGTTCTTTAATGTGTCTTTCACAATTGCAGAACATGGTTCTGGGGGGTTGAGAGGTCTCACGGTAAACTCCTCAGTTCCTTCTATCCACAGCTATTTCTGAAGCATTTTCCATCACTGGGGCTATTTGCATTTAAACCCATTTCTACTGGTAAAACATCCCATCTAAAAACCTTGACATTAAACACCTCCTTAAAACTGCTCATATGGTTTACCCTTTAGCCTACAGCGTCCTCCCGAACAGTCAGTCAAACTGAACACAGCCACCCGTCTGCGTCCCAACCCACCCCTTCCGAGGGATCAGCCCACCGCAGGTCTCACATTGGAGTCAACTTGCTAAGCCATCCTGGCAGAAGTAGCAACAACTAAGTTTGTTGTTTTAACTGAAACATTTGCCTGTGAATTTCTAAATTAATATATTTTGATACTGACCTGTTTTTTTTTTTGGCCTTCATTTACTTAAATTCAAATTTGTGCTCTTAAGTCCTTTGAAATTCTTTGAACCAGTTTTTTATCGTAAATGGTGCTACCTTTTCATTGTAAACCCTGGGCTATTGCCTGCAAAACGAAGGGAAGTAAAGTGTTTCCTGCCCTATCACCTATAAGGCAAATCATTCCTTTATTCTTACCCTTGCTAAGTTATCTGCTTTGGGCAAGAGATCACAGAGAAACTACAACAGGGGTCTAACCACACAGCCTGCAGTCCCACAGGTCTGGCCAGAAACACTTTCTCTTCCAGACTCTATCCTCTTTCACACAGTTCTCTTCTCTAGGCGGTCCACTCTCCTCATGTTTGCATTGTGAATTTCTTCCTTCTCTCCACATTTCTAGCTGAGTCCCTTTCACCCATATCATGACATTGAAATTATCTTGAATGATGAAGTAAATGAGAAGTTCTGGGCAAAGTGTGAAAACAATGTTATCAAAGAATACCATGTAATGTTTTGGATGTATTTAAGCATGTAAATTTTTTGTAAGCTCTTATATCCATGAGTTTGTTGTAGTTTCTATAATTACATCTTCAGTACCAAATAAATTTAAGGCTCATTTGAATTGCTTCACCTTTGAAGAAGGACAGAGCTCTGAAATGTGATTGTTCGGAGTGGAGGCATAGATAAACAAAATGATTTCCTTTTCTCTACGCATGGAAGAGATTATGCCACATTTAGCAGGTACCTGCTGGAATTCTTAACTGCAGTTAAATCATGTTAGTATTTTCCTTGGGGTAGAGGCAGAGTGGTTAAGCCTGCTGAATGATTTCATATAGGTGAAAACTTGGCATGGAGCCTTGTAACCTCAGGCTGTGAATCTGAGCTCAGCCACACATTTCTACACATCCCCCAGCATCCCCTATAATACAGATGAGGGACTAAGTTTTAAAGAGGTAGTGGAATTATTCCTGTTTACTCAAGAACTGAACAGAGCTATTAGAAAGAAATCTCCAAGTCCTCTGAGGGATGAAAATAATTCTTCCTCTGCTGCAACACAGTGATGGAAGTTTTGTGAGCCAAGAGGAAAGGGGCTGAAAAGGACGAGAAAAATCATCCCGAGTGTTTTTCCAATCTGTTAAGTCATTAAAATTGGCTTAAAATATTGAAAGTGATTTTTCATCCAGATGGCTCCTCCTACCATAACCTGTCAACATAATGGTCCTGTTTTGATTTTAAACAGTGTTATATTGAAGCAAGGTAAGTTTATTCAGAAACTCCACAGTGCTGAGGTTTCTAGAAGTGGGAATATCCTTGGGTATTCCTTTTCCTGGTGGTTTAGTTTAAAAGAGACCTGGTTTGAGAAAGAATCTTAGAGTTTGATTCTACACATGACCCTGGACCAGTTCCAGGCCCTCTTTGAGCCTTAGGTTTCTTGCCTGAAAAAATGAGGAAAATCATCCTCAGGTTGCAGGCTTTTGAAGAGGTCATGCTAAAGCCCTTGGCACAATGCTTGGCACACAGTAGGACTCATTAAGTGTTAATTGCCTCCTTGATGCTAGCAATATTATGTTCCTTCATTAGTAAGATTATTATTTATGCTAGCACATTAAACTTACAAAGAAGTAAAAGCAAGTAACTTATATAAATGCAAAGTTTCTTAGTAGAGATTATTTTGGCAGTATATAAAAACTGGCATATATTGGCGTATGTCTGCAGGGTTAATTTTTAGTAGTGAAATTACTGAGTCAAAAGTAAAGTTCATTTTTTATTTGATAATTATTAGCAAATTCCTCTCCAAAAAGGCTGCCCAAATTTTGATTCCCCCTGAAGGTGTAGGGGCGTGCCCCATTCTCCATGCCTTGATAAGAGCCGGGTATTTTTAAAGTTTTAATTTAGGGCTACTATGAAAGATAAGATCATCTATCAGTAATTAAATTCATAATAAACAATTATGGCAAATAATTAGGAAAAGATTTAAACCCCACAGTGCTGGGGAACTACCAGAAGCCCGGTTCGTGAAGTGCTATCCATGTCCTAACAACATGACCGACCTGTTTCCTTCCATTGGCCTGTACTTCTTTTCACTGTTTAATTGCTGGGGGGTGAGAATATGCTCCTCCTCCTCATTCCTTTCATTCCCATTCACCAGCTTCCTTTTTCCTTCCAGGCTTTTGCGGAGACATGTTTCTTAGCCCAAAGCAATACAAATACAAGATGAGAGACCCTTTATAACAGTCCCTATTGGTAGAGAAACCTCTCGGGGCTAGTCCCATGCGAAACCAGTAGAGGCCATGATACTCAAACTTGAGTGTGTATAAAAATCAGAGCATTGTGAAAAATAAAAATTTATGGGTTCTCCTCAGTTCTGGAGATCTGAACATTTGTTTTTAACAACACCACACTGTTAAAGGGTTTAGTCAGCATTTACCCAACGAGAGTCAGTCTCTGCAAAGATGTCTTTTATACTCATGAGTGAGAGGTAGGCCCTAGGAAGGCAGTGGAGCTTCCCCTGTTGCTGCGTACACATTCCTTGCTTTGGGCCTGCGTGTAATCTTCGGGAGGTGCAGCTAAAAAGCCCACACCTGATGGCAATAAAGAAAGCTTTTTATTGACCTGGTGCTTGTGGGGTAGCCTGAAAGCAACTCTGCTGAAGCTCCTTGGCAACACTGCACGCCTTACCAACTGCTCCCTGCATTTCATGCCTCCTGGGCTCCTGTGACCTCAGCTGAATCGGCACAACTCTGTCTGGGGCAGCACCACTATTGTGGTATGAAACTGTGGCTTGGGAGGGGCAGGAGGGAAAAGGGACGTCCAGAATTAGCTCATGTTTCTTGTGGAGTTTTTCAGCTCTTTAATCAAGTCTATAGACATTGCTGTTAATAAGCCAGCAAGCCCTGCTCCCAAGGCTTCTGATCTTTTGCTTGCCTAATCCACACCACGCATAGTCCCCAGTGCATGGCATGTAGTCAATAAATGTTTATTAAATGTTCAGATATGCCTAGACTCCCTCAACACATTTCTATTGAGAGTCTGGGTCTCAGGGTTATGAGGTAAACAAGATGGACCTCGTCCTTGCCCTCATGGGTTTAATTCTAATTGTCAAGTTCACTGCAGACTGTAGTTCTATTAAGTGCCACAAAGAAGAACACACAAACACTAGTGGGCATGAGCACCCTAACATGGAGATCAGACTTAGAGAAGTGGTCGTTCAGGACATTCAAACCCAAAAAAAGTGATGAATCTTTTCAATCAATATGATCATCTGTGTCAGGGTATTTTAAGTCCAGTCATTTGGAAGAAGAGTTTCCCAGGATTGACATGTTTGTCTTCCAGAGCGGTTCTCTGACATATAGGGCTTAGCCACAGCTCCTTTGTTCATTCTCACAGGAAAGTAGGTGCGTTTCCTCTTTTTGCTCAATCTCCAGGCATGTGCTGAGTTGCCTTTCCAGTATCAGAGCTGATTTTAGGCCTCAGCCATGGCCTCCAGCCAGACTGTTCGTGTGACCACCTTCCGAATATGCATTGGAAAGTATGGTAGCTACTGTCTGGAATGCCAGCCCTACTTCTCTGAGCAGTGTGCTTTATAGACAGATGACTCCCTGGACGGAGGGCTTGGCAACTGCTTGAACATCCTTATGTGGTTGCTTTTGTGGATATGTCTTCATCACCATATTTAAGGACATCTGCTGATGGTGATCCTATGAAATAGATTAATTTGTGATTTGATCAGTCTAAACATGTAACCTGGATTCTTTTTCTTTGTTCCTTCTATGCAAATATGCAGGTATTAATACCTATTAAAGTACTCCAGGGCTGCTGACACTGACATAATTAAGAATGCTCTCTTATTGTCAGGGGAGAGACTTATGCTTACTATTGGTACTTTTGCAAGGGGTTGAGACCAGAGGTGGTTGTGGAATTGCTAAATTAAACTTCTCAGGGCTAATCCCATATAGAGTCAATAAAACCCAGCAATACTCAACTTTGACCATGCATAAAAGTAAGGGTGTTATAAGGAATTGATGCTTTCTGGCATAATTAGGTGAAATCTTAAGAAGCAGTGGTTTATACTAATAGAAATCTGATGATACCTGTTTGGTGTTTCGGACAGTGACTTCATGCTGCCTTAGAATTCCTGCAGTGACTCAGCAGTGGTCCAGACCAACTCAACACATCCTTACCACAACTCAACACACCACTTACCAGGACACTGGGCTGGATGCTGGAAGATGAGTAAATAATGAATAAGGTAAAGTTTTCCATCCTCAGTATTTCATTAACCTCAGGAGTTTGTGGGATATAAGTCACAGTGCAGATTAAGCAGTATCACAATATCAAGACAGTTTACTGTACTGCTTTTCACATAGGACAGCATGGAGCATGTGTGGCTCATTACAAGGTGGTGAATAACAGTGGCCCCAGCCTTGATGTGGTGATCGAATAAAATAATCTCATTTTATATACTTCCTAAACTTTTTGTATCTACTATAACAAAACAGTCTAGAACTGAATGAAATCTCTCTGCAGATTGTTTTACTGATCCGCCATTCACTTTTTAACATTCAGTACAATCGTTGCTTTTCTTATGTCACCACCTTCCTGACCTCCCATTTTTTTCCACCATGTCTCTCCCACTGTTTCCTCCATCTCCTCACAGCTAAGAAGGCTCGAGGGAAAGCTCTTTTCCTTCTGAGAAGCAGAGCTTTTAACTATTAAAAATAATCAGCAGTAATCCCCCCTAGATAATCTCTGGATAGCCATTTGGATCCAGTCAGTAATCACATTAATTTATTTAAAAACAGAAATGTACCTTTTGCAAGAGGGAGTGGTGGAGGGGGAGGGGAGCTGGGATGCAGGAATCTCAATCTTAAATAGGCTGTCCTAGCATGAGTTTTACAATGTTAGGAGGCTAACATCAAGTTGACCTGCACTGAAACTTCATAGTGAAGTGAGAATTCAAGGTGATTTCTGATGGGGAGGAGATGGAGCAACCTGAACCAGTACTTTTACAAGTATCTAAATAATTGTTCTGGCTGAAGCATAGTCTCTGACAAATCTAACCACAGGGATCTGGCAGTGGTACTACTGCAGATGCCCGAACAGAGCTGCCTCTGGAAGGAAGTGAGATTTGAGCTCCTTCGCCTGGAAAACTAGCTGGAATTAGCATATAGCTGGGGTGGAGAAAGATGGGAGGTTGTTCCAGGTGGCTTTTGGTACACTCAGAGAGTTAATAAATGTTACTGCTGAAGGCCAGGGACCTAGTCTTGGAGGGCCTTGTTCCCCATGTCAGGGACCATGATTTTCCTGGGGATACAGGAGGAAACACTAGTTTGGTGGGTGGATGGAGAAAAATAACAAAATAATTAAGTACTTACTTTGCACCAAGAACTAAGCTACTGCTTTATGTAGATTATGTCATTTAGTTCTTAGAATAATGAGTGAGTTGAGGAATGGAGAAGTTAAGTAATTTGCTTGATTTGTTTATATTATACAGCTAATGAGCTGTGGTGCTAGGATTAGAGCTCAGCCTAACTTGGAAGTCAAGCTCTTACTCACTCTGTCACACACTCGGGTGGTATTTCTGGGCTTCTCTGCTATATGAAAAGTTACGATCACCCCATGTTAGGTAATGTGTATGCTTATATTTTCTGGACTCTGTTCTAATGAATGACTGTCATATTTTCTAAAGGTGACTCTTCCTGTTTTAAAATCTATGTTTCATAAAGAACATTTGATGAAATATAAAGGATATGGGCTTTGGAGTCAAAAGGACTCCAAATGGGAATTTGTCTTTCAATTTCAGATGGAGCATTTATTTGCAAGCAGTGTGAGTTTGGGACAAGTTACTGAATCTCAGTGAGCCTTAGTTTCCTCATATGTTGGGTCTAGAGGAAAATGCTTACCTTGTAGGGACAAGTGAGGATTAGCAATAATGGCATATAAGGCAGCTAACACAATGTCTGGCCAAGAGCAGGCACTGGATAAATTTCTATTCATTTCTTTGATGTGCCAGCAGGGTTTGGTCTAATCCTCTGCAGTCATGGTTGGGGTTCAGCTATTTAAACCAAATTACAGATGTGGCAGAGAACACCTTTCTCTTATTTTCATGATCCTCTGGGTGAGTCTGCTCTACCTGGGTTATGGGCAGAATGTCTTTCAGAAGCTGATCTTTTCATTTCTGTGACATGTGCCTTTAACAAAAAACAAACCTCTTATAAATGCCCATGTTTTTGTTGTTGTTTTATAAACTCAACACATAACAACTTCCAATGCCCTCTTAGAGTCTCCCAAGCAGGGCTGCAATTGGTCACCTTAGTGACAGAGAACGCCCCCACCCCCACCCCCCAGGCTGCTGCTCCACTTGTGAAATTTAAGTCTCTGAATTGTGATGGAGGATGATCAGAAGGCTTCTTTTAATAATGATGCAAGCTGGTCAGATGTCTTGGCACCAGTTGCAGCAGGGTTTTGCAGAATCTCATTACTGTACACATTTGGACTATTTAGACTGACACTCTAGACCTCTTTTCAGGACCTTCTATTTTGTATTTGGAAAAACAAGCAGAAAAGTTCTTGGGATGTGGTTGGTAGCAAGTGCATAATGTTTAGCATACTGCTTGTCTACCCTGTGACATCATTTCGTGTACAAAATGGTGCTGGTTCCAGAGTGAAGGCCATGTCCAGTTGTCTGCAAAACATACCTGATGGTGCACGCACACTGTCTGCTGTTACCTTGTTTCATTTCTAATTTCATCACCTCTGTACGTACAAAGGGGCCGGGTGCTGCAGGGAATGCACAGGTGACTGAGGGTGCTCCACAGCTGTACCCAGTTCTTGGGGGAGGTGCGAGGGGGACATACCTCAACTGTACAAATAACGACTATACAAAATGCTGCACAATAAAGACCTAAGAGATATAACAGCCAAGTGCCATGGAGATCCCGAGAAGGCAATGTTAAATCCATGGATGGTGAATTGGGAAAATATCTGGAGAATAACTCCTTCCTTGTGGTTAGAATATAATGTGTTAGGGATCAGTAAAACAGGCGAGAGGCAAGTAGGTCTTAAATGATACCATACTGTTACAACATAAACAACTCTACTAACCTGATCCTCAATCACTTCAGCACATAAGAATAGAAAAGGGAGCAGTGGACAAGGGATTAAACATGGCGGCGTGAGAGGTGAGACAAAGGCTTCCTCCTAAAACCACATATAATATGAAAACATAATTAATACAACTAATCCTGAAAGAGCAGCAGGAAAGAGGACTGCTCCATACTGCATGCACCTGGAGAAAAGAATAAACCTCATAGAATAGGGTAACGTACCAAAGCCATGGCCTGGTGGGACCCAAGCCTGTCCCCCACCCCAGCTCACCAGCGGGAAGAAGAGAGACAGAGTGGGGAGGGAGTGGAGGCCTGGGACTGCTGAATATCTAACTCTGGAGATCTGCTCTGGGAGCACAAACCTACATTTCATGGTGTTTTCATGGTACACTCATGATTAGGGAGTTGGAAAGTTAAGACAGGCAGAATACCTGGAGAGACTGAGATTCCAGCTGCTTGTGGAAAGCAGGGATCCATATCCAGCTGCTCGGGGACAAAAGTAAGGTGGGCAGTCTGAGAGACTTCCTAACAGCAAGAGGGCTGCTAAAGGGGCCAGGATTGCACAGAGCTTATTGCTCAGGAGAAAGGACAGGGAGACAAAATTGGCTGGGTGCACTCTGCCCAGCAGGTTGGGAACTTTCACAATCTTCAGGAGCTCCAGCTCCCTGGCTGGCTACAGAGCTACAAGGACCCCCTCCGTGATACGCAGCCTACTGAGCTTTACTCCCGGCCAGCCCCACCTGGCTTGCAAACTGGCAAACCCTACCTGGGCGTTAGGCCAGCCAGAGGGAAGCCCCGTCTACAGAAACTACAAACACAAAGCACAGAGGCTTATACCTGTGTGCTTGACCCACTGGTTCTGGCAGTGGAGACAGCTCTTTCCTCCCCTGAGGCAGCAATAATGCTACCCTGCAACCCCGACATTGCTTCAGGGGCTGAGCAGCTCCAGAGAGTAGAGCTTCTGGGCACTAGAGAATGCCATATACAAATATGAAACACCAAAGGAACTTGGTTCAAAGTAAAATTATGAATACAACCCCTGAGAAAAATTCAAATGAAATCGACTTAATGAATCTGCCTGAAAGGGATTTCAAAATAAAAATCATTAAAATGCTCATGGAGGTACAGAAAAATATTCAAGAACTCAGGGATGAATTCCAGTCAGTGATCCAATTATTATGGAACACGGTGTCAGAAATGAAACATACAATGGACAGTTTTAAAAGCAGATTAGATATGGTAGAGGAGATGGTAAATGAAATAGAAACTAGAGAAGAAGAATACAAAGAAGCTGAGGCACAGAGAGAAAAAAGGATCTCTAAGAATGAAAGAATATTGAGAGAACTGTGTGACCAATCCAAACCGAACAATATTCACATTATAGGGGTACCAGAAGAAGAGACAGGAAAAAGGGATAGAAAGTGTCTTGGAGGAGGTAATTGCTGAATACTTCCCGAATCTGGGGGAGGAGATAATCTCTCAGGTCATGGAGGTGCACAGATCTCCCAACCCAAGGGACCCAAGGAAGACAACACAAAAAAATATAATAATTAAAATGCCAAAGATCAAGGATAAGGACAGACTATTAAAAGCAGCCAGAGAGAAAAATAAGATCACATACAAAGGAAAGCCCATCAGGCTATTATCAGACTTCTCAGCAGAAACCTTACAGGCCAGAAGGGAGTGCATTAATGTACTTAATGCAATGAAGCAGAAGCACCTTGAACCAAGAATACTTTATCCGGCAAGGTTATCATTTAAATTTGAAGGACGGATTAAACAATTTTCAGATAAGCAAAAGCTGAGAGAATTTACCTCCCACAAACCGTCTCTACAGTGTATTTTGGAGGGACTGCTATAGATGGAAGTGTTCCTAAGGTTTAACAGCTGTCACCAGACGTAATAAAACCACAGTAAAGAAAGGAGAACAGTTAATTAGTAAGCAACTGCAAAATTAAATCAACTATCCCCAAAGTCAATCAAGGGACAGACAAAGAGTACAGAATATAATACCTAATATACAAAGAATGGAGGAGGAAAAAAAAGGAGGAGAAAAAAAAGAACCTTTAGACTGCGTTTGTAATAGCATAAGAAGTAAGGTTAAATTAAACTCTTAGAGAGTAAGGAAGTTAACTTTGAACCTTTAGTAACCACGAATCTAAAGCCTGCAACGCCAATAAGTACATACCTATTGATAAGCACCATGAATGTAAATGGTCTGCATTCACCAATCAAAAGACATAGAGTCACTGAATGGATAAAAAAACAAGACCCATCTATATGCTGCCTAAAAGATACTCACTTTAAACGCAAAGACATACACAGACTAAAAGTGAAGGGATGGAAAAAGATATTTCATGCAACTAATAGGGAGAAAAAAGAAGGAGATGCAGTGCTTATATCAGACAAAATAGACTTCAAAACAAAGAAAGTCACAAGAGACAAAGAAGGACATTACATAATGATATAGGTGTCATTCCAACAAGAAGATATAACCATTATAAATATCTATGCATCCAAAACAGGAGCACTTACATATGTGAAACAAATACTAACAGAATTTAAAGGGGAAATAGAATGCAATGCATTCATTCTAGGAGACTTCAGCACTCCACTCACACCAAAGGACAGATCAACCAGATAGAAAATAAGTAAGGAGACAGAAGCACTGAACAACACATTAGAACACATGGACCTAACAGACATCTACAGAACTCCACATGCAAAAGCAGCAGAATACACATTCTTCTCAAGTGCACATGGAACATTTTCAAGAATAGATCATATACTAGGCCACAAAAAGAGCCTCAGTAAATTTTAAAAGATTGAAATTGTACCAACCAGTTTCTCAGACCACAAAGGTATGAAACTAGAAATAAATTACACAAAGAAAATGAAAAATCCTGGAAACACATGGAGGCTTCACAACATGCTCCTAAATAACCAAAGGATTAGTGACCAAATAAAAACAGAGATCAAGCAATATATGGAGACAAATGACAACAATAATTCAACACCACAAAATCTATGGGATGCAGTGAAGGCCTTGCTAAGAGGAAAGTATATTGCAATACAGGCCCACCTCAGGAAAGAAAAACAATCCTATATGAACAGTATAAACTCACAATTAACGAAACTAGAAAAAGAAGAACAAATGAGGCCCAAAGTCAGTAGAAGGAGGGGCATAATAAATATTAGAGCATAAATAAATAAAATTGAGAAGAATAAAGCAATAGAAAGAATCAAGGAAAGGAGGAGCTGGTTCTTCGAGAAAATAAACAAAAAAGATAAACCCCTAGCCAGACTTATCAAGAAAGAAAGAGAGTCTACACACATAAACAGAATCAGAAATGAGGAAGGAAAAATCACTATAGACACCACAGAAATAGAAAGAATTATTAAAGAATACTATGAAAAATTATATGCTAACAAATGGGATAACCTAGAAAAATCGGACAACTTTCTAGAAAAATACAACCTTCCAAGGCTGACCCAGAAAGAAACAGAAAATCTGAGCAGACCAATTACCAGCAATGAAATTGAATTGGTAATCAAAAAACTACGTAAGAACAAAACCCCTTGACCAGATGCCTTTAGCGCTGAATTTTATCAAACATTTAATGAAGACTAAATACCCATCCTCCTTAAAGTTTTCCAAAAAGTAGAAGAAGAGGGAATACTTCCAAACTAATTCTGAGGCCAGCATCACTCTAATACCAAAACCAGGCAAAACACCACAAAAAAAGAAAATTACAGACCAATATCCCTGATGAACATAGATGCAAAAATACTCAACAAAATATTAAGAAACCAAATTCAAAAATACATCAAAAAGATCATCCATCATAATCAAGTAGGATTTATTCCAGGGGTGCAAGAACTGTACAACACATTATACTTAACAGCGAGAAGCTGAAAGGTTTTCCTTTAAGATCGGG
>JAVSCE010000217.1:0-59321 GCA_032199065.1 Smutsia gigantea | reverse complement strand
AAGAGTGATACACGAGTAACAGCATGGATTTATAAATTTAAAAAACAGTACCTTTGATGTCTTAATTGTATATAATATAGTAAATAATGCTTTATTAATATGACATACAGGTTTGTCAAATGATTTTTCTAGCTCACTTGACTGGAAATTCATTAATCAGATCATTGTAAGTTCATCTGCAACTGATATAATTGAAAGTGACATCAGTTGCTCATGGCAAATGCTAGATTGCAAACAATTGGTGTTTTTTAAATTTGAGAGAGATCTTTGTACGGATGCAACTATTACTGTAATGTTAAGATTATTCTGCTAGCCCACAACATTGGGATACATCTCTGATAAATCATTCCAAAATATAAATTTTAGTATATTTAGAGTTGAGAATTCTCATTGAAAATTTCTCTAAAAAGATTTAACTCTTCATATAAATCAGTTTTATGCAAATCCAAATTTAACTTTCAGGGTAAATTTATGAAATGTCATTTTAATGTTTTCTCTGACATTTTCTGAAATTTGTGGGAGTTGTTCAAGAAACAAAGTGGCTTTATTATTTGTGTAAAATTCAAAATCCTGTAGTTTGCATTTTATTACTGTAGCATCAGTTACAAGAAAGACTAATTTGTCTTCCTTATTAATAACTGGTTTCTCTTAAGTTTCATATGAAACTATATTCTTTTCCATAGATTGTGATGTTCTTTAAATTTAATTTCTATTTTTAGGTGTGGATGCTTGCTTTGCAATATTGCACTAGTTTTCAAAACTGGAGCTTCTGAAGTCTTAAAAGAATTCTGATAACTTCCTGATATGCATTATGATGCTGTCCACTTGTACAGTTTTATTTTGTAATAACTTACTGACAAATTTTGCTGCGTGGGTGCTGGTAGGTCCTGTCTGGGTTCTCAGGCTGGCGCACTAGTGGCTAGACAGCTGCTGCAGGGACGGGCTCCAGAGGAGATGGGCACAGCCTCCATCACTTGTCCTGGGGCTGCCTCACCCCCTGCAGCACCTCCCTTTTCCCCAGCTATGGCTACGCTTGCCACCTGTCACCAAGCTAAGCCAGGTTCTGGTCACCCAGCACCCCACATCACTCAAGTTCACACATCTGTGTGCCCGGTCACCTCCCCGGGTCATGAGCACCGGTGCCCGCACTGCGTCCCTGCGGCCTCGACTGTGTGCATGCGCCTGCTGCTTCTGCTGGCCCACCTCAGGGTGCACCGGCTCCCGCCCAGAGCATCCCCTCTACTCAGTTCCATTGGCCCATTTGACTTCACTTGCAAAATTCAACTCCAAAGATAAGACTATTTCCAGACATGGCAGCAGAGCATCCGACCAAGCACAGGGCCTCAGCACACGGTCCTGTGCCCCTGCATTGAAGCCAGCCGTGACTGTGGGCAAACTTACCTGGGCATAGGTAGGAACCCCAACTTTTGGAGAAACATGTTGTTTAAGATGCAGGTGAGAAAGGTAGAGATGTCAGACATCTGTGGAGGAGCCGTGAGTGGAAAATTATAAAATAAATATTGGAACAACAGCTCAAACTAAGAAACGATGTGCAGACACAGGGCCCAGGAATTGCTGATTGTGGTCTCATTTTTGTTTTTGTTTTTTTTTTGGAAAAAGTACAATCATAGTGAGTTCTTAACAATTTCTGCTTCTGGTTTCCTTAAAGAGTAGTTATGAATTCAAGACATTTGTGATGTAATCTGAGCCAAAGCCTTTGAGATTTTAACTTTTCTCCCTGATACGTCATAGTTCCCTTCCCCATATTTTGAGAACAAATGTTTTTAGCTTCTGCAATGTTCAGTTTAGTTTTCATAGAAATGTCTTTCTTTTTGCATTCCTGTATTATTGATCTTTAAACTTTTTATTCAAGTGATTGCAATTCTGAGTTCAATTAGTGTAAATCAGGTTCAGCAAGCCGAGTGAATTTAGAGTAAACAACTCAACTGGAGAGAAGATAATGGAGCCATGAGAATACAGACACAGACATCAATCAGCAGTGGACATGGACAGCCCTGGTTCCTGGTGAGTGGTTTAATGGGCATTAGTTAAATATGGTTCCATTACAGCAGTTCAACTCCACTGTATATAATGTGGGGCACAAATATTTATCTCCATATCTATTTTTACAAAGATCTGTACCCAATAACATTCACAGATAATTATTTTTATTTTACTTAAAAGATGATACTATTGAGTTAGAATGGGTGTCTACTTGACGATTCACACATCTCTCCTTTTTCATTCTTATTCTGCTTTGTTATTTTCACACACTTAGAAGTTAACCTATGGGACAGTCAATGGCATGCAAAACTGCTTTCTTGTCTGAAGAATGCTCTTCTAAGCCTGTAGCATTATCCTATGTGTGTGTACATTTATGTGTCTGTCTGCTTTGAGGACTTTATTATAAAAGGTGTTAGTTAAGTGATGGCATTACCTGGTCCTTGTTTGAGCTGAGCAACTATTCTTCTAAATAGTCTACATTGTATTCTTAGATCAAACAAGCATATTAGTATCTAAACTGAATTGTGTTAGCTTATAGCTGACTTCTTTCATATGGAATGATGCCTTGGTGTCATGCCATCGGCTTAAATTGGTGGGTCTTAAAATAAGTATTTTTGCCTTTATTATAGAGATATTTTTGAGGACATGGTTCAGTAAATTCCAAACGTCTTTTTCTGAGGATCTAAACTGTAAATTTCTTTACCATCTGAGGATCAGAGAAAAGCTGTGCTTATGTGTTCTTTGGGTGTTGGGCACGCAAGCATCACATCTTCTACCCTCTACTCATTCTTGCAAAGAAACTTAGAACATATGTTCATTGGCTTCACTTTTCCCCTACTCATTGTTTTCTTTATCCTTGTCTCTATTTACTTTTAAAACCTTGCTATGATATATGTAATAATGTGAATCACGTCAAACCATTTTTATAATAGCTTGGAATTAAAATAAACATGCATCCCATTAAAAACTCATAAACCCCTTTTTGTCTTCTTACTTCCACATTCATGTGCTTAGTTATAATGATCAGGCTCTCCTAAGGAGAGAAACCTGTTTCCCTAATGTTGACAACTACATTTCTTACAGCCAGATGGTATGAGGCTAAAACTGTGGCCTTTCAAACACTCATATGTAGCTGAGAGGGAGGAAGGGAAAATTTATTAAGTCACAGTTTCAATCCACGAAGCCCGAACTATTGGTGTCATCAAATGTTGCACAGCCTGCAACTCTCGGAGGGCTCCAGGAGCCTGGCCTGGTGCCACTTGAAGCCATCCGCTTTCCTAGGGGAAATTAAGTGTATCTGACAAAATTTCCCCATCTAGTTCATTTGCTCACAGTGTTACTGTGATGGAAATCCAGGCCTTGAGCCAAGGTTAGGTTCCCCACATTCTGGGCACATCTCCTGATAGAGTTCAGAAGTTCTCACAAACTTCATACTTTCAATCTGGAGGCATCCTCACCATATTACATGTGGTCATACAAAGTGTCATCAGCATTTTGTGGTTAAAATTTTGTAAAGAAAACTTTTTGGACCATTAGCAATTATAGGCCCAGCTGAGGCATGAGCCCAAGGGTTTTCCATTTCAACTTAGGCTGCCTGCCTTTTATGCTCTATTTCCCTGCAGTTTCAAAACCATAAAGGTGGCCAACAGCAGCAGGTGGGACATGACACTTGAAACAGAGAAGTTCTCTGCCAGAAGGAAAAAATCTATGGAAGGTACTAGGCACATTCCCAAGAGAGCAGACGTTGCAGCCAGTGGAGCGAAAGTGGGCTGCATATGAGTTAAAACTTGATACTCTGAACACCCTGAGTAGGTATTTCTGCCAGATGGTGTCCTAACAAAACTCTTAAATAAAACACTGAATAAAGTGGAGAAATGGGACCTGTTTAATAGAGGTTTATTGCTGACAGTTAACTCCATGACAACATTATAACAGTGGGGCTGTTGTCTAAAAGTGAAAATGAAAGAAAAGAAAGACACATAAGCTCAGAGCAGGATGCAGCTGGGCGATCAGAGTTCATCTGTCCGTCTTCTTCACTGAGTAGGTAACTTTTTAAGGCCATTTGTGAAATTATCACTGAATAAGGAAAAAGGTATTCTGACCTCATTTTTTCAAAACTGCAATCCTGCACTGACATGTGTGGAACCAAGGGCTATGAGACCCGGAAAAATTGAGCCCAGGATTGTTGTGCTGTGTTTATTACATCAAATACTGGTTTCCAGAGATTCCTGGGCCGTGGGGAGTTGTCGGGTTGGATGGGCTTCTCATTTTCAGATGACAGCTGCTTGCATGGTGGGTGTGGCAGGGGGGACCTCACCCTTCTGATAAATGGCTTCCCAAAGCAAGTGGGGTGCAGGGCCTGAGAACACAGAGTGAAATAATGCTGGGGTCCCAGTCAGTGTGTTCATGCCACAGAAAGTAAGACCTTAGGAGCCTCTAGGCAGGTTCCAGGGTCTCATGGCTGGAGACACGAGCAGAAGGGGGGATGCGGCACAGCTAGAACTCTTCGAAGGAGCAGAGAAGCAACGAATGGGTCACAAAGGTGTCAGAAGACAAGCACAGGGGCACTGGTCGCCAGCACAAGGAATCACTTTGCTTTTTTGTCATTGAGAGGGTTTGATAACGCTCATCTTGAAGTGATTTTTTAAAAAAATAAGTTTGAATAATTCAGTTTCCGTCATTTTGCAATTTTAAATGCAAACAATTCCCAATGCTGCTCAGTTCGTTCCCGAATGGAATCTTACAGATTGCCTCCAATTCTACTTTTTTCTTTTTTTTTTAGTTTCCTCAGAGTCTTAACATACCTATTTTTTACCAACCAAATTTCATATTATAATGATTTTTACATTTTCATTTAAATCACACAAAAAAGATTTGAGAGATAAATAATATGTTGATATGCTATCAGTGATTATTTCTAGAGGATACGTGATGTCACTACGTCTTTCATGCCTCTGTATTTTTCAAATTGTCGTCATTGAACCTGTATTGCTTTTATGCTGAGAACTAATTGATGCTTGCTATTTAACATTTTTGTCTAAATATGACTATATATCCAATAACCTTTTTAAACCCATTAAACTGCTTCCTTTAATAGACACACACACCTTCACTGAAAACAAAGCTATAAAAAATTCAGTCTTCAGAGTTTCACAGTTTCTGTATATGTTTGCATAGGTGTTAGCTTCCACATGACACCGGAGATCATAGTGTATCATTCTGTACAGTACCTCGTTCATTGCCTAGGAGCAAAGTTATATGGATTTCTGTTCTCTAAACGTTTTACATCTCTGTTATATGTAGAGTTTTTTATATATAAAATTTCATAAAAATATGAACAGCTGAGAATATATGTGTATTATGCAAATGTATTATAAGTATTTTATACATACATTTATTTATATTTGATACTTAGGATTGCTTTTTGTATAATTACCTAACTAAGTCTTAAAAGTATTTTTCCAATTATTCTGAATCAATTACACATGGAGAAAAAAGGGGGGAACAATTTAGGTAAAGTACTTCAACCTTTCAGATGGTGGTGATTGTAGATGCATAGTATCCCATAACTGGGCTCTGCGCTGAACACAGCTCACATAGGACTGTTGGGTTCCATTGTTGGAACGCAGTCAGAAATTTCAGTAGCTGAACTAATATTTTGATATTGGGAAGAACATCTCGCATGGAGCCAGAATATACAACGAAAATTGTCCTTTGCCTGGGATCTGGGAAATTTGCTGGTAGTCACCAAGTATGGCTATTACACAGAGAGGAGTTCTTAGTCATTCAAAATCACACAGGATTTTTTAACTGAAACTTTATTTCAATATCATTTTGTAATCTTCGTATTTTAAAAATTAAATGCCTGGGGGACAAACAATCTTCTTCAATATATTGGAATGCTAGTGTATCAAAGGTGGAAGAGATTTAAGTAATATTTAGTCAAATCTTCTCAACCTACAGTTTAAATAAGAGGTTCAGTTCTGAGCAAATGGTGTGTATGGTATAAGGTGGGGAGATCAGTTTTTATCATTTCTAATTAATGGATTACTATTGATTGGAAAAATTGACCCTTCCTAATGAATTGTAATTGAGCCTTTGTCATAAATCTGGTGAATGCTTGGGACACTCTTGGGCTCGCTAATCTAATCTCCAGTGGTCTTTGTGTCTACACTTGCCCAGCATTACTCTGTATTCATATTAGTGTTATTTCTTCTCCAGCTTTATTATTTATTAGCATTGGCTTGCCTATGCTAGTTCCTTCCTATTTACATGAAATATTAAAATTAGCTTGCCAATTTCTACAAAAACAACCTTTTGAGATTTTGATTGGAATCACATTGACTCATTGAATCAATATTGGGAGAATTGGTTTTTAAAAATATTGACCTACCCAATCCATAAATATGGCATGTCCCTCCACTTATTTAATCTTTCATTGCTCTCAGTTTTATTTTTAAAGGCTGTGTAGATGTTATGAACATTTTTTAAGTATTTTATATTTTATTCTATTGTAAATGGTTTTTAAAATTTTATTTCCCAGATATCCATTACTACTTTAGAGAAATAAAGTTGATTTTTATACTGACCTATTCATCAGCATTGTTGTATGCACTTGTTATTTTTATTAAATTGTAGATCCTTTTAGCTTTCTAAAAAGTACATAAACATGTCGTCTATGAATAATGACAGATTAATTTTTTCTTTTCCAACTATAATGCCTTTTCTTTCTTTTACTACTGGCCAGAAAGCAGTCCAACTATAATGCCTTTTCTTTCTTTTACTACTGGCCAGAAGGCAGTACAGTGGTAACTGTAAGTGGTGATGGTGGATGTAATTTTTCTGTTTCTGACTCTGGCAGAAGGCTTTCAATATTTAACCATTAAATGTGAAAGCTGTATGGTTTTAAAGATAACCATAGCCTTTGTGACTACAGAACTCCTTCTATTCCAGTTTGATGGCTTAAAAAAAAACTTTAAATGGGTGTGTAAATTGGGATTAATTAAAATTAAGAACTTTGGTTGATAAAATACACCATGAAGAGTACAAAAAAAAAACAAGTCATAGACTGGCAGTATATATATACAATATGTGGGGCTTATAAAACATAATCCAACTAAAATGGGCAATAACTCCTTGAAAGGGCTGTCAATGGCCAAAGCTGGTATAAGTTGAACAACAAAATTTTTAAAAACCCTTGGATTATACTTCAAGAATAAAATAAATATCCATGAGTGAAGAAATGATTAAGTAAAAAAAATAAATGAGAAGGAACAAATAATCCTTACTAAAGAATTCAAAACAATATGTGCAGGTGCTCCCCACCAGGATGTTGGACTTAATTCCTCTCCCCTTGTGTGCAGGTTGCATTTTAGTTACTAGCCCCCAAATGCAGAGGGAAACAATGATGGCAAAGTGGAGAAACCCGTCAGAGGCTCCCTTGCCCAAGTGATGAAGGGTTACTCACCAGTCCTAAGTTGCATCAATCTTATCTGCTCTCTGAAATGTTGCAGTGAGATGAATGTTTCAGCTCTATGGTACTCTACTGAGAGAGTTACCTTAGAAAGGCAGAGTTAGAGCTTGTAGGCCTTTGAGACCACAGTAATGATTCTGAGTTTTGTTTGAAAATCAACAGAAATATATTCAGGGTAAACCAAGTCGAAAGTTTTGCAGGAGCACAGGAAGCATAAAGGGAGGTCAGAGGAGCTAGGTGTTCTGGGGCTTAAGAACCATGAGCAGGACCATCCGGCAAACAATGCTGTAGAAGGTCCCACATGCAAGTAAGACTGCTCACAGCGGCCAACGACAAGCAAGAGGCTATGCTTCAGCTTTGAAAAAATGCTTTTATCAACATCCATATTGAAACAAAAAAAGATCCAATTATATTGTTCAAAATCATTCTTTAAATGCCAATTAGACATCAATGGCCATGTTTGCCATATGACTGTAATCCCCATTAACTCCAAAGTAACCAATGCTAATATAGAAAGTCATTTTCTCACTACACACTCCGTAATGAAGTGACTTCTAGAAGGGATTGTCTAGTTGATTTATTACTCCTGCTAGGTGATAGGAAGACTTCCACTGGAAGGCATTTATAATTTATCAAGTTTTGTTGGCCTATGGAAGAGTAATTACTTTTCCAGGGCTGATGTGATATATGAACCAATACAAGCACTAGGGATATGAACAATGACCAATCTTTTACTTAAACAAAATTAAACTGTAACACAGTTACTATATGCACAGTACTCATTTAACATTTTCCAGGAATGGCTCTGAAAATATCCTAATCTCCAAATCCCCAACTATGATATCATAGAGACATTTGTCCTTCCATGCATGTGACAGCCAGGAGCTAGGGGCACTCATTGACCAAATGATATATTTTTGTAACTGAAATAAAATCATGCTTTAAAAATTATAAAACAGCATATGGCACAACTTTCAAAATGAATCATGAATAACGAAATCACAGAGGCTAACCTTAGAGGTACCAGTGCATTTTTAAAATTCGTGTGGTGATGTCACGACTATAAAGCTGATTTTCTAATCATTACCTTTTTGTATCTTCCTATACTACTAAGACATGGGGATATTGAAACTAAAAAAGGAAAAATAATGAGAGCACAGGTGTCTTCAAATAGTCATGTGGAAGATAAAATAGATTCTATACCACAGTGTAACACAAAAATAATAGTGATAGTGAGAAAGAAAATTTAGGTCTATTATAAGAAGAACATTCCTAATAATTTCAGTTATCTAATAATGGAATGGTTCTGTTTTTTCTGTTTGTAACTCCAGGTGAAAATCCTGGGGCAAAATACCTTTGAAACCAAAACCAGTCAAAGGGAGAGATAAAGTGGGAGAAACCCATTTATTTCTTACAAGCAGTCACCCACTTCTGCTCTTCCATTTCTCTTGTGACCCAGCTGCAGAAGAAGAGGCCCCACCCAACATCTCTGGTCCAGCTATGCCCTCACTTACCCTTGTAATTACCTACTGATATGAAGATGCACTAAAGCCAGGTGAGAGATTCTGGAAATATTGCAATTTTACCCACACTGTTTGTTTGCAAAGCAATGGGTTTCTCATCACAGGAAGTATTTAATAGAACCTGAGATGGATGTCAGAGAAAAGCTGTAAGTAATTCCTACATGAAGTGCAGTCTGGACTAGATTACCTGGGAAATGACTTGAGACTAAGTATTTGTGCTTGTTGATATACAATAACAATAAGTCAAAGTTCTAGATAGGATTCCTGTTTTTGGAACAGAATAAAATCTATTAAATGAGTAGATGTCTTTATCCATTTTTTGTGGTACATTTTAGAAAATCTTGTGTCAGACTACATTTCTTGGGGAAAATTACATATACTTCTAAACTTCCTGAGCCGCATAAACATGAAGGAAATTGTTTCAAATACTGTATGTTTTCAAATGTCCCTCTGTCCCTCCTTATCCCAACAACACAAAAGTCCTAAATTGTTGAGAATTGAGGTGGGGTGGAAGGTGCAGCCAACTGTAATGAACAGTCACTAGTTGCTCTGGGATTCCTCTGACCCTTTTGACCTTTCTTCTGATATGAGCCCTTCCCTTTCCTTTGTGGGAACTGTCCAACCCCTGTGCTTCTGTTACAATCCTAATCCCTGTTCTTTTGCACCCTTTATCACAGTAATTAGTTCAGGAATTGTGTGACCCAAGCTAACCCTAACCAGTAGCTTTCCCAAGATGTCCCAGATAGGGATGGAACATGAATTTTCGCTTTCCTCGTGATTTCCTAAGCTGTGCCTTGTTGACTCAGAGTTACTGGAGACCATATTCCCTTCTCTAAGGATACAGCCCATTCAGAGTAAAGACAGCATGCTAGCCCTTTCTCTATACTACCGAAGAGAAGAATTTCTAAAACCCAGCTGGAGATAGTTTTAGGGAGAAAGTGAGGGGTATTATCTATTGAGCAACATCCTTGGGAAGAACTACCTGAGCCAGGATAGTTCTAGGTCTTGGACCTTGGAATCTGAGTAAGGATTCGATGGTTATTATATCTCAGCACATCTCATCCCTTCTTCTATACACGGATGGGCTCAGTCCTCTTTGAATTCATTGTATTTTGAGGCCCTGCCAGGAATTGTGAGTGGTGGGAACTGACACACACAGGTGACCATGTGAGTCTCTGGTATTGATTAACTTGTGGTTACAGACAAAGAATGTCAAAGAAGCAGGTAATCAAGACCACTGAAGGGCACCTCTGGGGTAAGTACCAGACACTAAGATCATGGAAGGAGGAACTTAACCCTGCACTGGAGATCAGAAATTCATGCAGTTTTGTGGAACATTTCAGAAAGCCTTGTATTCACATGTGTTTCTTGAGGAAGTGATTTGAATTACTCCCAAATGGTCTGAAAGAGATAACCAGGTTGAGGGGAAAGAGGAGTGCTCCATTAGGTTAGCAGTAACATCACTAAAGCTAAGAGTGTGTTTGGAAGGCTTCACACTCCTCCAGTGTCCTTGTTTTTGTCTCCCCATTGTGTCTGAGCTTCCCTAAGGACTCCTCCTTAGGTAGAGCTTTTGTGCTCCTCTCGGCTCTAATCCACTGTTATTATACTGCAGCCTCGTTGGTGTGACCATGTGATGAGTGGTTGAAGTGTCCTAAAATCTTATGATTAAATCTAAGTCTTTTAGTGGAGTTCTGTCTGTAGGTTGTAACCTTCACAAGTTTTTCTTAGCTTTACTTGTGCCATTTAGGCCATACAGGAAGACTAGAAGTGGAAAGAAGTGGGAAATACCCTTCTCCAGGCTGGATGAGGTGTTTGGAAAAGGCTTGAACACTGGAGAACAGGTCTTTGTTATGGAGAATGGTCCAGGTGTGTTTCACAATGGTTGCTTTCCCCACCCTTCTGCTAGACCCTGGAGGGGACCTCCTTGATTCTTCATCTCACGGGCCTGGTGGGTTACTGAAGATAAAGTCGTGAAAGCATGCTCTAACCCCAAGAGGGCACCCTCTGAAGTTTTCTTATTCTCATACTATTCCACACTCAGCCTGTACAAATTCATCAAAATTACTATTTCAACATTTCTAATAGTTTGTGGCTCCAGCAGCTTCTGCTCTACATATGTAAATCTTGACTGTAACTCTGGATCTGTCCATCTTTTCAGGTTTCAGGGTGGCAGATTGTCCTGTTTTTGGATGTGTCCAAGAAAAGTCACTGGGTTTGTTCTGCTTTTTTAATTCAAAGTATAGGAATAATGACTTCTAGACTCTTATTGTCAGAACTGAAACTGTAAATACCACAATGGAGTCAAACTAGCTATCCATACAGAACAATAACAATAAACTCTCTAAACAGTTGGAAACTGAATAAAGTAACACGTTTCTAAATAATTCATCAACAAAGAAGAAAATTCAAAGAGAACAAATATATTGAACTGAATGAAATGATATACAACATATCAAAATTTGTGAGACATGACCAAAGCAGTGCTGAAAGGAAAATTCATAGCAATAAATGCTTACATTGGGGAAAGAAAAGGGGAAAGTCTCTATTCAGTAACCTATGATCCCACCCTAAGAACCTAAAATAAAAAGAGAAAAATAAACCCCGTGTAATCAAAAAGAAGGGAGCAGTAATGATAGGAGTGAATATCAATGAAACTGAAATCAAAATCAAACAGAAAGCTGTTATTTATAAATATCATTGTAATTGATGAGCTTCTAGTGAAATTTATAAAGGCAAAAAGAAGACACAACTTACCTATATCAGGAATAAAACAGTGGATATCACTAACTTTACAGATATTGGAATACAGTTTGGCAACTTAGACTAGATGAACCAATTTCTTGAAAAAGCACAAACTACCACAGCATACACAATATGAAATTGATAATCTGAGTTGTTCTATAATATTTAGGGAAATTGAATTCATAATTGGACCCTCCCCACTAAAAAGAAGAGACTATTAATTCAGCTGGCTTACTGGATAATTCTGTTAAATGTCACTGGATAATTCTAAGGAAGAATTAAAGAACTACATACAATCTCTTCTAAAAAACTGAAGAAGAGAGAACATTTCTCAATTAATTTTATGAACCTAGTATTACCCCAAAACAAAACTATATAAAGACAGTTAAAAAAAATAAACCTCATAAATGCATTTGTAACATTTCTTAACAAGATATTTGTATGTATAATTTAGCAATATATAAGAAGAATTATATATCATAACCAAGTGAAATTTACTCAAGGTATCAAGGCTGAATCAATATCTGAAAATCTATCAAATGTAATCTAAATATTAACAGGATAAAGAAGAAAGATGGCAAGATTATATCAATTGATGTAAAACTAGTATTTGACAAAATTCAACACCCATTCATGACTCTTGGCATACTACAAATTGAGGGAAACTTCCCATCTTGAGAAAAGGAATCTACAAAATACCTACAGTCATCTTTATACTTAATAATGAAAGAGTGACTGCTTTCTCCCTAAGATTATGAGAAAGATAATAATCCTTTTTTCCAGATGACATGATTGTTTACATAGGAAATCCCAAATAATATACATAAAAACCCTCCTAGAGCTAATAAGTGAATTCAACAAGTTCATGAAATCCAATGTACACATACAAAACATCAGTTTTGTTTCTCTGTATTAGCAGAGGAAATGTGGACACAAAAACTATAACACTTGTACTCCCTCAAAAATATGAAACACTTTGGTATATATCTAACAAAATATGTAAAGCACTTGTGTGCAAAAAACTGCAAAAACACTAATAAAAGTATTCAAATTCTAAATAAATGGAGAGGCATGTCATGTTCATAAATTAGAAGACTCAACATGGTAAAGATGGCAGTCCTTGTACATTGATAAACAGGTTTAACAATTGCTCTCAAAATCTTGACAAGATATTTTGTAGGCATTGAAAAGAATTTTCAAAGATTTATATGGAAAGTGAAGTACATAGAATAGCTAAGACAATTTTGAAAAAGAAGAACAAAGTGCTAAGAATCAGTCTACCTGATTTCAAGATATACCTACATTAATAATATTGTGTGTTGTTGGAAGAGGGATAGATAATTAGAACAATGGAACAGAGTAGAAAACCCAGAAATAGACCCACATATATGCCCAACTGATTTTGACAAAGGTGCAAAAGCAATTCAGCGGAGGAAGGATGGCCTTTTCAATAAATAGTACTGAAGGAAATGGACACCACACACAAAAACATGAATCTTTACCTAAACCTCACACCCTACACAAAAATTTACTCAAAATAGATCACAGACTTAAATTAAAATGGAAAACCACAAAGCATTTAGAAGTAAACATTGGAGACAATCTTCAAGATGCAAAGCTAGGTAAAGTATTTTTAAATTTAACACTAAAAGCAAAATTCATAAAAGGAGAAATCGATAAATTGGACTTCATCAAACTTCTTCATCTTGTTAAGAACAAGACCCTGTTAAGAAGAGGAAAAGAAACATTACAAACTGGGAGAAAATATTTGCATACTGAGAACCCAACAAAGGACTAGTATGTAGAATATATGAAGAACTAAAAAGCAATAGAGTAGAACATGTGTGAGGGACATTTCACTAAGAGGGATATGTAGATAGCAAATACACATGTGAAAAGATGTTCAGTGTCACTAGCCTTTAAGAAAGTGCAAATTAAAACCAAAAAGATAAACCACATGCCTACCAGATTGACTAAAATAAAAAATAGTGACAACAAATGTGTGCAAGGATGTAGAAAAATTGGATCACTTATACATTGCTAGTAGAATGTATGTAAACATACATACCATTTGGGAAAAGAATTTGGCAGTTTCCTAAATAACTAAGCATACAAGTGCTGTATGACCCAGCAATTATCCCAGAGAAATAAAGACTATGTTCACACTAGAACCTGTATACAAATCTTTATCACAGCTTTATTCATAACTGCCTCAAAGTGGAAACAACTGAGATGTTTTTCAGTGGATGAATGTTTAAATAAACTTTGCCATATCCAAAACAATAAAAAGGAATGGGTTATTAATACATGCATATTAATATATTGATACATGTAACAACTTCGATGAATTTCCTGAGAATTATACTAATAAAGTCAATCAAAAAAGGCTACTTACTATGTAATTCTGTTAATATACCATTCTTAAAACAATCTAAATTATAGAAACAGGGAGTACACTTGCAGTTGCTAGGAGCCAAGGATAGATGGCGGAGGGAAGTGGGTGAACCTGTGAGATCCTTGTGGTGATGGGAACGTTCTGTTCCATGAGGCCAGACCTTTGTCTGCCACCTGTGGCTTGCAATGCCGCAGCTAAGAGAGGCTTGTCTGCACCACTAGCTGCACTCCAGTCCACGCCTCCTCAGGTTCTGGTTCAACACCCCTCCTCAGCTGCCTGCATTAAGAGCAGAACACCCCCTCTTCCTAGTATGCCTGCTCACTTCCTGCCCCAGGATGGACCATGGCCCCGGGTTGACAGACCATTGGAATATCCATTACTTTGGACAACCAGGCAATTTTGAGGTTTGGTGAGGTTGACTCATGGTCCTATGACATAATTTCACCTAGATTTGGTACATTCCAGAGATTTGGGGTAGTCTATTATGTGGTAATGGCCACATAAGCTACTTACTTTTTAATTTAACTTGATACAGATTTAGGATGAGATGCCCAAAGCACCCGTTTCTGAGATGAGAAAGACCACTTTGTTTCTATAGTTTTAAAAATTACACTGCTTCCCTCTGCTTTCATTTTAGTCTGAGCAAGGATAATAAAGTTCAGTAAAACCAAAAGCATATTTAGGCAACAGTGTGCTCTTCTGTGGAAGCTGGAAATAATATCGTTTTATTCAGGGTCAGATCCTGTTTAATACAAATGTCCTCATTAATCTGTTTGTTTTAGAATTATAAGGAACCTTGTTTAACAGCCCCAGACACATCTGTGTAGATCTTGTTGAGTGCTGACAGTAAGACCATACTTAGTTATCTATTGAAAAATAGCTTCTGTTTTCCCTGATCCAGTTCACCAATATTAAAAGATAATGGTGACAAATTTATATTTCTTTTTGGATTTAATTTGCTAGATTATTGGTCCCTCAGGAAATATTATAATTGTTATAATTATTATTTTCCAAATAATCGAATGCAAACATCTCAGGGTTATTTAGTTGGAGGCATGGAACTGCGAGTGATTATTTAGAGAAAATCTACTTGTAATACAATTTGCAATTGCATTATGCCACTTGCTCTAGGAGAACATGGGTAAATTGATTTGCAAGTAAAATATTTCATGGAATTATTGTTAGTGCCATTGCATGTGACTTGTAAAGCTGCAGTCTTGTTTTAGAGACCACTCTTGAGTTCTAAAATTACTTATATATCTTATAACTTAACAGTGAAGATGAATTGGTTAAAAACATATAGACTTGTTAATGATTTTGTCCTATAATTTAATTTTTAATTTCTAGAGAAAGCAAACATAAAAGTATTAGAATATATCTTAATTTCTAAAATTCACATGAAACCACAAAAGACCCCGAATAGCCACAGCAATCCTGAGAAGGAGGAATAAAACGGGGAATTATACTCCCTGACTTCAAGCTCTACTACAAAGCCACAGTAATCAAGACAATTTGGTATTGGCACAAAAACAGACCCACAGACCAGTGGAACAGAATAGAAAATCCAAACATTAACCCAAACATATACAGTCAATTAATATTTGATAAAAGTGCCTTGGATATACAATGGGGAGATGACAGCCTCTTCAGCAGCTGGTGTTGGAAAAACTGGACAGCTACATGTAAGAGAATGAAACTGGACTACTGCCTAACCCCATACACAAAAGTAAACTCAAAATGGATCAAAGACCTGAATGTAAGTCATGAAACTGTTCAATTCTTAGAAAAAAACATAGGCAAAAATCTTTTGGACATAAACATGAACGACCTCTTCATGAACATATCTCCCCGGGCAAGGGAAACAAAAGCAAAAATGAACAAGTGGACTATATAAAGCTGAAAAGCTTCTGTACAGCAAAGGACACCATCAGTAGAACAAAAAGACATCCTACAGTATGGGAGAATATATTCATAAATGACGTATTCAATAAGGGGTTAACATCCAAAATATATAAAGAACTCACACAGCTCAACAAACAAAAAGCAAATAATCCAATTAAGAAATGGGCAGAGGACATGAATAGACACTTCTCCGAAGAAGAAATTCAGATGGCCAATAGGTACATGATAAGATGCTCCACATCGCTAATCATCAGAGAAATGCAGATTAAAACCACAATGAGATATCACCTCACACGAGTGAGGATGGCCAACATCCAAAACACAAACAACAACAAATGTTGGCGAGGATGTGGAGAAAAGAGAACCCTCCTACACTGCTGGTGGGACTGCAAATTAGTTCAACCAGTGTGGAAAGCAGTATGGAGGTTCCTCAAAAAACTCAAAATAGAAATACCATTAGACCCAGGAATCGCACTCCTAGGAATTTACCCTAAGAATGCAGCAGCCCAATTTGAAAAAGACAGATGCACCCCTATGTTTATTGCAGCACTATTTACAATAGCCAAGAAATGGAAGCAACCTAAGTGTCCAACAGTAGATGAATGGATAAAGAAGAGGTGGTACATATACACAATGGAATATTATTCAGCCATAAGAAGAAAACAAATCCTACCATTTGCAACAACATGGATGGAGCTAGAGGGTATTATGCTCAGGGAATAAGCCAAGCCGAAAAAGACAAGTATCAAATGATTTCACTCATATGTGGAGTATAGGATCAAAGAAAAAAACTGAAGGAACAAAACAGCAGCAGACTCACAGAACCCAAGAATGGACTAATAGTTACCAAAGGGAAAGGGACTGGGGAGGATGGGTGGGAAGGGAGGGACACGGGGGAAAAGGGGGCATTACGATTAGCAGATGTAATGTTGGGGGGGGCACGGGGAGGGCTGTAGAACTCAGAGAAGACAAGTAGTGATTCTATAGCATCTCACTATGCTGATGGACAGTGACTGCAATGGGGGGGACCTGATGAAGGGGGTAGTTTAATAGCCATAATATTGCACATGTAATTGTAGATTAATGATACCAAAATAAATGAAGAATAAATAAGGAAAAAAATAATATATATTCATTTTATGAATTTAAATATGCTTGCCCATGTTGTACATTCATGTTTTTGTATTTTTGACCTTTTTATATTTGCAGTTGAGAATAAGAGTCTTGACTTTGCAAAAGTACAATTTTAATTGTTGTCTAGCTTACATGAGTCAGATTCGCACACTGAATTCTGATCATTGGGCTTACAAGACAACCCATTCCTTGGAAAACTGCTCATGTGTACATTTATCTCAGTTTTTCAGTTGACATTTTTTTTCCTGATAGGTTTTTTCGCTATTAGAATCCAGGATCTATTCTCATGTCACATGAAGCTTTGTTTTAGTAAATGCTTCATAAAGAATACAAAACTTAAAGGTGGGCATCTGAATGGATATGTCTATTTTTACTTAATTTTGTGAACATGTGCTGAGATTATTATGTTACTTTGGATGTCTAAGGAAAGGCACAGAATCAAGTCAAAACCCATGAGAAAATAAGATTATTTTATGCCACTTTGTAATCTAAAAGCATATTAACAGTATTATTAACTTGCTACAGTTGATTTAAAAAATATGTAAGTTATGAGCCTCAAAAAGAGAGCATAAATTGATTATGTAGAGTTAAAAGAAACATTCTTGCAGTCAGGATCCAACTTAAAAAATAGATTGTGATTCATATTTTACCTATTCCTTTTTTCTCTCTCCCTGGCACTGCATCCAACTAGAGGTATCTATTTTCCTGACTTTCATGTTAATTATTCCCTTGTTTTCTTTTATTACTACCATCTATGAAGATGTCTGTCATCTACATGCAGATGAATTGTTTGTATGTCCCTGCTTTGGAATGAATGTGGATGGAATCATACCACATGATGTTTGATTGACTTTTTTTTCTAACCTTATGCTTTAGAGATTTCTCCACAGTGACACAGGTGGCTCTAATGGATTAGTTTATTTTCACTTCTTTGGAGTATTCCACTGAAAAGATATTTTGCAATTGATTTGTCAATTCTGCTTGATGAGCCTTCCAATTCTTTACTTCCTTTTATTATGTTATTGTGAGCAGTGCTGTCATGAACATTTGTGTATACCTTACTGGTTTGCATGAGCAATATTTTTCTGGTGGTATGTTTAGCCATAAGACATTCCTACATTCAGCTTTACAAGGTAATTCCAGACTGTATTCCAAAGCAAGTGTACCAACTTATGTCCCCACCAGCATGTATGGGCTCTCATTTTTCTGCTTTTTTATCAACACTTGATAATATCAGATTTCAATTTTTGCCAATTTGGTGGTGGTGAAAAAGATTTAATTTGTAGATTTAATTTTCATTTTCCTGATAAGTACTGTGATCGAGACTTACTTCATGTATTTGTGCGCCATTCAATGCTTCACTTTTGTGAATACCTCTTCTGTCTTTTTGGGTTTTTTTGGCTCATGTTTTTATGGATTTTTTTTGTCTTTTTCTTACCAGTACATTAAAAAATACTCTGGACACTAATCCTACATGCATTTTAAGCATTGAAAATATCCTCTCTCAATTTGTGGCTTGTCATCCTTTATGGTATTTTTAGATAAATGGGAGCATTTTTGCTCTAATACAGTCAAAATCATCATTCTTTTCTACTCTTTTGGGGATGGTCTTGTTCAGGAAATCCTTTCCAGCCTAGAAATCACAGGATTCTCTCACATTTTTTTATAAAAAGTTCAGTACAAACTTCGTTAATTTTCAGCATGAATTAACATTTATTGTAGACTTCATGCACACTCAGGCATCCATCGATCCTTCCCACAGCTGTGGGTCTGTTTCTGGGTTCTCTTTATGTTTCCCTCTGCTTTTGAGCCACTCTGCTTTAATTACTCTTATTATACAATACTTTGTGACTGCTATGACTTTATTAGATACTTGTAACTTAATTGTCACTACTTTATAATAACCTGGATATCTAGTAGGGCAATTATATCTACCTTGTTCTTCTTTAAAAAGGCCTTGGTGATCCTTGGCGGTTTGTTCTTCCTTCTAAATTTTAGAAATATCTTTTGAAGACTGTGAAGAGCTGTATGTAGCACTGGTATCTGCTCAACCTTGAGTTTTTGTTCTAAATTTTGCATATCTTTTTATATTTAGATATTCTTTGTTATCTGTTTCTAAGGGTCTTCCACATCTTTGATGAGATAGTATTTCAATAGGATGCTTAAAATTTTTACTTCAGGTTCATTCTGAGACCCTATTTGCTTTTCTTTCTATTTGAAATGGTATCTATCTTTTAATTATTTTATTGATGTAGAGTAGAAATGCAAGTATGCCTTAGTATTTTAATTTTGTGTACAGCATCTTTGGCAAATTTTCTTATTAATTATAATAATTTACCTATAGAATTCTTGAGACTTCTATAGAGGATATTTTCTAAAAATAAGGAATCTTTAGTTTTATCTTTATGTGTTTATTTTACTATGCTTACTTGTTTTGGTTTTGATTGTGAAGAAAATACTTGTCACTTTTCAGTCATTCAACAAATAGTCAGACCTGGCTTAGCAGGTACCAGCAAACCAGACCATCCTGGGTATCATAGAGCTTACATTTTAGTAACGGTGGGGGTGAAGACAGAAAGCAATCAATCGGTATAATAAAAAACTAAACTCTTTGGTATTTAGAAGGTGACAAATGTCATGGGGGAAATAGTACAAAGGGTGTCAGGTCTGGAGGAGTGTAGATGGTGGTTACCAAGTTTGCAAAGTGCCTTCCGGTCCTACTAATACACAGATGGGGTATTGCAGGTGCCGAAGCTTTGTTAAGCTTGTCAAACTGACTCATTTAATACTCCGACCAGCTCTCAGCAGATCAGCTGCCCTATGGTAGTGCCTTGATATTGGTCAGCAAGCCCTCACATCCTGTCCTGCGACAACTCACTTGTGCATGTCAGATGTTCCAGCTCAAATCTTTCCTTCTGCCTCACTTACATCCCTGAGAATGACCTTTAGCGAGAGTCAGCTGGTGTCAATTTTGACTTCTCTGAACATATCTCTATTTTGCCCTCATTCTGGAAAGATAGGGGAAATTTAGACAGACAAGTATTTTTTATCAGCACTTGAAGATATTAATTTACTGCCTAATGGCTTCCGTTCTTCCCATTCAGCCCAACGGCTGCCTGTCTGTGGTGACTTGCCTGCCCTCCTTAGCCGTGGGCTGTTCTGTGGTCCCACAACAATAAGCATGATTTCTAGTTATGTTGATTGGAACTCTTTGGGCTTCCTGGATGTCAGAATTGCTATATTATTACAATTCTGGAAAGATTTCAGCCACTGTCATTATCTTTCAAAGGTGATTCTTATCCTTTATCTTTGTCTCCACCTCTGGAACTCCAGTTAGACAAAATGGAAACTTTTCTCTTTCTTTGCTGTGGTTCAGCCTTTTTGTCATATTTCTCACCTTTTTCCCCCTCTGTTGCTGCATTCTGAATGATTTTTTCAGCTTTCTGCTACTTTACTCTTTTTTTTTCATTTTCTCCCATCTGCTATTTAATCCATGAGTTTAATTTTAATTGCCTTTGTAGATGATGAAATTGTGATGTCATTATTTTTGAAACTTTCACGGTTTAAATAAACCTTTGCTGCTTCCTTCTGCAGTTGACCCTTGAACAATGGGGGCTTAGGAGTGCTGACCTTCTGAGGGGTCAAAAATCTGCATATGACTTGATTCCACAAAAACTTCACTACTAATAGCCTGCTGCTGAAGAGAAGCCTTACCAAAATCATAACAATTGATAACATATTTTGTATGTTAAATGTATTATATACTCTATTCTTACAATAAAGTGAGCTACAGAAATGTTTTTTCAAATTGTCCCAAATCTCCAAAAATGTTTCCAACATATATGTTGAAAGCGATCTACATACAGGTGGGCCTGTGTAGTTCAATGCCATGTTGTTAAAGAGTCCAATGTATCATCAAGCTCTTATTTCTTTAAACATAGGAAATGTAATTTATATTCTGATCATTCCCATTTTGTAACCCTCATGGATTTCCTTTTGCTGTCTACTGTTGCAGCTGACTCTCATACATGGTGCCTTGTTCTTTCTGAGTTTTATGCTTTTTTAAATGTTAACTAGTTATTTTCTTTGGACTTATGCATGGGGCTATTTCATATCTGGTTGTACTGGGCAAGGACTTGGACCTGCTTCTGCCCATGGCCTGGTACCCCCCAAATCTGGGACAACTTTAAATTAAATTCCTCCCTTCCACGCAGATGTTGTGACTTCAGCTGAAAATTGTGTAAAGTTACAAATTCTTCGGGGAGGTTCCCCCATGCAGACAGTACTAAATCAATTTCCCTTCTGGACTGTGGCTTTATTACTTAAGGATCTCAGCTTTATGAGGGACAGCAACCTATGGTATTCCTCACATTCAGCAGGCCTGTTTTATCTCATTTCCCATCAAAGCAGAAGCTCGGGGGCTCCCAGGTGCGGTGAGATCCCCAGGCAAAGTCAACTTTGGCTCTCCTGGTTCTTGTTTATTTCCCGTTAGACCTTCACAGACCCCTTCTTCTGTGTCAACCCCACCGTGTGGCCCAATATTACCAACTGTCTATCATCTCTCACTATTCACCAGTATTTTAATGGTTTCAATAAAGAAAATCAAGGTCACTCAGGGTATTTAGTCTGCTAGAAATGGAAGCCCCACTGAACATTTTGATAAAATAATTTTAGAATATTATGGACATTCTAAGATCAAATAGTCATATCAAATAACATATTTTTAATATTGCTGAAATTTACATTGAAGTGTGTATTCCTGTTCTTAAACTCCTAACATTTTATTACTTAAGAACTAGACACTACATATCTCCTGTGTTATTTTACAGTTTTGACATACATCTTATTTCTTTTTAAAATTATTTTCAGGACCTTAAAATTTGGAATCCAAGAAAAGTTGTTCTCTAATAACAGCTTAAGAGGTAGAATTGTGTGTGTGGGTGTGGGGAAGGGATGGAAACAGCTCTTATTTGTGTTACTTCTCTCTGGGTTTTGTTCTGTAATTGTAACTAGGTTATGCTTTTCAAATATCCATGTAGACGTAATTTTAAGCACTGACATTTGTCTGACCGTATCCACTAGGCACTTAATGATGCTTCCTGATGAGAAAAGAGAAGATTCAAAAGGCAATGTATATACTGGAAAAACAAGTGGAGGCAGTTGATCCACTTTGTAAGATTAAACAGTCCTCTGGTGGAAGACAAAAGGAAGAAAGGGTTTGAATCCTTCCGTTATTTTTAAAGTAAGAAGGCAATTTAGGAGGCAGATGCAATTCTGTGGAATACCTAATCTTTTGAACTGTTCTTTTAGCTCGGTTAACATCAAGGACACCTGTCTGAACCTCTCTGAATCCCTTCCTGAAACACTTCCTACAGGACATCTTATAAGAATAAAGTAAAAATAAGGAGAAGCTAGAAGAAGTAGAGGGACAAGAAACCTAGAGTCCTCATGTGTCAGCCGTAGAGTGAGATAACATGTCTTTTTACTATTTTGCTTCCCTTTCAAAAGGCAAATGCCTACCTAAGCAGTTGTTCACGTAAAGAAAATACTCTAATCTCATGGCAGCTACTGTGTTTTGCAGCTGAAAGGGTGAACGAACACTGACAGTAGAGAGGCCCTTCTTTCACAGAAAGACTTGAACTTTTGTTGGGGGTGGAAGAACCAGCCAAACTTCTCTGCCTTGACTTAGAATTTGGAGATTTGAATGTGGAGGGAAGGTGTTGGGTCTGTGAGAAGGCGTCAGGAACAATGAGAAATTCCCCAAGGCTGGCAATATGGAGGGGTAATGTCTGAATATTTAAGGTAATGGCCCTATTTTTAAGTGTGGCCCTACAAAGCTGGGAGTTTTGGAGGACACCCTGAATCCAGTGTGCTGAGGCCCCTGGGACTTCTAGCCTTGAGGGTTCACATTTATTTACATAAATGAGAGAAAAAGTGAGTATACATGAAAGCTTTTCTCTGCTTTTTTTTGTTTTTTTCAGTAAAAATGGATAAAACTGAGAGGGATCTAACTTGCGGCTCTGCACCTCAGTTCAAAGCCTGCGGGACTAAAGCCAAGCATTACCAGAGCGTGCAGTACTTGATTGGAAGGTTTTGGGTTGAAGTGCAGGAAGAAATGCCTGAAGCTTGATGAAGTATGTGTGCTCTTCATATTAAACAGGGAAGGCTGACTTGAGAAATTCATATAAAGCACGCTTAGATATAGAGAGTGGCGGGGAGCCATTGGGAGTGGCGCAGGAAGGGGGTCAGGAAGGCCCACACAAGCACCTGAGCATTCAGTCACTGCTGTATTTCAGCTCTTGGTTTCTAGCCTACTGCTCCGTATCTGCTTGTCGACACTGGCCCAGGGAAAGCAGACGTTCATCCCTCTGTGCAGCCAGATGAATTAGATCAACAGTATCCATGGGCTCTTCCTGCCCCTGAGGGCAGAGGGCGGGGTAGGGGTTCAACTGGGCAAGTTTGAACCTCTGGGAGTTACTTTATAACAAAGGTTACCTTTATTAACTAGGCTTTCTTGGTAAATCCCTTTTACAGTTATGCTATTTCAACAATTATGATGAAGAGTATAAAAGGTGAAAGTCACCTATAGTCTCCTAAATTTGTCATGAAAGCAACATATTCTGTCAAGAAGAAATTTCTCCCCGTAGCCCAGCACTGCCCAATCAGGCCCAGCCCTTCATGGCTCTGAGCTCTTCGGGGCACAGTGTTATTAGCCAGGCACAGTTTTATTTATCACACTGCTAGCACAGTGTATGTTCATGTATATGCCAAATAAATATTAAATAATAATTCTGAGGATTTTAATGTCTTCCTTGGAAGCATCTACCATGGGCCACTGTGGGAGAAGGACCTAGAAGCCATTCCGTGTGACCACAGTTCTGTATTTAGGGTAGCCTAGAAATTGTCTAGGTTAATAATCTAAGTGTATTTCACTTACATCAACATATATTTTCAAAATTGGTAGAATGCCATTCATAACATTCAATTTTAATAATTTTAGTAATTTTTTTACGATGCTGCCAACAGGATACATTCCTTTTTTGTTCCTTCGTGGTCCTTGAGTTGATATATATACATGGGCATGCACACACAACTTCACAGAGATATCTTTGTGTATACATAGGTAATTTTTTATAATATCTAAAGCACAAAGACATTATAAATTTATTTCACCAAAATCACGCATGTACCAGTAATAACAGAGAAGCAGGTGGGGGCAGCTCTTGCCTACAGTGGATGCCCCACACCCACTGGTAATGTAAACACCACCACAGGACTTGGAAGTTTGCATTCTTTAAACATCCACGTACAATTGAATCAGGCAGGAATCATCTGTGGGTGGCAAATTTACGGGGGTATTTTGATGAGGAGAATAACTACCGACAAAGTTTTTATTTTATTTGTTTAAAAAAGTGATGCAGTGGAGGAATGGGCCAAAACCTTGACTGACTGGCCGCAGCCAACGTCACTGATGAAGAACAGATGGCCTGCGTGTGCTGACAGGTGTGCTGGTCCAAGAAGGCCAGAGCATCACAAATGTGCAGCGTCCTGTCTGGTAACACGTGGCAGGGAGCCAGTCCTGAGGAAACATCAACATGACATGCATGTTCTGTTGAAAGGGGGGCAGCGGGCACTGTATTCCGTAAAACTGCCAAGGTCAGGGAAGAAAAAGACTAAGAAAATGTTCTAGGTGAAGGGAACTGAGAACCCTGGTCACCCAAGTGTAATGCCTGCCCCTCGGTGGAGTCGTGTCCTGTTGTAAAGGACACCGTGGGGCCACCTGCAGAGCTGGAATATGGGCAGTAGACCAGGTGGGAACGTGGTGTTCGTGTTGCACTCACTGAAGTGGGGATCATGCCGTGGTTATGCAGGAAGCTTTCTTATTAATGATCGATTCCCACAGGAGGATATGAGAGTCAAACTAAGACCCTAGGCAGCATCCATTTATCTATTTTCTGTGTCCCATCATATATAAAAAGTATTCCATATTACCCCATTTCTTCATTATTAGGTATTCTGTTTCCAATGTATAAAACCTTAATTCAGTGTCTACCTTTTGAGAAATAGAGCAACTAGTTCCATGAGTAAAGGCCTGTGAGAAAAACAGCATTTTCTCACTGCCTTTTCCTGAAAAGTGCTGCGGCTGAGGCTATGACTTACTTTGACATACGGAGATTTTTAAGCTTACACGTGTTGGGCTCCGTTTCTCCCTCCCTCTCTCTTGTACGGAGGCTTGAGAGGCGGTGGTAGCTGCGGTGCCCGGACGGCACCCCGACGGGCAGGCCAGGAGAGCGGGGTGTGTGCAGCAGAACCGTCCTGACCGCACCGGGCCGGCGTCGGGGTTCTCGAGCCTGCTTCCTCCCGGGTAGTTCCGCGGAAAGGCCGTGGATGCCGACGCCTCCCAGCCCCCTTTCCTTTGCGTTCACCCGCAGCAAACCTCCCAGTCGCCGGCGGAACGAATGCGGGCGGTTTTGTAGGGGGAGAGCGCTGGAGCGGGAACAGGCTGATGCAACTTGGTGTGCAAGATGGACAGCTTCCCGGCGAGGTCCCTGCGGCCCCTGCGCCCCTTCCCGCGCTCGTGCGGACGGCGCTCAGGATTCCATGGTGTAAAATGAAATGACCCAAATGCAATTATGAAAGCTTATTAATTTATTTGTTCTGGGTCACTAGCGCTTCGCGGGCTGCAGAGGCTTTCTGCCTAAGAACCAGAGGATTAGAGCTCTCGGGTTTGGGATACTTTGATTCTTCCCTGGCAGCAGGAAGAAACCGCCAACAAACGGCTTGTTTTAATCATTGTTCCCTGTGAAGAACCACTTGGTATCTAATTTTTAAAGAGTTAGCTAGATTTTTCAGAAGAAGTAGTACATAGCACCACAGGGAAGCCCATATTTGAAAAGTGACATTGAAAGACTAATATAGGCCCGTGAACACAGATAGAAAGCAAGAGGGAAAAGCTGAAAAGAAATATATCTAAACTTTTATTTATGTGCAGAGGAAAAAATTTTCTATCGTACCTTCTTTTCAGAAGTTTTTATTCAATGTTAAAAATATTTTGGAAACTCAAATGCTAACAGTAAGATTTTTCTAGAATAAAGTTTTGATACAGAAGTTTGGTGAATTTGTAAATTTCAAAGAGGTATTGGGGAAAGTACTTTTCTATGTAAGATCCTGAAAACCCACGTCCTATTACAAACACACCTCTCAGTTATTAACTGGTTTTAATTTCACTTTCTTGCTGCCTTTAAAAATATAGGTGTACTCATTAAAATGCACAATGAGGAGGGACTGGAGGTTGAATCTACTCTTCACTGTACGCAGATAAGGTTGTAAATTGCCATGTCTGCGGTCATTTTTCTCTTAATATTTCTATTGATACCATTTCAGATCAGTTCTTGGGACCCTATTTGTTTAATGGATAATTAAACTTGCTTTACGCTTATGTGTGACAGAGAAAGAAGCAATAATTAAGCATGTGGGTGTGACTGCATGCTTAGCACAAAATAACATTGACTATAAATGAGAACTTTTTGGAGACAGGAGCCTGAATATCTTTTACTGGGGGACCCTGAGTATCCTTTTTGGGAGAACCTGAGTATCCTTTCCTGGGGGACGCTGAGCATCCTTCACTGGGGAGTTTGAGGGGAGCTTCAGCTCCAGGGCTGTACTTGAGGCCAGACTGGACAGTGTGTTCCTATTTTCCACCCAGATGGGGGCTAAGAGCCCACATCCTTTCCTGACAGTCTCTCTCTGGGCTTATTCTTGGAGATGCCTTTCTTCGCACTCTTCTGTTTCTCTCTCTCATTTAGAATAATTGAAAGCAATGTCAGGCATCTTCCCTACGACATGCTATCATGGAACAGGGATAGAGAGTCACCACCAGCAGTTGCTGCCTTCCAGGGGCTCACAATCTGGGGCAAACACATGGTCGACCCATGCAGCCTGCCGGGGTCAGTGCTGGGCCTCTGTCTTTCCAGGAAAGGCCTTCAGCCTCTCTAGGGCCTCTCCTTGGGGCCCTGTCTCCTGAGACTTGCACTCCTACCGACTGTGTTAACCTGCTCCTCCGGGTCCTGATGCAAATGAAATACAGCGTGTGAATGCCTTGAATATTACAGCAGTTCCTTTGCATTACAGGTTTGAGTAGACAAGTGAAAGTTCTTAAAATGTAAATCCCTGGCTGCTTTTCCAATGACGCTTTTCTCCTACTAAACTACAGGGCACAGATGTCCAAGTGGTGATTGGTAACTTTCATCCAGGAATAGAGCTCCAGAAAATTTACTGGAACTTCTTATGGCATACCACACCCCATAACAAGTCTGTACCGGAGCTGTTCCCAAGGTCCTAATGGGGAAATGCGTTTTGGTTAAATAAAAGGACTACTTTGCTCTTGCACTAGATCTGGGCTGTTAGCCTAGACTTAGTGCTTGCACTTTCCTTTTACTAGGCTGAAGCTGACATACTTTTTTATGGGGTAAAAATGACCCTGTGAAGCATTCTGATGTCATCACCCACAGACCCAGCATCCTCGTCACTTCTGGCAGCCCTCCCTGAAATTCCACAGGGCAGAGTCGGAGAGCCTAGAGCAGCACCTCCATCTGGATCACAGAGTGCTGTTTAAACACTCATGCAACTGGACCTCGTTCCAGAACTATTCAGACCGAATAGCTGAGGGAGGGCTATGGGGTAAGTTTGTGTTTCTAAAACTTTTTACTTGCAGATAATTGTAGATTCACATGTAGCTCCAAGAACTAGCACAGATCGGTCCTGTTTACCCAGACCCTAGAACCCAGTTCTCCCCGTGGGGACCTTTGCATAATTACAGTGCAGTATCACAACTAGGTATAGGTGTGTGTGTGTGTGTGTGTGTGTGTGTGTGTGTGTGTGTGTGTGTGCACATGCCCTTAGGGCCAGGATTCCATTACATGTGCAGACCTGTGTTATCATCAGTCAAGATGCAGACCTGTTCCATCACCACTGGATGCCTCCTACTACCCTCTCATAGACACAGTCCCCTCCCTCCCATACCCCCACCTCCGCCATGCCCCAGGCCCTGAGGACAGCATGTCCATGAGGAGGGAAATGCCCCAGTCCTGCTGCTCAGCTGTACTCCATCATTGTTGGGTAGTGGCCATGGGACACATGGCCTTGGCACGCCACCACAGCAGATTGGAAGGGACAGCAGCTGGAGGTAATGGGGCTCCTTGCCCTGGTACCCTTGGAGGCCCAGCTGTGCACTGCAGTGGCCACACAGCCCCTCGTTGTGCCGCTGGTCCACGTCTCCTGCCCATCCGGGAGCCCCTCTCAGGGTCCTGTGAGCTGCTTTCCCTGAAGGGACACCTAGGAGACAGGGCTTCCTGTGAGCAGCTGCCGGTGGTCTTGGGATGACACCCTGTCCTCAGGCTCCTCCTCCCGCTCCATTGTCCCCCATGCCCACAGACGGCCGTGGGCTCTAGTGTCTCTCAGGGATGCTGTGACAGACAAAGCTCCACACCAGGTGGCCTAAAACTGCAGAAATCCCCTCGGGTTGGGGAGGCGGGACCTCAGACAGGGGGCGGTCAGCAGGGCCGTCCCTGAAGCCTTCAGAGGAGGGAGACTTCCTGCCTGTCCAGCACCCAGCAGCCTGGGTGCCCCTTGGCCTGTGGGAGCATCTCTCCCATTTCTGCTGCTCTCACATAATCATGTTCACCCTCCTACAGGACGCCAGTCACTGGGACCAGGGCGAGTCTGAGTGGAAGGTGGCCTCCCCTTAGCTTGCTTACATTTGCAGAAACCCTGTTCCCAAATAAGGTCACCTCCCCAGCTATCAGGGCTAGGTCTTTAACGTCTTTTGGGCACACTGTTCAGCCCTTAACGGCGACCTACCTGGCAGGCTGACCACCACCTCCGGCCCTCAGGGGTTGAGCCCTTGGCACTCACACCTTCCCTGGTAGGGTTGTTGCACTTGTCCCTTCACAGTTACTGCTGGACAAGAGGCAGATAAGGGGATGCTGAGGGTTCTCTCCTGCCCCGAGGTGGAAAACACCCTCCTCCCCTGGTGATCGGTATGAAGCCCCTCGTCAAGATGGGGCCCCCCTTTCTCCCCTCTGATCCCTAGATATGAGGAGTCATGTGTCCAGGCAGCAGCCCCAGCCTGCAGTTCAGTGGAACCTTCCCGCGACACCTGGCAAAGGCAGGTAGGACCCCCTGCCCTGCAGCCCCCAGTGTGGCAGACAAACCCCGTCAGTGGGTCACGAGCTGCTGGCTGCCTCCATGCCCGCACCCGCCTCTTGGTTCCCCAGCTCAGTGGAACCAAGGATCCAAGTGGCTCCCTCCAGTGGGGGGCCCTGAGCAGCGCACTCACAGCATCCCGCTCGGCCCCTCACCTTGCAGAGTGTGGCCTCCAGGCTGGTGCCACCTCCTGCCCTCGGTCGGCTGTTCCAGTGTTCAGGAGGTCAGGGGCATGGGGCATGTGATGTGGCCAGTGGGGTCCGTGATCTTGGGCCCATTCCCACACCCCCATACCTGGAAGTGGGTCCTCTGGCCAGGGGTCAGCTGATGGATATTGGTGCCGGCTGAGGCTCTGTAGACAAGAAAGGCAGACTCATCCCCAAGTAGGCTTGTGCCCGGTGCTCCTCGTGGGCTGTGCCCAGATACAGCATTCACAGTGGGCTTTGCTGTTACCAGGTCAGCACCCAGGACAGGTGTGGTGGCAGCTCGTGAGGACCTGAGCACCTGCAGCTTTGCAGGGAGGAACCCCTGCAGTGTCATCGTGCAGGGGATGTGCCAGCTCTTACTGGGAAGTACACAGAACACTGCAAGCTCTAGGATTTCCAGCATTCTGCAGAATTAACATGCGCAAGGCCATCCACACGTTCCCATTCCATGTTTCAGGATCCGACAGGGACGTCTTAGCACATCAGACTTGCTGTGTGTGAGTATGTAACATCTCCGGAGCTCTCAACTCCAGCATTCAGGCCCTGAGTCTGCTTCTCAGCTGTGTCCTCTCTTCACTTGCAGAGCCTCCCAGTAAAGCTACTAAAGAGGCCCACTGGCTCTCCCACTCAGCCTTTAACTGTCAACTCCCTGTTTTCATTAGCCATCTCTAGGGATTGTGGCAACTTCATAAAAACCAGCCCGCTCTGCTGTCCTTCTAAGTACTCCTCCCTCTGAATTCTTCACATGCTTGCACTGTCATCACACCACCAAAGGCCTTCCCTGTCCAGCCAGCCCCCTCCGGTCCCAGCCAGTGAAATGCTCAGCAAATGGGTGACCACCTTCTTCCAGGGGCCCCCCTTCTGCCCAGGACAGACTCTTCCTTGTCAGCCAGGCATTAGGTGACCTGGTCCCCATGCCACCTGTTTCGTCAGATCACTCACGGTACGTTCTGGGTCAGTCCAGGAGCATCAAGCAGCAGATGCCACAACAGAATGACACATGCCTACTACTTTCCTAGGGCTTCCTGGGAGGTTCAAACAGCAGGCATTTACTGTCTCATGGCTCTCAAGGCAGAAGCCCAGAATCAAGGTGTCAACAGGGGTGGTTCCCTCGGAGGTTCTGTGCTAGGCCATATCCTTTTCCCTTGTCTCCATATGGCCTTCCCACTGGGTGTGCCTATCTCCAAATTTCCCATTTTATAAGGACACCTGTCATACTGTTTAGGGCCCTCCTTAATGACCTCATTTCAACTTGATTATCTGCATTGAGACCCTGGGGGTTAGAATATCAACATATGAATTGGGGTGGCACACTCCAACCTGTATCAGTGAGACAGAGACCATGGGCTTCCACAGAGTAGGGTGAGGGCCTCTGGAAAAAACAAAGCAAGATAATCCATTGTGGGATTTGCTTTGGCCTGCTGGGGGGCCCAGTTTATTTTTCCGACTTTACCCAGGTGCTGCTTCTCTTCCTCCAGCCCTAGCAAGTGATTTGCCACCTGAGCAATTTAACAACGCGACCAAAACAAACAGGAAGTATTCCATCTTGAAAATAAGATTGCATTTTAAAACCCAATTTGTTAAAAAGTAACCTTAACGTACTCTTTAACAAACAGACAATAACTCAGCCCACCTTGGGAGCAAAGCAGGCAGTCTTGAGTGATAAGCTCCCAGACCAGGAAGCTGCTACCTTGGGAGGAAATCAGAGCAGTAAATTTCTTGTAAATAACCAGGAAGACTAATAAGAAACTTAATGTCTCTTCAAAGATAAACATTTTGAGACCGCTTAGCAGCTGTACATCCCTAGCGCATCTCTAGCCCTTTGTCTCTCAACCGCCTATAAAACCCCTAGACAACACACCACCCCCGGGCTCTCTTGTCCCCTCCTGGTATGAGCCTGGAGCTCTGTCCTCTCGCTTTATCTCTAAATAAAAGCCTCTGACTTGCTCTCCTACCTTGAGTGTTTGTGAGGTTCGTTCTTTGACTCTGTGAACAAGAACCCCGGCATCATTAACATGCAAGAGGCTGTGGGAGAAAAACCTGAGAAGCGTAGAGAGGAAAGGAATGACAACAGTCAGGAGACACCTTCACACTGTGGTGAAGTTTTGAGACTTCTCCAAGGAGCCACGATGGGAAGGTTTGGGGTGGATGACCTTCAGACTGCCAGGAAGTTGGGAGGAAACCTTGGGCAGGCCATGGGGTGGGTCCCTGAGCAGAGGCCTTCCTCTGTTGTCAGCAGATAACACAAAGCAGCCCATCCCTTCTCGAGGGCTCTGTCTTCCTTGACTTACAGTTTAGTTTGTAAGGAGTAGTAGGTCCAGTAGATTTGCGTCTTCCACACCTGGAAAACAGTTTAAAAGCCACAGCTGAGTAAATATTTGGGAAGTAGGTAGAAGAGCAAATTAGAAGGTGGGGACGGAGGACTGGGACATGGAAGCAGCTCACAGGTCAGGGGATGGATGAAAACGAGGAGGAGCCCTGGGTGCTCAGGGGAGAGATCTGACGGGTGCCCGCATGGTGAAGGGGCCCACCTGGTGGCCTGGCTCTACCAGGACCAGCTGTTTGGGTTTTCTAGGAGCTGCTTTTGTTAGATTGTTTTCTCTCTGCTTTTGATAGAATGGACATAAATCCTATCAGAGAAACGATTTTTTTTTCAGGAGTTTAAGGTAGCTGCTCTCCAGGAGAGGAAAGTACAGTCCTTCATGCCTTGTTTGAGCTGATTTGACATAGCTGGCGCATTAGTGTCCATGACTGCAGTCTTTGCCAGTCGGGACCTTGGGCATTCCAGAAAACGTGTGCCCTTGTCTTCTCCCTCTGCCCCCAGGTCCCACGTCCTTCTGAGACTTCTCCTCCCTCTTTGTCATTCCTTCTGAGAAGGCTAGACGGCATTTGGAAAGCTTCCTCTGACTCTCTAATTGGGTACAGTTTTGAAAGCAAGACCTCATTTCTTGTGAAAACTTTGCTACTCTTCTCTGCTGTCATCCATCAGAAGCCCACATCTGGTTTTGAAGTTTCGAATGTGCAGGATTGCAATTTGCTTCTTAGAGGCCCTGCACTGCTTCCTGCTGGCCTCGGCCTCCTCCCTCCCTCCCCGCTTCTATCCTTTCCCATCTGACAGCGGCCCCCAGCCCTGGCTGAGTGGGGCCAAACTGGCTTGTTGCAGCTTTCACTCTCATCCTCCTTTTCAAGCATTTTCTACTTGTCATGCAAACACCAAAGTGTGGAAGCCCCGGGATTGCCATGGCACTGATGTTGCTGTGAGCCTTTAGTGGATTTGAGTTCTAAACTTTGAAAAAAAATAATGGCCTCAAAGAAGCGGGAGGGAGACAGCATGAGAGAGAAAGGGGAGAAAAATAAAACCGGGCATGGGCCTAAGAAGAGGAGAGAGCAAGGAGAAGCAGGGCAAAACCCTGAGAATACATTTGCAGTGACATCATCGCCTTTCCCACAGAGGCCATTGACTTGGGAGGCACGGGGGCCATTCACGTCCGAAAGCCCTCCCTCCAGGGCCCGGGCAGCCATCGCTCTCTCCCTGAATGCCCTTTTTGTTGGGAAACAGTAGACTGTTTCTGAAGGCCCGCATAAATGACTGAGTAATTCACAGCAGTTGCCAGGGAGTCTGAGCCCCTTGTGAGCTGACAATAGTGAACTTTATCTCCCACCCCATGCTGGAAGCTCCAGCTAGAGGTCCGAATTCTAATCAGGCCTTTGCTCATGCCTCTGAGGTTATGGTAATATTTTATCCATCTATTTTCACCAAGACAGAGTCACTGCTGCTATTGAGAGCTGGAGGCAAGTCCTGAGGAGGGAGGTGCTGGGGGTGGGGGTGGCTGGGGTCTGTGAGGGGAAGACTGGCAAACACAAATCAGAGGAAGAGAGAAAATGGCTTCGGTGTTAGCTTGGTGGATTCGCTTTTTCACATGAGACTCTGAGCTGACTTAGAGGAGGGAAGAGAACATTTTCACCCTGACCCATAAATCCCTGAGCCAGGAAGACTACTTTTGGGAATCGTCCAGGCTTCAAATGCTGCTTCTCTTGTCTCCTTCCCAGCAGCACGGTCAGCAGCTGAGGCTGAGGAGATGGTCAGAATTCATGTGAGACTGTCAGATTTCTTTTTGCTTCCTATTTGTAGGCAAATGCCTGTTTAGTGATTTCATGTCCCAGAAACCTCAACTCTTTCTTTAAGAAATGGTTCTTTAAAAAATGCACCTCGCTTAGAGCACTCTTGGATTGTTAACTCCCTGCCTCATGGCTTCAGAGGCTGTACCCCAAAAAGTGCTGGAGAACGGGGTCAAGGGCATTCGCTGGCTGGGAGGCACCAGAAGCACAGTTGTGAGTGACTGTCACAGTGATGGTATGTGCTATGCGCTGTGTGCTTTCGTGTTTATGGCCTCAGTTAATCTTCATAGCCATCCTGAGAACAGAGTGGTATTATCCCATTTGGATCCACATAAACGATGGTTACTCATGCAGGGCCACCTTGTAGCACTGCTCCATCCCTCCCGTTACTAAAGTACACATTCAGGTTTCTCATACTCTGCTGTTTTTTGGGAGAAATGTTAAGGGTAAATGGGTAATAAAGGCATGGGATATTCTTGGGAGGGAGGACCATGGAGAGTGCCTGCCTTTGATTTCCCTAGACACCTGCCCAAATAAAATATATATGACCACACATGCAGCAATACCAAAGGTAGATGATATCATAACCTACAGAAATATCCCTAAGTAGAGAAATAAACAATTTCAGCAGAGCTTGCCATTCACCATTGCAGAAAGGAAAACCCAACACTAACTGCTGAAATACTGATTAAAGTTCAGGACTTGGGGGTTCCCAGCACCAGCTACATGGAAGTGAGCAAGCCTGGGTCGGCAGCCCCGGAGGAGGCCTACTTCCAGAGAGAACCAGATGCATGAAGGGGGATAGTCACGGGACATAGAGCAGTGGAGCAAAGAAGGAACAAGGCGGAAATGGACTACAGAAACAAGATCAACAGACACACCCACCCATCCCTCAAGGACACTGTCCAGAAGAGGTCAGACACACAAAGAAACTCTCTTCCTGTGAGAGCCATAGGAATGAACGACTCAGATCACATTTAGACAAAACTGTGTAAGAAATAGGAAATGCACATCTACACATACAAGCTGATGGAAATTCCCCAAGGAAAAAAAATCAAACATGAAGCAGACCATTCTAACAACACAACTGAAACTGAATTAAGTATACTCAGGCATTTGAAGATGTGAGGAAAAGACCTTGGATTAAAAAATTAAAAACAGAAATGGGGTACATAACAGGAAGAGATACAATAAGAGTTAATGAACTCTGGAAAGAAATAGAAGAAAATGAGACAATCATACAAGCAATGGAAGCTGAATTACAAGGTGGTTAAAAAAGACTAAATTCAACTAAAATTTTAATAAAGGTCAATAAAGAAGACACTAAGGAAAACAACCCATAGAATAAAATTAAGATATAGAGGGAAATGAAAAGGGTAAGTGAGAAAATGTTTGAAAAATTAGACAGAGAAAGAAGAAGGTGCAAGCATATATGTTATCTTTAGTTTAATTATTCAACTTGGTTGGTCCATAATATCCAGTTACTTAATCAGACACTAATCCAGGTGTTGCAGTGAAGGTATTTTGTAGATGTGGTTAACATCTACAATCAATTTAAGTAAAGGAGATTATGACATGGGTGGGCCTCACGTAATCAGTCAAAGGCCTTAAAAGCAAAAATTGAGGTTTCCTGGAAAAGAAAAAATTCTGCCTCAAGAATGCAGCATCAACTTCTAACCAACTTTCCAGACTATTGGTCTCTCCGACAAATTTTGGATTTCCTAGCTGTATAATTACATGAGGCAATTTCTTAAATCTATATATACCCATTGGTTCCGTTTCTTGGGAGAAATATATGTATGTGACTGAAGTTGATGCTGTAAGCTGAGGAAAAACTTTTCCTTTTCCAGAAACCAATTTTTGCTTTTAAGCACTTTAATCAAATAGATATATTTGGTATCTCTGGAAAGGAAAAACAATGGAGCAGAGCTAGCATTTAAAATTATAATTCAAGAAATAAAAAAGAAAATGGAAACACTATTTTAAAAAAATCTATGAGAACATTTAAAGCAGCAATAAGAAAAATTCATAGCACTTCATATATGTCAAAAAAATATGAAAGAATGAAAATAAATAAACTGGAAGTCCAATTCAAAAAAGAAAAAGAAAAATAACAAAGTAAAACAAAAGAAAGCAAAATAAAGATTTCATAGAGATTCAAGGAGAAATTCATCAGGCAAAATAAAAATCTTGTTTTTAAAAAAACTAGTAGACAAAAAACATTATCTAATTTAAGGAAAACAAAAGCAAATTTTTATAAAGTGAAATAAGGCAAGGGATAAATTATTATTGATTTGAAGGAAATGAAGAAAAATCGTAGCATAGGAGATTACTTATACATACCTATGCAAATAAATTTATGAAGCTTAATGATGTGGGTAGTTTCTTAGTAAAATACAGTTTACCAAAATTGACCCTAATAGATAAAGAAAGCTTAAACAGTCATTTTCTATAGAATAAAGAGAAAAATATTAAATACTATGCCTGTGAAAACACCAAATCAAATAGTTTTACAGGGGAATATTATAAAATCTTTAGAAAATGAACCATCCCAACGTTACATAAAATGTTTTAAAATGTCATTGTTTCAGAACATAGAAAATGAAGGGGAATGCCAAATTGTTTTTATGAAGGATGGATAACATTGTAGCTAAACTTAAGAAAGGTAGCACACAAAGGAAATTAAAGATCAATCTCACTTATTAATACTGATGTAAAAATAAATGCTATTAAACAGATTCCGACACCACATTAAGAAAATAATTAACTATGATCATGTGTGATTTTATTCCAGAATTTAAGGATGGTTCAATATTGGAAAATCTTATTAATTTAATGCATGATATAATTAGATCTGAATACACAAATCATATGACTATCTCCAGAGACGTAGAAATAGTCTTTGACAAGACTCAACTCCATTAAAAAAAAAACTCTTGAAGAAATAGGAATAAAACGAATATATATGTGATGGGTATATATATAATTTAGTCTTAATTCTAGAATCTGTCTTAATTTGGAAACATTAGAGCCATTCCTATTAAGTTCAGGAACAAAGCAAGAATTCCCACAATTTCCATTACTATTTAACTTTCTTCAGTAAGTTCTGGCCAAGGTAATTAGTCTAGAGAAACAATTAAAGGTGAAAGAATTGGAAAAAAGAAACAAACTCTCTTTGCAGGTAACATAACAGTGTACTTGGAAATCCAAGAGAATTAACAATAAAACTAATCAATTATCAGGAAACAAAATCACTATGTAACATCAATAGTCTTTATATACATGAATAATGACCATTTAGAAGATATAATAAATGGGAAAAATCCCAGTTACAATAGCAATAAAAGATAAAATACATATGAGTAAGCTTGAAAATAATTTTTAAACGCATTTGAAAAAATGGTTAAATACCCCAGAAGGACCTAATAGGAGGTAGAGATGTTTCCACATGATCAGCAAGACCATTCTCCCTATGACCCCACAATAAATCAGAAATCTGGTATAATAAAAAGATGATATCTCAAATCACTAGGGGCAGAAGTGGACTTTTTAGTAAATGAGATTGAAATAACTGGATAGTCATTGAGGAAGAGAAAAATTTAGATCCATTCCCCATACATCTACAAAAATAAACTTCACGTGAATTAGAGATCAGAATGTAAAAATGAAATTATATGAGATCTAAAAAAAAGTGAATTCTTCTACAGCCTGAATATAAGAAAATGTTTCAAACAATTCAAAATCCAGATGTAATAACTGAAAAGATTTATAAGTTAGCCAACATTAACCATCCCCTTAGAGAAAAAAAAAACCCTCTTTCTAGGGCAGAAAGCATGGTCAAAAGACACACTGAGAAAAAATACAGACAAAGCCCTATAAAGTTAATATACAAAGAACTTTTATATATTGGGAGAAAGGGACCAAAAATCTTATAGAAAATTAACAAAAGAGATGTTAAAATATCACTTATTTAAATGCAGAATATATTCAATTTCATTCTTAATAAGAAAAATGTAAGCTAAAATTACGCTTAAATACCATTCTCACCCATCTATTTGGACACAATTTAAGAGCCTGACAATTCACTCTGTGGGCAAGGATGTCTGGAAATATGCATCGGTGGTGGCAGGGATGCAAATGGCATAGCTCTTACGGAGGGGAATTTGACAATGTCCACACAACTACAGATGCATTTATTCCTCATCTTAGAGATCCTACTTAGAGAAATTTACCCTGAGGATATATCTCCAATCATATTTATTAAAAAAAATTTCTGAGATTTCCTTTTGTATTTTTGAGATTTCAAAGCATTTTAATATTTTAAATATCAAAAATTTTAAATTAGAACTGAAACAAGAATGGGAAGGAAGTAGAACTGCAAGTAATCTGAAACAAATGAATGCAATGTGTTTAAAATGAGTAATAAAAACTCATTGTGGGGGCGGAGGGAAGGTGGAGACAGTAAAGTAACATAAACAGAGTGTTGACTATATATCCTCAGTTTTGGGGTTTTGGCAGGGGGAGGGGTGAGGTGGGAAATAACTGCCAAAAATCCTCAACTCTTTATTAGGGTATGCATCAATTCTGAAACTGTTTCAGATCTATTATAGGTTGAGCAAATAAGTAAATGGATTGATATTGGAAACATAATATATAATATAAATATACATGATATACATACATATATAATATACACTATATATCATAGATAATATGATATATGTAATATATAATACACATACAGATATATACATATATCTATAATATACATACAGATATATGTGTTATATATATATATGAATGAATTTGGATTTGGAGTGAATTGCTTTCCAGATTGAAAAATTGGTACAAACGTAAATGTATGCATAAGTGTCATCTATGTGTATGCGTTGTGTATGTTTATACATTTTCCCCCAGCTCTGCTCACTGAAAGGGGCATAGACACCCCAGAAGCAATCAGCACACTTGGAATGAAGATCTTGGTTTCTAGTTCCATTCCTCTTTGAATGGAACCAAGACTCCCTGGAGAAATGGCTGATTCGAGTACTAGGCCAAGGAAGGTACAAGATGAGCCTGGGATATTTTGTCACCTCAGAAAGTAAAGATTCAAAAAGTGACAGGCAGCTTGCCAAAAGGATACTGAAGTCACTTTGCAAGGGCTCTCAATGATCAATCTACACAATTTAAGCACCAAAATAATAAAGGAGAGTATTAAATTGTAAATGCTGGAAAAAGTATGAGTCCATGAGACTGGATTGATAATGTATAAATAAATAAATGATCACATAGAATTTTTCTAGAGCTTCTAGAAACTGGAGACAAGGCTACTCATGAGCCCAGTCTGATCGATATCCTGCTGCTTTGGGTGGGTTGCATGGCATGTATCAGCCCTTTCCATCCCTTAAGGGTGCACCTGCTTGAATTTACTTGTTTAGAAAGAATACTTTTAAAATATCAGAGAATTTCAATTGAATTAAACCCCAGAGTGTGTATGACGCATTTCAGTTTGCACAGTGGGTCTTACTGGGCTTCCCAGTGGCACTGCAAGGTAGAGGTTTTATCTTCATGTTTCAGATGTGAAAATGGAGGCTTGGAGAGCTTCTAACCAATGCAGGGCCACTAGCCACCTAACATGTAATGAGCCCAAAAGAAACTCCATAGTCCATGCAGCAGATGGAATATTAATACCAGAACAGTAAACACTGCAAATACATTATTTTTATATTTTATCATACATCTTCACTTAGCTCTTAGGATTTGCCGATGGAGGCACTAAGTTTTTAATTTGGTTTCTCCTCCAAATTCTCATTTGACCAACATGTAGAGTGAAGTGAAAAAACATGTTTCTCCTTGCAAGTCCCCTACTACCCTGCCTCCGCAGAAGACCCTGACCTTAGAGGGGGGAAATAGCAGGCGTCATGTGCATTCCTGTGTGTGTGCGTAGATGTGTAATTACCTCTTCACTCACGGGAAGTGTCTGGGGATGAGCTGCGACAGCTTTCTTTTTTTTTCCTTTTCATCTACAGACAGGCACAGAACAGCCATCCCGTCTGGACACTGGCCCTCCTGCACTGCGTGATGGCCTAGTACCAAAGGAATCCAGCAAAATTAGGAACTGACAGTCCTGTAAGTCTGCTGCCCAGGGGCAGAGCAGCTCTGCCGTCCCATCTACCTGCTGCTTTGAGAAGCGCATTGATCCTGTCTATTTTACGGATCCTGATTCACTTTTGAATTGAAAGCCTTGGTTGGTTAATATATTTTTAGGATATTCGAATTCTGAAGATGAAAGTTTTCAACCTCTATTTTCTAAAATCTTGGAGTAGATTATGCGTTCTTGAACACTTAATGTTAACCAAGGCTTCATGTCTGCATGAAGTGGAGTGGCATGGAGTATAAGGAAAAGGTGGCTGAGTGTCTCTTTTCTGGATCACCTATTATCCTGCAGTGCAAGCCCAGACAAACACCTTCCTTACTCCCAGTGAAGGTCTGCAACTCTGTACAGCTGTAAAATGATACAAGTAAAATAGCTGTGCTTTGAGAGATGTACTTTCAGGATAACTGAATTAATCAAGAAGTATTTTCTTTAACAGTTAAATCAACTTTAGAAATCTACATAATTGTGGAACTATTTGTACAGCAGCTCTCCAAATTCCCTATAGAATTTTAGATTATCATTGTTTGAAACTAAGGAAGTGTTAATCTTTGACATCCCCTTGGAATGAAAAGAATTAGCTGATTCATTCCCATTTTATAAAAATAGAAAAACAATGAATAATGACCAAACTTAGGGGGAATTTCTTTATATTGCCCTCCCTCAACTGCCTTTCAAAGCCTCTACTTTTGAGGCTTTATCTGGAGAGTATGTGAAGAGAGCACGTGGGTATTCGTGGCGTGTGGTCAGGGACACAGGGACAGGGCAGGCTTATGTGTCAGCCAAAGCATTGTCAGACACTAGGTCAAACCTTTACCTTTGTCAACTTTTTTTCAGATTTTGTACATTGAACCCTTAACTAAATGATTTTTAGAAAACTAAATAATTTTTATTTTGACTTCTCAGCGAGGCATATAGAATAGCATTGATGCCACCAGATCACACCAGTACAAATCTCTTAATTCCCCTGAATATGTTGGCATTTTTGTTATTGGTAGTTTTTGTTGTAAGGCTAACGAACATCATTGCATAGCCTTCTTATCTTGGGGAATATTTATACCAGTACAAACATATTTATGCCCATCAGTTTTATAGCAAGGGGAAAGGGCTGCAGAATAGAATGGAAAATTTTTTTAAAGTTTACAAACTCTACCAAGAAACATATCTTTTTTTGCATTTCTTGTGGGAGGACAGATTAAGGAAAAAAGAACTAAAATGAACTGGTTTGTGCTCAAAAGGTAATATCATACTAGCTCTTGTTGTCTGTCTGCTCTGTCCGTTTTTTTCCTGTGGACATCCTAGAGCTTTGCCTCTTGTTATCAATGTTCTTTTTGTTTCCTTTCTCCATCTGTTTTCAAGATTTCATATCTTTCTAGTTTTCTTTATTTTTTCAAAAAGCTCAGCTGATTTTTCCTTATTCCTTATGTTGTCTATCCTTCTGTCTTTGAATCCAGACATAGAAACTGAGACATTAATAATGCCCATGCTAGTCATGAACAAGGTTAGCAAATTCAATTCTACTTTATTCCAGAGAAAGTCATATATATAGATATAAGTATATCTATTATACACACATGCACACACACACATATATATACATATTCCCAAATAAACATATTTGTTGTCTCATCTATTTCAGATGATAAGGGGCATTAGCAGTGAGGTGGGCAATAGATTTTCCTTGAAGAAGGAAGAACAGATTGGGTAAGAGACTGGGGGTGTCTAATATGGAAATTTGGCCCTTGAAAGTTGATGGAGACAGGCCCTGTAAAGGGGGATTAGACAATGGAAGTGTGGTCTACAGAAACAGAAGAAAACCATGCATTTTTCTCGTTGATGTAAATGTACATGAATGCAGACCCCATGTGTTTGCTATTTTGTGTTTTAACAACAGTTGGGATAAATTCAGAGCGTCAGTGGATTTTTAGTACATCAGAAAATATATTCTCGTCTGTTCCAAAAGTGGCTTTGTCGGGGCCCACAGAGCGGGGGGGCGCAAGCTGAGTCCCTTGGCCACGGCCTCAGGAGATCCAGACGGTGTGACCGCGCTATGTACTACGCTGGAGTTCACAGCCGTCATGGTCTGATCTGGGTCACATGTCCACCCATTCACCAGATAAGATTACTCGACGGCACTTTCTGATAGAGGGCCTGGAAATGGTGACAGATTGTAGAGTCACATAAAAAGAAGAAAAGCCAGTGCTTGATCACTTACTGAATGTGGACATGAGGCACAGGCAGGGCTTGAGGATGGCTTTCTGGCTCACCTGTAGTGAATGGGCAGAGGATGAGGCCACGTGTTGGGATGGACCAGAGTAGAGCAGAGGAGATCAAGAGTTTCATTTAAGCTGGTCTAGTGTGAGATGCCGGTGGGATTTCTAGGTGGAGAATTCTAGGAGGTGTTTAGATACATGAAGTTGAAACTGCACACAAAAATACTAGCAGTTCTGAGCAAATACATGGAAATTAAAGCCAGAAGATTGCATGCATCTCCGAAAGTGAGAGCTGAGAAGTCTCAGATGCAGCCCTGGCTCCTTCTCCCCACAGCACGGCATCCTCCCTCGTCCACATCCTTTATAAGTGTTCCTTTTCCACTTTATTTGCATGTTGTTCTCTATCAATCTGCTCCACTTTGCTTTCTTTTTCCAACCCAACTTAACTTTATGAATCCAGACTGACACCTGGTCCCTTGCTCTCAATGACTTCATTAAAAAGAGAGAAAATTCCCAATGAATGTCACTCTCGAAGTCCAGGACAGTGGTACCTTTGACACACTCACGACCTCTTTTCCAGGGCTCTTCGGATGTGCTGTGAGCTGGTCTTTTGCTCTGGCATTGGTGTAGCTCTGAAGCATTTACCAGCATGGGTTTTTCTAAAATTCAACCATTCACATATTGGCCGAGAGTCTCTGTTGATAGGATTGTAGGAAAGGGAAACTCAGAAGTTCAGGCATCCATTTCCTATAGATTTCTAAGCTCTAAGCTCTGGGCTCCACGCTGGGCCCCGTAGCTCTACCCTTTCAACTCCAGAAATCTCTTGCCGGCAAGCTTCCTCGGGACACTGCAGCACCTTCTGTTTCCCCCAACAGGAAACGCTGCACAGGACCTGTCCCCTGGTTCTTTCAGAGCTTCTGCTTCCCTCCAGAATGAGGAAATGTTCTCTTGCGTGTCAGCTGGATATTGAACAAAAGAAAATGAGCCCAACCAAACAATAATTACCCAGCACACACACACATGCACACACATAGAGGACTTTGAGGTTTCAAATACACTCAGCTTTAGTGACAAAAACATAAAACCAGGACTATTTGGCTTTATGTTGGTCTAATTTTCCAGAAGATGGTGTAATGTAGGAATATTGGCTGTGTGTGTCATGCGTCTGTAACTCAGCTGAGTGGCATGAGTGACTTTGGGCAAGTCATTTAAACTTTCCAATGGCTCATATATTGAATGGTGGTAATACCTTAATGGTCGTTGCAGGGATTCTGTGAGACAACATACTGAAAGCTTAGCATAGTGGCTGGCATGCAGCCAAGTGTTAATTATCCAACATAGCAATTATTAATGACTCTACCTTTCCTATAGGAAATAACGTGCTTTAAGAGTAGGATAGATTCATCCCAAATACATAAAGGCTCATGCCATTAGAGGCAACACTATAGAGAAAACCATAGGGGACAAAGCCTCTGTTGAATTGTTGGTCCACACGGCGCCTAGGATGCCGGGAAGCACAGTGGGTCCCTCAGTAACAGCTTGATTCAGCTCAGCACGTTTTTAGTGCCTTCCTTGTGGAAGATGCCTCTCCAGTTGAATCGAAGTAGAGGTTCTCCCTCTCTCCTCTTATTCAACTAGAAGAAACCCTAAACTGTTTCTTCACAGCACAAACATTGGGAATTTAAATTGCATTTTTCAACTTTCATCTAGATGTTTGGCATCCTGTAGACAAAGCCTCGAAGCTCCTCAAAAACTAGGCAAACAGCTTAGAACATGGATAGTGTGAATTCGTCCAGCATCTGTGGCCATGGCGCTAATCCTGGGTTCACCCCAAGGGGACGGACAGCAAGTCACTTCAGAGACGCAGCTGCAGGCATCTCAGGGCACACAGAAGCGCCAGGCCCAGAGGACATTCCCTAAATGAGCTCATGTCAGTCACACCCTGTTATCTTCAGCCGTGTTCGTGCCTAGACAACACCAGGAGCAAGGACAGCTGCTGGGAAACGAGAACTCCGGTGCCACCGTCGAGGGTGCAGAGCAATACGTGCCTTTATAATAAAAATAACCCAGTGCTGGCCTGTTCACTCACACTCCCTCAAGCCCCTTTGGAGGTGGTTGATATTTAAGGCTAAACGATGACAGTAATGCTGGAAGTCTGTGACACCTCCCTGCCACTTTCCTTTTGCTTTCCCTCTGCCCCTCCCATTTCTCTTTCCCCATTGCTAAAGCTCTAAGAGGCAGTCAAACGTGAAGAGAAGACTTGGGGTTCCCCAGTGACCTGCTTGAGTTGTGACCCAAGGGGCTTTGTAAGTGGAGCTCCCAGATGGGGAAAAATGCTCCCCATTCAGTGGGCCCTGGGTATAAAACAAAGTGGCTGCAGGTAAAAGAAACAGAGCAGGATGAGAGAGTAGTATTTCTCAGCATCACACTGAGAACTCCACAGGAAGGCTTGGGCCTTAATGCAGATGAAAGGAAACCAGGAAAAAGGTTTTGACCAGAGCAGGCACAGAACAATTGAGAGTGAAGAGACCAGGGCAGGCTGCCCCAGAAAGGCTGGGGCCCACAAGGCTGGGGCTTCCATGGAGCTGCGGGCCGTCGGCAGCACAGGCCCCGAACCCCGAGGCCCAGCAGGCTCAGAACTTACTTTCTGGTCTTTTGTTTATTCCCAGCTAATCTCTCAGGTCTTCTTCAGCTGCAGAACTCAGTTTTAAACCCATGTGCTTTACTGTCTCTCTGGGGAGGATAATTAATTTCTACTAGGTTGTACTGTTACACTGTTACTTTAAAATAATTTGTAAGAATTTTAAGTGAAGTCATCAACTTAGAAAATCAAAATGGGGCACTTATCTCAAGGAGTGTGGGAGTGATATGAGCAAAAGGCATTATATTTGGGAATCTGAAACTCCCTTTCCTTATATTCCAGGTATCCTGGGAACATATATATTTTCTAATATACATGTTTCCATGTGTGCATTAATTTTACAGATTTGATTCATATGCATATATCTATTGTTTATGTATGCATTCATAAGCTGCAAATTCAGTTGACTTTATCTAAAAACTCAGTCCAGTAAGCTCTAGTTAGAAAACGAGATGTAAATAAGCAAATCCTATGTCTGTCCAAAGTCTTGCCATCCCGTTGGTACAGGCCACCACTGTCTCCCATCTGACTACTGAGGTAGCCATCAACCTGCTCCATCTTCTTCCATTTTGCCCTCCTGGTACCTGTCTCCACCTGGAGCTAGAATAGACTTTTTAAAAAGTGAAAAGTCAGGATAGTCCCTTTCTTTAAACCCCTCCATGAGTTAATGGAGACTTAAGTGAAATATCAGCCAATTGTAATATATGATTCAATATAATATCCTTATTTGGATCCTGATTCAAAACACTAAAACAAAAATATTATACATACTTATGACTTAAACATGGACATAATATTTTATAATATTTACTTGATGCTTTTCAGGAATAATTCTTCAGTGTTCAGATGTGATATATGCTGAATGACTTATGAACAAAGTGCATTACAATCCGTTAGGGGTGGGACGGCTCAGGTGAAATAAGGACAGCATGAATCGTTCACTGTTGACGCTGGGTATTGAAGTCTACAGGAGAGTCAGATGCTCTTCACTTTCGATTATGTTTAAAATCATCTCTATTCTTATAAAGATGAATAAAGCCTCCAGGACTCACCACTGCAATCTGGGTAAAATACGAAGCCTGCAGTCTTGACCTGACCCTGCCAACTTCGCCATCATTTCCGGGCTCTCCCTGGCCCCATGGCCTCTATATCGGCTCCTTTGGGTCCCTCCAACACTGGCAGCTCTTTCTCGGCCTGGAGCCTTTCTGACTGCTCTTCCGTCAGCCTGGAACATGGATTCTTCAGCTCTCCACATGCGGGATCCTTCACATCGCTCCAGACGCCAAATATCAGTGTGGTCTCCTGGGCCAGCTACTCAGACATGATCTTACAGTTCATTTCTCAATGCCCTGTTTCCTGTCCTTTCTCTGTATTACTTCTACTTGCTTTCTTGTTTGCTACAGTTTCCCTTCACCAGACTCCTGCTCTTCAAAGGCTGGGACCTTCTCTGATTTGTTCACTCCTCTACCCCAGGCCTTGAGGAGAGCCTGGTGCACGGCGGGCTTCCACAGATATTTGCTGAATGAATAAATTAATGTTTTATTCTCCAGTGACAAAGCCGACTCTATTCTTATGTGTGATTGACCTTTGTCTGTCTTTCTAAAATTAGGTTGATAGGGACAAAAAGAAATGCCTATTATTCCTCAGTCTCTCTCTCATTCAAAATTACACCAGGAGGCATAGAAAAGAAAAGACAGAATGTGTGCTCTTTCCGTGGAGGACAGACTCCTGTTAGTGGCAGTTCTATTGGAAAGAAGGAAATGGAGACTGTTTCTGACCAAAAAGAGAGCTCTCCCTGCTGTAATTTCCATGGGTTCTGGAAGGGGACTCGGATGAGACCCCCTGTACTGCCGTGGCCTGTGCTCCTTCCCCACCCGGACTGCCTCTGCGCCCAGTCCCACTTCCCTCCCTGCTCGAGTCTCTCCTCAAGGAGCTGATATGACCACTCTATCTGACTCCAAGCCAGTGGCCGACAACCTAATCACTTGTCAGGGAAATATGCCTTGAATAATGGAAACTGACTTATTTCTTCCAAAGTCAAGTCTTTCACCATTTCCCCTTGTTCTCCAGACCCTGTAATCCTCTATACCAGCCTCTGCCCCCATGTCCCCTCTTTGTAAAATACACGGTCATATCAAAGACATTGTTTTAATGTTCCATCCAATACCATTAAACTATAAAATGTGTATGTGCCTACAGTTTTTCATTCTGTCAGTCAAAAGCATGGGGCACATTGTTGACTGAGGGGACAGAGCCATGGAAGCCCAGGGGTTAAACTCATTTTTAATTTGCCCACAGATGGATGCACCTAGTTCTTCCTTTATCTGAGAAGCGTACATCCATAGGTCTGCAATAACAAATATTCAGGAAGCTGCATTCACTGTGAAATTTAACAAAGGGAATTAGCCACAGTATGTGAACAGTAACTTTAAATAGCAGAAGCAACAAAGAGAACAGTGGCTGATAAAAGGAAACTAGTAATTACAATATTAGTGCCCTTTCCTATTACATTTCTGAACTATATTAAAAGGTTGCTTACAATTCCACCCTTCCTTTCTCCCCTCAAAATAGAGCAAAATAAAATATAATAGAGACAAATTGCTTTCCCGGATCACTTTTTTACAAAACGGTACAATCGATATAAAATAGTCTCTCACGGTTTGCAAGTTCTAATTGTAAAAATTAATTTTAAAATATCTTCTAAAACTTTTAAAATATTTTTATAGAGACTATCTTACCAGGCCAGCCTCAAGAGAGAAAGAGTAACGAACCTCATTTTTCTCAGCCTCCATCGAGGAGGAATGGACTGTAGCTTTTCTCTTTAATATTTAATCTAAACTTTATTAATTTTTTTTAAAATAAAAGATTCTGTGTCTAATTTACGCTCACCTCCAGGACTGCTCTAAAGTGTGGTTTAGGTGATATAAGGTTCACATAAAAGACTGTATTATCTTGAGTTCTCTTTATTATCATTTTAGTTCAGCCATATTTCTCTTTTTAAGCTCTAAAAAGCATTGATCTGAAACAAGCCCTCACGGTGAAACTGTCTTACAGGGGAAGAATACTGCAGAAGGGACAGCTCCTGAACAGCCGGGAATCTGGTCTCCCGAGACTCATGACCAGGAGCTCTGTGCTACCATCATTTCTCTTCGTCATTCAGCTGATGAGAGAGTGGGAAGGGTACCCCAAGAATGCTTTCCAGAGTAACAGCTTTCAGAATAAGATGTACGGGGTCTTTCAAGTAGTGATTCTATAGCATCTCACTACGCAGATGGACAGTGACTGTAATGGGGTGGGTGGGGGGGACCTGATGAAGGGGGTAGTTTAATAACCATAATATTGCATATGTAATGGTAGATTAATGATACCAAAATAAATTATAAAATAAATAAATAAATAAATAGAAAGGGAAAAAAAAAAGATGTACGGGGTCTTTCTTGTATAGGTGCATTTTACTCCCTTCTGCTCTCCCGATGGACAATTTTCAGTTCTGAGCTAAACATTTTAAGGAGGCCAAGAACAGTCCGATGAGTATACACCAAGAAGGATGGCCAGCATGATACATGGAATGAAAATCAATAAGCTGGGGATGCCCAGGAAATTAATCACTTTAGGGAGACACGGTGGATCTTCAATCTTCTGACGGTCTGTCAAGTGGAAGATGAAGCAGACTTATTCTGTATGATTCTAGAAGGTAGAACTGAGATCAACAGATGGAAATTGCATGACTCGATATCGTAATTCAATATAAGAACTTGCTTACAATTACTTTAGTCCAAAAAATTAAATAGATTGCCTTGCAAAGGAGCTCTTGGTCCCTGGCAGGGCTCAGAGACACTGAGTGATGGCATGGTCAGCACACAGCTGGAAGGGTCCCTGCCCGGGATCGGCTTCACACTGGAGGCCTGTGGGCAGAGCCTGCTTCCCATCCACACTAAGTCAGCCCTCCTGCACACGGCAAAGAATTGTCACTGAGAAATGCCTCCTTTGCTTGTAGTTGGGACTGGTTCTGACCATTGGGATGTGAGCAGGAGGGGCGTTTGTCATCTCTATGCCCAGGAGCCAGGAAGCCAGTCCTCTTCCCCTTCCTTTCTCCATCTGCTGTCTGGATGCCGAAGACTGAAGGACACAGCTGGTCACAGTGGGGAAGGACCCTGAGTCCCTGAAAGCTGCCCACAGGCCGAGAACACAGGCCCTGGACTGATCTACAGGCCAGTCATTTAGGGACTTATTTTTTACAGCAACTGGCATCCACTACGTCTTCTCCCCAGTGTAAAAATTGTTGATTCTAAGTAAGTAGGGATTAATTATGGAATTTATGGATTGAATAGGAATTCTAGAAATTTCTTTTTTCAGACAATGATTTTGCTGAGGACAAGTGGTTATGAGTCTGTTCTGTCCTAACCCTAGTAAGAGCCCCAGTCCTGTGCAGTTTTAGGCAAACTTTCTCAGTTACGTGGCACTGAGTGTTTCTGAACGTGCAGTTCAGCAAGGTGAGAGCTCCTTTCTTTACTTGCCTTCGGAGCCACCGCTTCTAGGGTAGCACACAATTCTTGAGCAGTGCTGGTGACACACGATCCTAAACGAATCCTACTGCTGACAGACTGAAACCCTGAGCAAAAAACACGACCCTAAGTGAGGCTGCGGTGGTAACTGCCCCATTGTGCTACATTGGTCAGAAACCAGGGGCCAGCATGTCTCCTGAACGAGCATTCACATCTGCCTCCTTAGACGCACCAGGGTCCCCAGTGGCATAGTCTGGGAAACTGGATGTCTTCCGTGCATACATCCTTCCTTCCCCTTTAAAGAGTATTTAATTTCCACATAATTAAAGCACGCTCAGAACCAAAACGGCACCAATTGTGAAAGAGGGTAAGCTTGTGAATCATTAACACTATAGCCATCAAATACTAATGTACTGAAGCTGTTTGGTTGAAGATATATGGGTCATCTTTTGTAGAGTAGGACCCCAAGGCACCAGGAGGTTGATCCAGCGGCCATGCTAACCTACAGCAAAACTGGGTTCAGTAGCCAGCGTGTTTATCTCCTTTGGCTGAACTCAGCTGGACACTGAGAATGTTATTACTAAATGCTCGGACCTTCATCTTGAGCCAAATTCCTGCTGAGGGAGGGGAAGGGACGGACAACCAGCTTGTTTTTCTGTTGTGCGCTTGGGCTAATCCACACACATGCGGAGACCCATATTTAGAACATGGATTTCTCTGGCTGCTGGCCTTCTGCCTTCGGGGTGTCACATGCACCTATGTGTCACCAGGCTAATGCTGAGAGGGGCAGGGACGTTCCCCACTGACGTATTGTCAGGGGCTCGGGTCCTCTTTGGTCTCCTAAATCTGCAGGGGGGAATCTGCCTGCTCTGGAAATTGGTGCTGTCTGTCAAGGACACAAAAAGTTTGACTCACTTGGGGCCCCAGTAGGGCTTTGGGTTTACATTCAGCTTTCCTTTGACTAAAGAGGTGAGTCTAATGGATGATTACGGCTTAGGGGTGGTGTCAGCACTTCCCTTAGAGGAGGCACGAGTGCAGGAGAGGAGTCAGAGCTCTGAACCCCATGGCCTCTGAGGTCGTCCTTGTGCTCACCATCTGTGATGCCGGGCCCACAGATGCTGCTAGTCTGGAAGCAGCGGAGTGACGGGCTCCTTGTGTCAGAGCCGCTGTCCTCTTCGGGGGGAGCCCAGAGCCCTGAGCACCCAGCAGTGGCGGTTACTGAGGCCAAAGTCACTCCGTGAGCGCCACCTTGCTGTGTCACCTGGGAGCCTGCCTCCGCCCTCTGAGGGACCCAGCAGCCCCTGTTCCCCACGGGGCTGGCCTCTTGGGGCCCTGTGCTGGCTGCCGGAACTGGGGCTGCCCGGTCCTCAGCCGGGACCTCTCTCTCCACATAGGGATGACAGGGAGTTGGCTCTGTGGTATGCCACGGTGCGAACGTGTGGCTCGGCTGCGTGGCAGTTCTTTTCTTCTCTTGGGTCTGGTGGCCTGAAGAACATGTGGACGCCCGTAGTCCCGGCTCCCCCTAGTGGCTTTCGGGGACCCGCCGAACTTTATTTCCTAACTCCATGAAGTGTGCATGAAGAGGTCCCAGCCCAAACTCTTTTCTCTGGGGTCTCCTCCCGTTCCAGGGGCTCCAGGGATGCCCTAATGGGCACTGGCACCTTTGTCCCAATAGCACAGACCAGTAGGGACAAAGTGCCTACTATTCCCATGCCTGTAGGTCAGATTTCCTTACGGGGGTCTCTTGATTTCCAGACTGCAGTGGGGTCTCTGGGCCTGATGGGATGTCTGGCAGCCCAAGCTGAGCTGTGCTCACCTTGTGCCCGGGCCCGCCTGCGCCCTCCCCCCTGTGGTCTTTGACATCTCGCTTTGAATCTCACGTCCATGTCATGAATGTTGCTTCAACAAATTTTAAGCCACATTCCTCAACAACCATAAGACGCACCACCTCCACCACGGAAACAGATCAAACCAGCAGCCGCAGTCCCAAATGAGGCCAAGGGCGATCAGGGCTCCTGAGCTCCCTGATTGTGCGGACAGTCAGGAATGGCTTGTTTATACTTTTTCTCTTGAGTTCTGTCTGTCTTACTAAGCAATAGGGATGAGCTTTCAGGACCGGCTTCTAGGCCTTCGCAGGTGAAATGGATGGGGAGAGGGGCCAGAGCAGTGCGCTGGTGCCCATGAGCCTTGTGCCCTCTGTCTGGCCTCAGCGTGTGGCTTCCTGGCCACCTGGACTTCCGCAAGTTACTGGGTGACTGTCCCTCAGGGTCCTCCCCTGCACAATGTACCTCCCTGACCGACTCGGTGAGGCTCCACTGAGATGACACCTGGGAACTGCTTAGAACAGGGCCTGACACACTAAATGTTAGCTGTTACTAATCGTAAACTTTTGTGAGCTTTTATTTAGGCATGTTTAGGCTTCAGGATTTTGCCACAGTCAAACTAATTTAGTTGCAGAAATTTAAAAGAAGCCAGTGCCGTCTGCTGAGACCTTACTTGCCATGCGCCAGCTTGCGGGGTATGCGCAAGGCTGATGCAACTGCTGGAAAGGAGAGGCTGTAGGGAATCGGATGCCTTCAGGGAGCAGTCATGGGATGTACTTTATTTGTAGATGGCTGGTTAAATTCTGAACCGAGTTATCTTGGGATGGCTTTTAAGTGGCCTGTGTGAGATGCATTTCAGTCTCCGTTCAGTTCCTAGAGGACAGGTGTTCATGCAGAATGTTGGCACTGGTCTTGGAAACTTTTGTGGGGAGAACAGGCCTCAGATAAATCCAGGAGCCCTAAAGATGTTCCAGCCCAGAGAAGGGCCACAAGGCAGTGGTCTCAGACATAAAACCAAGAAAAGTGGCTATGAGTTACTGGGTGGAAAAAACAGACACTGGTAGTTCCCAAAGCTTTCCAATATCCAACATCTCATAAAAATTAAATACATCAGTCAGAGAATCAGTGCTTCCAATAGAAACCACAATACTGAATTTGGCGGTGTGGTGACATGCTGAAAATTCATCCATCTGAAACAAGCCTCTTGAATCCTGTGCCTTCATGTCACAAGGTTGTGACATTTTAGCAGAAGGGGCTCACCAGCTTCCCCTGGATCTGGGGGCCGGCCAGCACCTGTGTCTTCCTTCTCCTATTCCCACCTCCTTTGCCGGCTCCCACCTGCTGTATGTCTGAATGCTGAGATTAAGTATTTTTCCCGTAGCATAAATAAACCAAACTTTATTTTTCCAGGGGAACAATTAAAAAGAAGTCAGGCATGGAGGCAACTGTAGCTGAATGTATCTGCAGGAGAAATGCAACTTGTCTATTTGGTGTGAGACGGGATGACACTGTTCTTAAAGTAACCCTCCTTCTCTCTCATCCTTGTTGAAACACAGAAACTCAGTTGGAGGGATGAGAAATTTCCATTTTACTTTAACATGCTCCCATCCCTGACATTGACATGGACTTAAATTGTATGTAAAATAAAGCTAGCTCTTGTGGAAGGGCTGATGAACTCCAGTTACATAAATAGTCCCCACCAACACATGACCGCTCTTTGTGACCCAACAGAAGAAGGCTCTCGGAGGAAACTTCAAAGTTGACCTCCCCCTATGTGTAATTAGCTGAGGTGAGCTTGGCTGGGGCGCCCCTTGCCTGCTCTCCCCAGCTGCTGCTCTCCGTCCAGGAGGGGGTCTTCATGCAGGCTGCCTGGAGGGGCCTTTGGAACACTTTCTCTCTTACTTCTCCTTCAGGGAGGTTGTTTTCATGGGGGGCGGGTGGTGCCTGATAATCGTAGCACTTCTCAGCACTTTTGTCTCCCAAATATGGGACCGTGACAGCTGAAACACCTTATGAAAATAGCATCGAGATGTGTAATGTGCCATAAATAAGCAGAAAGACACAGCCAGGAAGCTGTGCTAATCACTGCTTTGATGCAGCATGAATTACTGTATTTTAAGGGCCTCATGTTTCTGAGTGCGTGTTTTGACTCAGCTGCCACTGCTCTGGTGAAGGGTAGGAACCCGTTTTCCACCCCTTCTCCCCTTGTGCTGACAGCTGTTGTCCCTTGACTCACAGGAAAACGATTTTTCTCCACCCTTCCCCTGCCTCCCAGCCCTTTCCTGGCAGGACTCCCTGTAAACCTCACCTCTCCTCCCCTTCCCGGGGGCGGCAGAGGGCAAGGACGGCCACCTGGTCCGGGTCCAGCTCTCCCAAGGCTCCTGTGTCATCTGCCAGCAGGTCCCAGCTCTGGGCTGCAACATCCTATTTTAAATCTCGGGTCACCTGGAGCTCTCCTGGTTGGCCATGTCGGGAAATGGAGTTCCGGCTTCTTTGCACCAAGGAGTCTGGGGGGCTCCGCCCTCGCTGAGGGCCGCTGGCGGGAGGACAGCATCACAGCCCGGGCTGTCTGTCAGGGCCTTCCTGCTTCGCCTGCGCACCGACGGGCCACTCAGCCCCAGGCCTGACGTGCTGCTCAGGAGTCTGGAAGTGTGTGGGCTTGATAAGACCTCAGGGCCTTGCTTGATCCGGTGATTGTACGGATGCCACAGGGCACAGGTAACCGCCAGGGGCTGTCCCCAGCGGGTAAGGACCCAGGGCCCCCTTCAGGCGGGCCGCCCAGGCACCTGGGCATGTTCAGGACCGTGGGGCGCATCCCTGCTCTGCTCCTGGATCCCGGAGCGCCCTCTTGTGGTTGGACGAGCTTGGGACACACTCTCCCTTTTAAAGACCGACATGATCAAATATTTCCCCCATTTTTGTTTGCCTCTAATCCCTACACTGAGCAATACTAGCTCTTCATGTGAAGATGAGTAGGGGAGGGGGCGAGAAGCTGAGGGTGGTCTCCTCCTCCTCCCCGTATTAAAGCCCCAGTCGGGCTATGCTCACCCCCTCCAACCTGGACATTGAAAACATGGCTTTCACAGTCTTTTTGCCTTCAGGATTTTATTCCTCATGCTTATTTATTTACTTGTCTCAAAATTACATTAATTTTTCTGAAAACTTTTATTTTTTTGTCCATGATTTGTTCAGAGAATGTTAAGACCTGCCGTCTGGATAGTTAAAAGGTCTAACGCCTCATAAACTAAACAGCCCTACCTGCCTTTGGGGGCGTCTCACTTTACTTTGTTAAATCTTTTGGGCCGAGGACCACCCCCCACAACCCCCAAACCCCGACCCGCCACTGACCGGCAAGGTCCGGAGCATCTCCACCAGCTTCCCTCCTGCTCCGCGCCTGCGGGAAGCCTCAGGCGCCGCCTCCCGGGTCCAGACCCCGCCTCCCAGTCCCGGCCCCTCCTCCCAGTGGTAGACTCTCCTCTGGGGTGCAAGTCCCGGGCTGTGTACACCCCTAGTCCAGGTCCAGGCCCCACCCTTCCGATCCAGGCCCTGTCCCAGGAGATCCCTATCCCTCTTCACCAGAAAGTCTTTCTGCCTCAGCCCTTTGGAGATGTTTCGTCTTAAACCCCTTGGCATTTGCAATTTATGTTACTTTGTATCTTTCTGTAAACAACTCCTATGTGTCTTCCCAAGGAGAATATTATATCTCCTGAGTAGAGACCAGCATTTCACTCTTTTCCCTTTTTTCTCTTTGGTTAATAGCAACAATGACAAGACCAGTCATGGTGACTAGGTGGGACTTTTCACCACCTGCCAGGCACTGGCTGAGCGGTCGTGCAGCAGTTTACCAGATCTTCACAATAAACTGTGGAATCCGTATCATTACTATTAATCCCATCATATGGCTGGAGCAACGGAGGTGCAGAGAGGTGTGACGCTGTCCTGGTTCCCGGAGGGGAGTCAGCAAAGCCCGGACCGCGACCCTCACCCCAGACTGTCACGTCACTGTAGCTGATGCCACGGTCTTGAGAAAGATCCAGAGATCTGAGGCCGTTCTTGACGCCTTCTTAGCAAGCATGGTGGAAGAGAGTTAAATTTTCTGTTTTCAAACATGGATATAGTGAAATATTTGGAAAAGAAAATTTTTATTTTTAAATAGATATATTATTGAACATAAGAGAAGATATATGGCAAACCCAAATTAAGATGTGTCTCTCTGATGCTCTCTTTTGGTAGATAAATGATCCTTATGTGTGTGTTAGAATGCTGCCGTTCCAAGTAACAGAAGCCAGACGGGATTAAACAGAAGCTGGCTGGCCACCCCAAGCTGGTTTGCTTGACCAAAGGCTCAAGCTTCCATAGACACAGCTCTTGGGGCCGCCACCCTCCTTGGACTTGTGGTTTTATTCTCTGGAAGGGGGTGAGCTAAGACCTCATAGTTCTCAAACCTATTTGGGGCTCAGAGGAGGAGGAGAGAGGTTCTCTCAGAAGCTCTTCCAGAGGGCAGCTGGGAAGGAAGTTCTCAGGGGTCGCCTGTCAAGCTTGCCTTTGTCCCAGTGTTCCCCCATGAACGCTGCAGGGGCCAAGCCAGCCCCGTCCACCCCTGGAGCAGGGCTGAGGTCGCTGCCTGGAAGAGCACAGACGGCAGGAGGAGGGATCCCCAAACACCCCTGGTTTCCAATAGGAAGGAGGAAGGGGCAATGGCATGTCTCAATTTTGCTTTGATTCACTTGTGTGAGAGAGTTTGCTCTGTGTGACCTGTGCGCATTTTATTCGTCAGCACCTCACATCAGTGGGATGACCGGTGTGGGGGAAGCCATGGCAGAATGCCCAGTTTGCATCAAGTCCTTTCTGCATTTTTTGGACTCCCGACTATGACTTTAGGGCTCTGTCTCCATCATTGCCTCCCGCGTCTTCCCAAGCCCTCGTCCTGTATCTGGCTCTGCTCCAGGTGCTGGGGACACACCAGTGAGCCAGGGTGGCGAGGTTCCTGCCTCCGAGAGGGGAAAGGTCAGGTTAGAAACCAAATGGGATGATGTGAAATGGAGCAGCTGAGGAGCAAGGGAAGACTGGCTCCATACTTTTTAGGGCCTGGTGTAAAAAATATATATATAGGGCCCTTGTTCAAAAACTGCGAAGGATTTCAGGGTGGTCACAGCAGAGCCCTAAGCCGAGTTCAGGCCCCTCTGAGCTCGGCCCAGGCACACGTGCGGGTCCCGTGTACTGGCCCTGGGTAGGGGGCACCTTTGGTCTGGGTGGCGCAGGAGCTCTTCTTTGAAGACATAGCATTTGGGTCGGACCCTGATGAGAGCTAGGACAGAGCATCCGGCAATGGTCCTGAGGGGATAAGCAGCCCAGCTGGTCCTGTCCCAGCAGCCGGGGAGGTGGCTCAAGGATGGATGTGGGTGTCAGACGGTCTAGGCTGTTGGGGCCACTTGTCCCTGGACAACGCCGGAGATCCGTGAGCACAGCATGTGTGCATTTTATTCCCCATAGATGGGAGGTTTTACAAATCGGATTATCTCTAAGACATTCACTCTGGTTTCCGGGTAGGGGAAGGGAGATCAGTTAAGAGGCTATTCAGTCACCCGGGAAAAAGGTGATTCAGGCTAAAATTAACATAACCAAGAATCTTATATAGACTGCCAAACAAATTTTATGTGCCTGGGGTCATATTTATTACATATATTCCAACATTCGATCATGGGATGTGCATGGAATTTGCGTACCTGCCATGTTTATTACACTAGGATTGTCTACTTACAGGCATGTGAAATGGGATGGTACACAGCTATGTTCATAGTCTGAAATTTCCTTAAAACATTTCTGTATCAGGAGAACTGAACCCTACCAAAGCATGTCCCGCCTACCTCCACCATCTGACACTGTGTGGGTTTTCTACAGCTTCAATTCCTGTCTGTCCCAGCCTCCTACATGGCGTTCCCCAACAGCCAGCAGCCTGTGATTCCTCCTTGAGGTCCGTGACTACGCGCACCTTGGTGAGGCTGCGTGGCTGCTCCTTCTGCCCAGAAGACCTGCTCTGCCTCCTGCTCCATTGCTCCTGAGGCTTCCACCTGCCCTGGAGCTGATGTGTGTTTTCTGTCCAAAAGTCTAAGAGCTCCAGGGCAACAGGACAGTGCATGTGTGTTCAGGCATCTGCAGAGCATGTCCTCCACTTCCTGGGCCCTGAAAGCATTTTGCTGAGTGAAGAACAGAACAGAAGGGGAGCAGTAAGTGGCAGAGGGTGTGCTTAACCCCCCCACCTGGGTTCAGGCCCTGCCTCTGCAGTTTCCTAGCTGTCTGACAGTGGCCTCCCTAGATCCCACGATCCCTGATTGGAATGGGGGGATGACAGTGACTTCTGTGCGGTGTTATTTTGCCACAGCTGCTGTGACTCAGTACCAGGCTGAGCGCTGCACCAATGGGAATTTGTTTTCCTACAGTCCAGAGGCCGGAAGGCTGAGGTCAGGATGGTGGCAGGGTTGGTTCCCTCTGAGGCCTCTCTCCTTGGCCTCCACATGACCATTTTCTCACTGTGCCCTCACATGGCTTTCTCCGAGGTGTCTGTGATCTCCTCTCTGCATAAAGGACACCAGTCAGATTGGATTAGGGCCACCCTAATGATATTATTTAACTTTAATTACCTTTTTAAAGAGATTGTTTTCAAACGGTCACCTTGTGGGTTTGGCTTCAACATGAATTTGATGGGACCCAAGTCAGCCCCCAACACTACTTCATGGGTTTCTGCCCACGTTACACACAGCCATTTCTGGAAAGTTCTCAGTACACTGTATGTGCAAGGCAATGCACATAATGAGGCATCTGTGTGCAAGCTAAGAAATGAGTTTCTTGCTGATGGATGAGCTACATTCAAGTTGGGAGAGAAGTAAGCCGGGGGGGACAACAATGGCTCTAGCTGGAAATGTGGTTGATGCGAACACCCATCACCTACAACACTTTTCCCATCACCCTTAATCCTATGCTGACCCTTTTTGCTAACCATTTCATGTGGATCTATCTTGTCCCTTGGATGATGCAATCTTGGTGGCCTGTTACAACTCTTATCCTCTGTGTTCCTCTGGCTGATATTATATTGAGGAGTCTTTGAGAGTCACATTCTAATGAGATGAAGTGAAATTCAGTGGTGAATGCTGGTCATTTCCTTCTTTACCAGCCTGTGTGGAGGGGAGAGAGAGGGGGTGAGGGAGGGGAAAAGGCATGCAGAGCGGATTCCCTGCCCTGCTTCCTTCATAAGCAACGGAGGAGCAACTGCGGCTCCTGGAACCAGATGGAGCTGAATCAGCCCCGTCTGCACCAGAGTAGGCGTGGCTCCAGCCAGGTGACCTGTCTTCCCCTGACCTTGGTGTTCTCCTCTGTAAGTGTGAAATCTCCCCACTTCTTTGGCAACATTTCAGAGGCAGTTACACATATTACCTGGGGCAGCACTTCACTCCCAGAGACACGAATACTAAATGGCAGCTAGGGGTGTGAGCTGTCGTCTGTGGTTTCCCTTACACATATCCTGCCCCATTAGGAGCCCCTCCTTAGTTCCTATGTCACAGCCTAGTCCTGTGTATGGCATATACCACCACTTAATACAGCCTTGTGAATTAAATCTGTGTCTACTATGATCTTGTCCTTGGATTCAGTACCAGTGGTAAACTCTGCACCTTTTGTAAATTTCCAAGGTGTTCTCTTGCAGAAAACTGCAGAAAGCCTTCTTCCTCCTGGATGACTTTGCTTCTTCCTGGAAGTGGCTTCAGTCTCACCCCCATGGTCTCTCAGCTGGCTACGTTCATACAGCAGAAAATGCACAGGCACGAAGGGCTTCTATATATTCAGCCCAGTGGGGAAATGAGACACTGGAAGTGTCCTTGTGGGCAGGGGGGGAAAAAGCTTTTCTTTCTTTCATTCCAATATCCTCGCTTCCCCAATGCTGGAGGACAGCTTGGAAAGGTTTACGTTACAGAAGAACTTGTGATGGAAGAATTGAAGATACTGGTTATGCCTTTGAGTTGAATTCAAATTCACCCTTCTTAAAGGGCATCTGAAACTGGTCACCTTCTTTAGAAAGGAAGAGGGATTCTTCAGCCCACAAGATTTACTGAGCTCTACTGTGTCAGACACTGGAGAACCCAAACAGAACAGACAAAGGAACCCCTGCCTTTATGGAGCTCAGATTGGCGGAAAGACAGTGAACAAATGAAAATCGTAGTTTATCAAATGGTGGTGGTGTCAGGCAGGGGGTGAGGTGGCAGGGCGGGGATGGGGGTGGGCAGTTGCTATAAT